>JAVRXN010000010.1:78398522-78793445 GCA_033556935.1 Timema podura
GTGGAGACGGCCTGCGTCTGCACCCGTTGACACCGGTGGTGTTAAATAGAGGACCGCGAGCCAGACACGGGGCGCGGTACATCAGAGCGTTACTTCAAGGTTTGGGCAGAGAAAGCACTAGAGCGATTGTGGTTTACACATTTATTCAGAACTTAACATGAACCCACAGTTGGTCCGGGTACACAAACAACGTCAAACTGAAACCTCCTCTCCATGCCTGCGCGAGCATGCAGTTAGATTTATCAAGCAATAAACACCCCGCACATACACAGTCATTCCCGGGATCGAGAAATTTCCCTCCATTCAATAAGAAGTTCGTGCAGCCAAGAGCTAACGACGCGTGAACAGACTATGTACACATTCATGCTCACACGTTACCATCCTGACCTAAGGATGAACCGACATACACTAACGTGAGTTCAAAACCAGAGTGTCTCGACAAGGTCGAAGTCCGAGCCTCTGAGCTCATTGATGCCTTGTGCAGCTGACCATGCAGGAGGATAAAAAGAGCAGCACTGCGTACACACACTAAAAGAAAAGAGTCGAGGAAACTCAGCTCACCTGTACCCATTTATATGAATTGTTTTTGTTGTTTTTATGTCTCCTGTCCACCAATGAAGTGGGTACCACTTTTTATGGTATATGACATAAATCCTGAATTATTTTTTTATTACTATGCACCTCATATCTAAGATATATACAGCCTGCATCACTTGTTAAAATGCTTGAACATAAATTCTACTCAGAAAGGGGCCCCTTGTTATAATGTTAGCTAACCCATTGAAAAATATATATTTTAAGTGTGAAATCAGTTCCCCAGTTCAATTAACTTTAATAACGCTTTTGAGTCCATTGTAAAAATGTACCTTCATGTATTTTGATTGCTAGAAATGGAGAAGACAAGTAATTTTATTTTCATAATCTAGTTTTTGGATAGTGCCTACTGTTACCATCAATGACATTTTTGATTGATGACAGCTGTAAATCTTTTTATAAGAGTTCAAATTACGTGACCTCCAAGGCACATAAATTAGTAATTAAATACAAAGTGTATAATTGAAGGGAAGAAGTGATGAAAAGTTTGACGTTCAAACCATATTAAGTTTACCATAACAATAGTATCACATTCACTTTTGAACATCCAAGCCATGCATTGTGGCCTTTATACTCTATTCAAAGAGAATCGTTCCATAGTTTACTCAGACCATGCGATCTCCCTGTTAGGTTCATATTAAATGCTTGTCTCAATTTATAATTCACATGTAACTAGCTTAGGTTTCTTGTTTACACATTCACCCATCATTTTTTATTCACTCTTAGCAACTAAACTTCCAGTCTTTGACTAACGGTTTATATTTATAATAATTAAGGTAATTATAATTACAATAAGCTTTTTAAAAAAAAATACTTCTCCCATTATAGAATGTATACCAAATTCTTCAATAGCACATACAGTCTGAACTAACTGGCAGTCATACACATACAGCATTCAACAACTATTAATGAAATAAATGACTTATGTGTGCAACATTATTAAACTATATACCTAAGGGACAGTTTCCAAAGAAATGAGGAGGGACGGGGGTCGAGGCAGAAAGATTGACAGCCTGGTTTTCCAGCATCATCCTTGTTCATGTTAAATTGATGGTAAGTGGAGTTCTATTTTAAGCCACTGTCTTCTGCTATTTCAGTCCTTTGTTTTTTTATTTTTGTAAGAATTATTGTTTTTGCTCAACGAAACTTCATGCACTTATTTTTATCTTCATTTTAACCATATGTTATACACAATTATTTTCTTAAATTAGAGAGTGCAATGTATATGCTATATTTGTAGTTAATTGCTTGGGGTGCATAATTATGAATTTTGATCGCATTAACAGATTTTTTATAACACTTTAACAAAAAAACTATTTTTTGCTGTGTGTTTAAATAAAATTATCTATTTGCATAACATATGCCTTTTACTCCCCTAATTTTAAAATGCAATAATTAAGTAAAGCAACTCAAGTCATGATCATATGTAGCCTTTTAGTTATTTTATTTCTTTAAAGTTGATGCAATCGGCATGGATATATTTTTTTTTCTTTGGATTGGCATTCTTTTAAGAACAATATTAGTTTATATAATAATTTGATTTTACTTTTTATAAATTTAGCATTGGGGATCATCTTTTAAGGTGATTGAAAGACACCTTCACCCAAGATATTGATTATTTTAAGTCTAACACATACTTATTTAAAATTTATTTTAAATCTCTATAGATTAAAAAAAAAGGTCTCATACTAAGTCGAATATAATTGAATAATTCAGCACCCAAGTTCACATACACACTAGACATTTTTAATCAAATCACTTTATCAATTTTTGGCTATTCTAAGTTTGGTTGGTAGAAAGTTTAAATTACATATTTTCAAGCCACCATCTATTTTATTCATATTTATGTGATCTTTAATTTAAAATATAAAGTATGGGATGGGGCTGTTTGGATGTGATCAAGATTGTTCAGGCAATGTGGCTTAATGTGACTAATCACTTCTGAATAAATTTAGTCCAAATTCTCTAAGTTGTAATTTAGTCTTCACATTTTTTAAATTAGCCTGATTATTTATAAGTGATTCAGATTTTCTCTTAAATGTTAATAGTTCTACTTATGTGTTAAAACACCTGAAATAATCATTATTCTAAATTAAATATGAAGGAACTTTTGTATAAACCATGGATCAAAAAATGTACTTAAGATTATGAACTTTAAATGTTTTGATAGCCCTAAGATCAAGCATTAAGGACCCTTTCATTACCTTCTAGCAATGGGCCCCAAACTTTTCCACTATATGTACCCCTTACTATATTTATAAATTCCCTCACCCCCTTCCACAAAAATTGTAATAAATCAGCTTTACTAACACAATTTCGGAATAATTTGATCCTACTAGCTAGAAATTTGTTTAATTTTTCTTAGCTTTGTATATTCTTGGGCCAGGAAGCAGATGATAAAATAAAAACTGAAGGGGTTCTAGGGGTTCCCTCTGTGTGTCCCAAAGTTTTGTTCAAATATGTTTTAAAAGGACCTTTTCATGTTGGCACCCTTACCACCCATCTCCCCCACAGTTTGGGAACCACTTCTCACAAATGTAATCAAGTGCAGTGCATTATAGCTCTACTTGCGCATTTTTGGTCAATACTGGGAGAGAGATGGAGGGAGCCTACAGAGCTACTCACTTAATTCATATTAGTATTGGAAAATCCTATGCTTTGCATTATATGTACATTGAATTATGTGTTTGATTTTTATCAGCGATGTGATGTAGTCTGCATGTGTTTTATATGTCTAATGTTTTCTAGTACTCAACACTTATTTTGGTTATTTTAACTAGAAATTAATAAGACAATTTTTCTCACACAAATAAGCATTATTATTATTATTATTATTATTAACATGAGCTTTAATTGTTAGATATTGATAGATAATTGTAAATATATATATATATATAATATTAACAGTAATTAAATTAATTAAAACATAATAATATTGTGCAGGTGTTCGTCCAGAGAAATTGCCTCACTTTGATGAGGAATGCTGGCATTTAATGGAGCAATGTTGGTCAGGAAAACCAAGCAATAGGCCTCTCCTTGGATATGTGCTTCCTCTTCTAGAATCCATTCAAGCTCGATACTTTCAGAAGTTATCTTCAGGTAAGCATTCCTACGTTTGATTAGAATTATTGATTCATTAAAAGTAAAATAATTAACAGAAATATTAAGAATAAACAATCCACACAATAGTTAATCTTTAGATATAAATATCTGTTTGTAAATATTTACCATAATTATCTCCTCTTTTACAAACTGTAAATGTATTTTTGAATGTTTCTCTTATTTTGTAGACAAACTAAATATCTACATGTGTATTCAAGTGTGTACAAAAATATATTAAAATATGTTTATTTTAAAATACCGTACATTTCTAAAAATAGATCTATTTAAACATACCATAGCAATCATTGTTGCCAAGATAAATAGAATTTGTTTAAATTATACCTGTGAATTGTTTTCATCACTCAGTTGATTATTTGTTCATCAGGTATAACGAGAATAGACTCCCAAATGAGGCATACAGAATGATTTTAAACACTCTCTACAACTATAATGGGAGATAAGGAACCCTAAAACAAGCCTTTTATGTTAATGAATGTATATATCCGCTAACATCCCCTTTAGGTGCCAGAGGGTGTTGTTGGTACATAAATGGATTGTAAAAAATGTTATGCCTGACAACGTCAACGCATTGATTGCCATATATTTTCAAAAATTCCTCCAGCCTCATATGCTAGATGCATCTCAAAATTTGTGGAATGCTCCATGCTATATGTACAAAGTCTGTGTTACGAATAATGATGGCAAAAAAAAAAGTTATTTGATGTGGTGCCCTCTAGCACAAAAGGGTAACGTCTGCATACATGCATTCACTAATGAAAAGGGTTTGTTTTAGTGTTTAAGTAGCTTAATAAGGATGATTCAAATATTAGATTACTTGAAGAAAAGAAGAAAATTCTGGAAGCATAAGGAGGAGGCAGAGGACAGGGTGCATTGGCAATCTTAAGTTCACTGACAGTAGGAATGGAGCTGTCATAAGACAGAACACCTAATAATAATATAATAATAATAATAATAATAATAATAATAATAATAATAATAATAATAACCCCCTTAAATTTTGTACTGAAAGTTTCGAATCAACCTGTATAGAATAGATCTGATGTATGATTGGTCAACTTGGAAGTGAATGAGGGAAAACATACAACAGTTTGACAAACTCTATATACCTACCCTGGTAACAGACCACACCAAGTTATTGATAACCTATTTCTACAAATAAATATATATAAAGATATATTAGCAACAATTATAATTGCTATTTAGGAGACTCTGTGATTTGTTGACTCCCAAGACTAGACATTATATATAATTACATGTTTAAGCTGGCCCTTATCACTATTGTTCTGATGGGATTTGTAGTCTACATTTTGTTTGAGAATGTTAAAATAATACATACAATACAATTACATTGGTAGGGTATTTATGAAAAAAAGTTACAAAATAGAAGAAAAATAAATGCTAACATTTAAAGAAAACTATGCTTAAAAAAGTGGTTAATAGAACACATTAAGGAAGTTCCTATTCAAGAACCTTACGGATCATTATTTACTAATCCTATTGCCGTTTCCAACAATCACAAACTAATTAAAATAATTATGATATAAATATAAATATTTGAAAAACAAATACTCTTTATTTACTTTATAATTTTTAGTAAGCTGAATCTTAAGCTTTTCACAGCCCAATCAAACTAAGTCGCTATTTTTAAATCATAAAAAAGTTATATTTTCAAACATTAAAAAATTATTACCTTTACATGGGCAGAAAAAATTATATCAAAACATAGATTAGCATTGTATGTTTAGTAGGGTGGCCACTCAACATGAAAACCAATACTTATGCTTAAATTTTGAGCATCGGGGAAAAAACCTGGGAAATGTGATTGAGTTTTGCTGTCTATTGGATATTTAAAAATATTAAAAGCCTTTATTCAAAGGTGTGAACAAACATAAGCTACCTAAATTTTGCTAAACTTAACTTGTTATTAGTTTTCCAGAAAAATCACTCTACTTGATATTTTTAGCTTTGATGCGGCTACCAAAATGTCTTGCCATTGTGAGGTTTAGCCGTTGGTGGGAGAACTGGGGTTAGGGGATGAAATTGCCCCTCCCCAATATAAATTTGCTCAGTCTAGATTTATTTCACTGCCCTCTTGATATTCTTTGAATATCAAGCTGAAAGATGGCTTTGCTTCAAACTCCAAATAGCTCCAAGAGGCATTCAATTTTGAAAAATTTGCCAGGGAAGAACCACTTTAAAGTTTCTAATGCCATTAAAAAAAATGCAGGTGAACACTCAAAGTATTTTCTAGGGGCATACAATTTTCAAACATTTTCTAACTCCCCCACCCTCACCCCTTTACAAATAACACTCAGCCATCACTGGGTGTGGCACATTTGTATTCATACTAATTTTTAACTAGCCCACTTTTTACTGGCTGAGCACACACCATAGGTGGAGTGATGCATTTTCTGATCGATACCTTAAAATAAAGTGTGATAAGGATTGTGATTAGTTCCATGGTTGTACTCTGAATATTTTTTGATGAAGAGGGAAGGGTCCTACCTGTTGTGGGTTGTAGCAATGTCTCCCAACCGGAAATGATAAACAATAGACTCATCTTGAAGTATTTTAAAGGGTTTTAAAACATAATTTAGGTTTTGGTGTGATGAATTTTGCAAGATTACAATAATATACTAACTAGGAATTGGGAATAATTTTTTCACTCTCACAACTGGAGCAAAAGCCTATGCCAGTAAATTTGGGAACTATGATGGATATTTACTCTAGGGTTTGAGTGGCCACCCTTTTTGGGTAAAAATGAATTAATTAAAACTAAATATCGGCCATAATATATACAAAAATAATAAAACAGGTCATGATTAGTTATTTAGTAGGAATAATAAATTAATAAAATATGTTATAAATAGAGCCTCGTAAAAATTGTGAGACGCAATAAAGCGAAAAGTGCCATACAAATATGGAATCAAGTTCTTTTTCCTTTGATAGTTTTTAGATATGATTTACAATATTTTTGAAAAGCGAAATAAATTGAAATCTTCTTGTTACACGAAATCTTCCTATAAAACGAAATAACACCACTTTTACAAAAAAAAATCTTTAAATAAACACGAAATTAAGAGGAAATTAAGTGGAAATTTTAGCCTTGCTGTAATTTGATTATTATTTTGTTATAATGCAAGCTAATTTTATGCTACAAAATTGTGAAATATGCAGACAAACTTGACAAAGAATTTTAAAGCAAATATATAAGCTTTCAATAATAAATTTTAATTTTCTATACATTGTCTCAATATGTAAATAATACTTAAACATCTCAGATAACATGTAATTTTGAATAAACATGAAATAACACCATGAAGTGAGATTTAAAAAACGAAATTTAACTAAAAATAAAACCATTTTTACCGGGCTCTAGTCATAAGTAGTTGATTGAGTAAGAATAATAAACTATATTTCTATTTAGATCCTTAAATTGATATATTTATTTTTTAAATATTTACATTTTTTAATGGAAATCTATAAAACACTAACTGTACTCTTTATATAAAAAAACATGCTAAGCACTGATTTTATCAGCAATGCATTTCTACATTGTCATTATCTATTATATTAAATAAGCTTACTTCTTTTTACCTAAATAAACTTATATGTTTATCATATTTGAAGTGTGTTCTATTTTTGTCAACAGTTGTCCCTAGCCGAGTCTGCACAACATGTTGCAGCAAGACCACTCCATGGCAACAAATGTGTGAACTTTCAGTAGATGATTTGCAGGTTGAGTCAAGTTTGGAACCTAAATGATTTGAAATTTGATTTAATAACAAAAGTTTACACCTTTCTAGATTGAAGTAAAATACATTAGAATCAGTGCAAACTTAAGATTAGTGACTGTGGTTCACAAAATCTTCATATTATTTACTTAGAGTACTGTACTTACTTTTTATAAAAATTATTTAAATCAGATAGTTAATTGAAAACACATTTTCTATGTGTAACATTTGATAGACCTAAATTTAACATCTGTAAAAATGTGTTGTTAAATTTTCTTGTAATATAGATAAGGAAAATATGTATTTTTACCTAAAAAATTGTAATATATAATAATAATTTATAATTTTAACTCTGTTTTTAGTAGCTGATGTTTATTACCAACTTGTTGATTTATCTTCACTTAACAAAATACTCTAACTTTATTCTACCATTATCAGTATGTTTTTTATTTACTACCTCTTCACCATATTTTATTGTGTTTGGATTAATTTCTGACCAACTGTCCTAATTGAATATATTATTTTTTATACAATTTTAGACACTTGACATACTTGTGTCAGTAATACCAGCGATTGTTGATCTTCTTGCATTTTTTTTTTTTCCATCATATCTCAATACTTGCTGGGGCTACACGCATTATAACTAACGATGCAAAATGTGTTTAGCGATTATGAATCTTTAAATCTATAAGAAGTTTGAAGGGAGGTTATAAAATAATTTAGAAAAAACCTGTCCCGCTCTTCTCCACCGTCTTCGCTTGCCATTGATATCAGGGGGAGTTTGAAGGTCGGGAGACTTGGCGACGATCTAGTTTGTTGAGATTAATTGTGTTTGGGAACTGACTTAGTATGGTTGGGGGCGAAAGTGGTTGATTACTGGCGTGCTCAGAAGGAAGGAGAAAGTTATTATCTAGGAGGGGGAGGGAGGGATGTAGTCTGGGAGGGGGATAGCAGTGGGGACAAGGGGGTGATGTTAAGAGTTTGAGGGAATGGATTACTTTGGCTAACAAAATGTGGTGATGTAAAAAGATGGAGGGAGACCTCGGCAAACAAGTTGCTATGAGGTGGATAGGTGGAGATACCTCGGAAAGAAAGTCACGGTGAGGTGAATATGTGGATGGAGACCTCTGCAAACAAGTCGTGGATAGGTGGAGGTAGAACTTGACAATCAAGTCACGGTAAGGTGTTAGGTGGAGAGAGGCATCGCCCTACAAGTCGCATTGAGGTAGATAAGTAGAGGGAGACCTTGGCAAACAAATCACGTTGAGGTGGGTAGCTGGAAGGCGACCTTGATAAGCAAGTTGCATTGAGGTGAATAGATGGAGGGAAACTCATGGATAGGGGGAGGGAGACAATTAAGTCGTGAATAGGTGGAGGAATACCTAAGCAAGCAAGTCTTTTGAGGTGGATAAGTAGTGGGTGAGGGAATGAGAGTTATTAAGAGCTGTTATATCTGTGACAAATTGACAAAGTGATTAAGTGTACTTGTTACAATGCTTTGAATAATATAATAATTTTAATTTTAAGGTTATGTATAAAATCTAAAACTTATCTAGTTCCAGTTCCATTACTCCTTGTGATAATCAGCCATAGAAAGATGCTGATTTATATTCTTCTGACATGTTTCAGTATATCAAATACCATAATCATGGAAAACAAGTCATTGTGCGGGACACAAAGTGTTGTTATGACTGAGAGATGTGAACATAACCTTAAAATTAAAATTATTATATTATTCAAAGCATTGTAACAAGTACACTTAATCACTTTATTACACTTCATATGGGAGATGTTAACTAAATAATTAAAATTTTATAATTTATTTGCAACACAGTTGAACTTTAAACTTTGTTTTGTCTTAAATTTATTGTATCCAAGTTTTGTAACTCAATTTTAATATGTTAAACGTATATTTTAGACTTGTCGTCAACCTATGTTCTAATTCATTTTATGATGTTATATTAAATTATTGAAAATTTTCATATATAACGTGTTGCTCTTTAGAAGCAAATTATAATCAATCTTTTTGAATTTTAATCTCACTTAATTCACCTACCAATTTTGAAATTATCTAATTCATTAAATTAAAAATTTTGATATTTTGTTATAGTATTTCCTGTGTTTTCATCTAAGTCAACTTTAATTAGAATCTGATTATAAGATCTGTGTTACGTAACACTTTGATGTACCCCACCATGTAACAGCATGTAGACATTAGAGCTCCCCCTCCCTCCCCCCTCAAAGTGTTATGTGGTTTATGGACGACGCCTAACCAAATATCCCTTTTTTTTTAAGCTGTTTATTGAATTGTTTATAGTGTAACGAAGAACATGCTGATACTTTTAAACTCAAGGGTTGGCATGTGTGTAAGTGCAATAACGTCTTAAAAAATGAGTTTATGCTTATTTATAGTGAAAAATTAGATTGGTTTAAAATTCAAACTCACATTTCCTTTTTAAATATTTAAAACCTAGGTCCTGCTAAAGAATGGGATTTAGAATAGTCCACAAGATGCTTAGTTTCATAAAAGCAGGTAGAAGATAGTAAGGTTAATGTTGCCCACCTAATTATGGCATCCCCAAACATCTAATAATGTTTAAAAAGTGAACTGCAATGGTGCATCATCTTTACAAGGGCCTGCATAGCAGACAGATGATTGTCTGTACCAAATGTGACCCTTTGGGAACAGGATCTGAATCATAATATTTAGGTGGAGCATCTTTCAACCTGTTTCGCCCTAGCCATTCCAGGGTAAAGCCCAAATCCGTCCTTACTGACTTTTTTATCTGTGAATCTCATATGAACACTTTAAGGGAACATCGACAGCCTCAATTCTCCCCACCAATATTTTAAAAATTGAGAGTTAATGAAAGGGCAATAAAAACAAATGATATTGTACTTTTTTTAGCACTGCGTCTTACTACCCTTCCGAGTTATACACTGAAATTGTATTCCATAATTTATCTCAATCAAAAACCATAATGAAACATTTCATATTGTTAGTCACTTGGAACGGGAAAAAATACATAGATAGTGCAGCTAAAGGAGCTGTTTGAGACTTTAAGAAAATTGATGAGAAGAAGGCTATTCTTGTCAAAACACCTTGTGTTCGTATTAGAAAAGTCTTTGCATTGAAAATATTCTCGAAGGCCCATTCAGGTTTCACCACATACTAAGCTAAAATTGTACAAAGGTGTTTTTTGTTGTGCTGATCATGCATAAGTTGATTTCAATAAAACGTTGGGGTGTGTTTATCTATTTGTCACATATATTTCTATAGTATATTTCACGAAAGGAACGGTGGCAGGTGTATAACTTTTGGGTGTAAGAGCTTCCAAAGTTGGTCACTGTTGGCTATACTCGGGTGCCTGTCCACTCTCTTATTCATTCTTGTTGTTACAACTGACAACAATACATTCATTGTTCTGTCTAGGGGGCAATTTTGTAGGTTTTGTGACTGTTTTTATAGGGTTTTGAACACCATATTTCAATCACATGATAGGCGGGATAGAATGCTTTGCATTGCTGAACCTCAAGCCTGAATATGAATATGGACATTACAGTTTGGTAATAGTTTGGTGTATGTATGTACCAAGTGCCCCTGATACCCAGGCGGACCTTGAGTAACAGCTTTGTTGGATAGACATATTTATTGGTAATAAATCTCTGCTTTTGTGTCATATTAGTCAAGCCACCTCCATGAGGTTAGTTAGATAACTTAGGGTAGCATCTCAACAATACCTAAAGTAAGGGATCCAAATTCCTGCTAAACTTAAAGTGGGCTGGTCCCTCCCACTCCTAGAGCTGGGATGAGTGTCAGAATTTTTTTCCAATGCCTCCAGAGATGATGCTCGGACTTAGTATTTTTCTAAGAGGCTGAATTAACAATCCTTCTGAGTAAAGGTGCAGTGCTACCCAAATTGAACCAGTTTATAGCTAACCCAATTTGATATCATGAGTGCTGCTGATGTTCTTATGTCAATAAAAATCAAGCACAAGTATATGACAGTTTAACACACAAAAAAGGGATAAGTAAAGAAACGCCACTCTAATGTTGGCTAGTAGAACAACATCACTAGCACTTGCGGCATTAGTCCCGTGAACTTAAAGATTTGAAGTGGGGTGTTACACTTGGAACACAAAGAATTTTTTATTGTGGAATGTTAATTAATCAATTCTTATATTGAATTTAATCAGATATAACTAAATCCATTATTTTATAAATAAACCATGTTATAAAATGTAAAATCTAGAAAATCTAGCAAAACTCCTTTAAAATAAATAACAAATTGCTCACAAAACAGTAATGACGAATTTTACATAGACTTCACACTTCCTTTTCTATGGACTTAACATCCATGCATGCACATTCCTCTGTGACTTCAATGTAAGCTGCATCTAGCGACGGTGCCCCAAACTAGTTTACGGGATCAGCTAGTCCTATAAGAGTGCCCACACCATAGCTTAACAACTGTTGTTACATCACATCTCACTTCATTTCAGACACAATAAAAAATTGTATTAAAATGAAAGATATAGAGTATAGTCATAGGTCGTTTAATTTTCCAAAATAATGTCAGTTAAATTTACATTATTGCTCTTATATACTACCCTAACTAACTATAGCCTTAAAGAATTAAAAGGTTCATTAGCGATAAAACGTAAGATCACCATTCAACCCTATCCTAATATCCATTCTTCCTTCAAATTCATTTTCACATTACCCTCTCATTGATGGATCAACTTACAATGTTATCTTAAACGGATTATAAGACTATTTTAAATTTAATATATTTTACAAGTATACATTTGATTAAAGTATGCATTTAACATAAAAGGGGTAATAAGACGTGGTGAAAAAAAGTTGTTTTTTCATGTGAATGTAACAGTATGTGCACCCTTTGTGTGTGCCTTTTTGGACCTATCAGTATAAACCATGAGTGTACAACCTTCTTTTATGGACAGTAAATTAATCACCTGTTTCAATGACTTTTATATATCATAAAGTGAGGCATAGACTACAAAACATTGTCAGGGAATAAGATAATTTTGTGAACATTTGTCTTAAAAATATGTGTTCCGATATATTTCATATGTGCCTTAAGGATTTTTTAAATCATTAAAAGGTTGGTCTATTGATTGTATGGTGTTTTAATTTTTGAAAAAGAAAACTTATGTTTTGGAGATTTATAAAGGAGCTTTGAAAGCATAAGTTTAAAGCAAATTTAGTTTATTGTTTATAATTTTTGCCTTTTATGAATTGTAGTATTAACTAAATGCAAACTATGTGAACAGAAGACTTTTAATTTCATACAAAATTAGTATGAGCAAATATAATCAATTTAATATAGTTTTAAATTAAGTAAGATAATCAACACTTTATTTACTGATAAAGTTAATATAATAATACTCATTATTCAGAAATATAAAAACAATATACATTTGTGAGTTTACTCATATTTTAATAATAGTTATCTTTAATTATTAAGTGATCAAATATGAGAGAAATTAAATATTTAATAAGTTTAAAAAAAGTTAGTCTTATAGTTACATAAAGTTGTCTAAATGTGTGTGGGTTTAAAATAACATGTGACTAAACCGATTCTAATCTGTTGCCTACAACAATTATTAGCTCACATAGCAAACATTCCGAGAATACTTTTAAAAAGACCACATTCATTTTGCTGGTACATTAAATTATACAAAATTGTAATCAACATTAATAAATTTGTGTATTTTTCCTCTAACTAAATAAACCAATATTTTATAGTAAAAAATTATGTATAAGAAATTTAAAGAGAATAAAATATCAGCCTGACATGGGTTAGTAATTATTGCTATTCAACAAAGCCACTACATAAATTCATCATCCCTGTTCTGAACTAATTGTACACTCCATTTACCCTGAAAGGTAACAGTCATACCTTGACGAATTACATTATGGCCTTGTCTTATGAGCCACGCCTAGTTAAAATAACAGAATTAAGTACTGCTATAAAACATTAGACAAATCAAACACATACAAGCTACATCAAATCGCTGATAAAAATCACACATAATTAAGTGTATACATACTGCAAAGTATGGCATTTGCCAATACTAGTATGAATTGTCAGCACCTCTGTAGACATGCTCCATATATAAACATGCACATGCCTGAACTCAACAGATATTTACAATAGATTAATTTAACACGAAAGATGTTTATTCCGAGTTAAAATGGTGGTAAGGTATTTTATTTCCACATAGGTGCTGCTTTCTTCTCCCGGTACTTTAAAGTACCGGTCTTGATGTCTTATTAGGTATTTTTATGTTTACAACTCCATGCTCAACAATTACAGGGTGGCGGGAGGCAGGCAGGCTGTGATATGGCCTAAGAGTCCTTGTATTGTGCAGGCACGAAACGGGTAGTTTGATGGTAGAGGGGAAGAACGCCCGACTTCACTTGCATGACTCATCACACACCGGGCAGACAAGAATTGGTCTATTGGTTTGCAATTTAAACTTGGTGCACGAGCTAGTTGTCTTTTTGCCCATTTCTAGTAAATCACCATTTCCCCTCCCCTTGTTGATGTCCCTTTCCTAATACATCAGTGCATCTTGTTTAAAACCGCCATCCCTCACTTCACATTTTGTTTTCTATTGTAACCATTCATCGGAGGACATCCTAGAAGTTAAACGAGGACCAGTGGACTAAACCATCGGTGATCACGATGTTTGAGGCGTCAGTCTCTCCACACCGCAGGTGAAGTAAAGTCTGTGACTATGAGTACTTAATCTAGTAATCTTTGATAGGGTCTTCGTGATATGTTTAACTATGTCCATAAGGCATAGTTTGTATGTCAGAGTTCTGACTTGTTTTCTATGTCCATAAGACATTGTTTTGAGTGCCAGAGTTTCTGACTTGTTTTTATATGTTCATAAGACATAGTTTGGAGTGTCAGAGTTTCTGATTTGTTTTTCTATGTTCATAAGACATATTCTTAAATACCTGGGCAATAACCAGACGCCCTATACTCTTTGGTCATGTTCAGGTTAGGCTATATCTTTAGATCGAAAAATGGTGGAAATCAGGTTATCTATAGCTTAGTTCCAGGACCTAGTTGGTTCTTTGACTGATACCACTCTCTAATATTTATATCGTTGTACCTTTGCATGGTACTCAACTTGTGGGTACGCTACTACTCCAGAGTAGTAGCCCGCGTGGTATTGTTTATTTTGTCCGGCCCCCTTCAGGCGCTGTTTGAATTAGTTCATGTTTAAATGTTTGCTGTTGTTATAGTCTGTGTTAAAACTTGTGTTGATATTTAAATATACTATTGAAAGACCAGGCAGTACTAATGACTAGTATCTTTACAGCCTAGATTCCTGGTAGCTCACCATTAACTATTTGTAAACCTATGGTTTCTCTTCCAGGAACTTAACCTTTGTATCTCATAACTCAATATGGATTTAACTCGTGCTAGCTAGCTCATTTCACTACCAACGTTGTAATTCTTTAAACTAGGACTTTCTAGAACTAGGTATAGTTAACTATTATTCTTTTAGATGCTCATTAGGTAAAAGTCTAGTAGCCGCAAGGCTGGAATGGTGTTGTATATGGATGCTTAACCTTAAATTAATAATTGCTTCCAATTGCCTTTGTGTCAAGGCAGACGCACCTTCGTAGTAGAATGTGTGTGTTCTACTTTAACTAGTTACACCCTTTTATAATATAGACACAACCATACTTGACTTGGTTGCGGGTCTAAGCAAGGTGCTTCACACCCAAGTCCCTATTGGGATAACATTGTCTAAAGTAACTTATTTAATTTCCTTTAATAAGCAATGGAATGTTTTGGATAAGATCTCGTCTAATCATTTGTAATTGTTTTGTCTTGTTTGAATTTATTATTACTACCAGTGGCGTGCCGTCAATGGACTAGTAGGACTAGGCTAGTCCCCACATATTTTTAATTTATTTATTTTGAGTAAATGTTAACGGGAAATAAAAGCATCAAATAAAATCTGAGTCTCAATTTGCGTCACAATACTCAACGATATTCTAGCTATTTGTGCGATGCCCCCACCCTCATCCCCTCTATAAAATGACAACACACTAACATCAGAAGCGCTGTCACAATACGCAATGATATTCCCGCTATTTGCACAGCCCTTTTCCCCTCTCCGACCTAGCATCGGAAGTGCTCGAGTCTTATCGGCTCTCCCCGAGTAGAGGACCATTTGAAGCCATCCTAGTCCGTCTGTATAGTAAGATTATGTGCTAACACTTGGCGTTCTGTCACAAGTAAATGTAATTTTTGTTTGCTTCTTATAAGTGGTAGTGTTGTGGTTGCTAAGCTTATGTTATTGTTCCCATTGATTAAAGAGATCTTGTGAAGTGTTAAAGTGTTCGATTGTCAATTTAGTTTGACAGTGTTTGAAAGTGTGAAATATGGAAGGGGACTCAGATTGGGAAACTGTTCCCTCACAACAAAGCTTGGGGAAGGGACCTGAGACAAGTAGCAGGGTTAGTGAAGGTAGTTCAGTGGGATGTAGCAGTGCCGATCACCTTTCTCAATGCTGTGCTCTCAACTGATTATTCGCAGTTTCGTTTGGAGCCCTCACGTTTGAAGAAAAGCAGCAAGTAATAATGAAAGGTAGGCCAACTCCAGACATTTCTGCTAAAACAAAAATGAAAGATTATACACGTCATTTCAAAACAGAATATTATACTTCTTCAAAATGGTTAACTGCATGCAAATCAAGAAATAGGTTGTATTGTTGGCCTTGTGTGTTGTTCGAAACAAATAAGGGAGTGTAAAATAATAACGGCTTTTGTGATATCAGCAATTTTCACAAAGCCAAAATGCGACATGAAAAGACTCACGCACACCTATCCGCAATAACTAAATTAAAAACTTTCGGGAAAACTGGAATAGATTTTCAGCTGAGTGAGCAAAAAAGGTTAGACGTTTTAAAACATAATGCAGAAGTTGATTCAAACCGGGAACTAATGAAACAATTAATTGATGTGTGCTGTTTTTTGGCTAAACAAGAGCTGCCATTCAGAGGTCATGACGAACGGGAAGATTCCCTTAACCGGGGAAACTACATTGAACTAATGCAGTTACTTTCTAAATACGATAGTAAATTGGATTTTCATCTCCAG
Organism: Timema podura; assembly: GCA_033556935.1. Classification (NCBI taxonomy): domain Eukaryota; kingdom Metazoa; phylum Arthropoda; class Insecta; order Phasmatodea; family Timematidae; genus Timema; species Timema podura. The sequence goes on from JAVRXN010000010.1 coordinate 78,415,125, forward strand.
AGCAGGTGGGCATTTAAAGGAACCTCCAACAAAATTCAAAACGACATCATTGAATGTGCTGGTGATATAATTTTGGATAAGATTAAGTCGGAAATAAATGATGCATTTTTTCTAGCAATAATGTTGGACGAAACTACGGACATTGCAAAGCTCTCTCAACTTTCGACATTCCTTCGATATGTGAAAGATGGCAACATTTATGAAAGATTTATTGGTTTTTTAGATGTCAGCAGTGATCGCACTGCAATTGTTTTAAGTGAGCATGTTTTTCGAATCCTTTCTCGTTTCAATTGTGAGCAAAAACTTGTAGCACAAGCGTATGATGGAGCCGCTACATTTTCTGGACATTTAAATGGTGTACAGACGCTTGTGAAAAAGAGGTGCCCATGTGCACTCTTCATCCACTGTTATGCTCACAAACTCAATCTTGTTCTTTCTCAGTCTGTGAGTCATATAACAGAATGCAAGATATTTTTTAAGACATTGAATGGCATTCCAAATTTATTTTCACATTCATCGAAACGCATTAACGCTCTTAATCAATCTGAGGTAAAGAAGCGGTTTCCAACAGTTGCCAGTACATGGTGTAGTTACAATTCCAGAATTGTGAACACGATGAATGAAAATAAAACAGAACTCATACAGTTTTTTGAGAATATTGCTGAAAATCCAGATAGTTGGGATACTGATGCTTTCGTGACTGCTAAAGGGTATTCGTCATCATTGATAGATTTCGATTTCGCCTTTCTACTGAAGATTTTCACCAACATTTTTTTCTCTCACCTACACATTATTCAAAATTCTTCAAACCAAAACTTTCGATGTGAAATACTGCATCGATAAAATAAAAGAGACGATTTCTCAACTCAAAGATGCTAGAAACGACTTTGAAGAGACTTAAAGAAAATTAGAAGATGATGACAATGTGGAAGCTCCTAAGAAGAGACGTAGAGAAGATGACTCATTGAATCCCAGAAATAATTATGTGTGTCTTTATAATGAAATTATTGACACCATGGTTGGGCAAATGGAGCTGAGATTTAAAGATCTTAATGAGCTGCTAGATTCAAAAAAATTCCAAAGCTTCAAATCTCGATTTCCTGACAATATTTTTGTCACTTAAGTCAAGCTACGGTAGTCTTTTAAATTTTGGTAATTTTCGGAGTGAATTAATATTGGTTTACAGACTATCAGACTTTTCAGACAAAACTGTGACTGAAATTATGAAGTACCTGGAAGAAACAGACGTAGCAAAAGAAGCGTTCCAGAAAATATAAATTGTGCCGTTTGCTATCAATAATACCAGTAAGCACATCCACTGTTGAGCACACCTTCTCTTGTTTGAAACGTATTAAGACGACTGTGCGTAACACCCAGTGTGAGAATAGGTTATCCACACTTTCCCTGTTGTCAGTTGAAAAAGTCTTGCTAGTCAAAAATCTTTCTATGACGCTGTTATCGACAAATTCATTCAGAAAGGTGACAAAAGGATTGCACTAATATATAAATAATGGTAAGATTCAAATATTAATTTTTTATTTACTTGTTTACTTATTTATTTGTTTATTTTTATTCATTTTTTGTTGAATTAATTTATTTATGTATTTGTTTATTCCATGTCTAAATATTGGGAATAGGTTGGAGGGAGCTAAATTGCCTACCCTATGACCTGTAAAAGTGTTTTGCTTAGTTACATATTGTACATTATATGGAAAGTATTCCTCTTTAGCCCCATAATGAAAGGTGTCTTCAAACCTAGTCCTCTTTGAGAAAAGTCACCGCACGCCACTGATTACTACGTCTTACTACCCGTTCGGGTTATACGCACTTACGCTAATGTGTAATGGTAGGGTGATTGTGAGATGAAATGGAGGACCTACAGTTTAACATGGGATCCGAACCACAGTGGAGGCCTGGTATTCCACACATTCACAAGTTGTGATTAATACACGTCTTGTCAGAGGTGAAGGAAGGGTTTGGGCAATCAGATAAATCTGTGCCGGGACCGAGGATTGAACCCCGGACCCCCAGCACAGAAGTCTGACACCTTACCGCCAGGTCACCCTATTGTTTGAATTTAAATAAACTGATTTGTTAAACTTGTATATATCGCTTATGCTTGATCATGCCCTTCCTTCTTTATATATATCATTGTTACTGTACTCTCACTTCTTCTATTAGATAGGAGAAGCAGCGTTACACAAACTCTTAACGTTGTAACCAAACAACATTGTGCTGGGCCACATTATGAGAGTAATCACTGTGCAGAGAGAGATAATAGTTTCTCCTACTTCGAGATGCTTCTCTAAATAGGCCTAAAAACTAATTAAGAACTGTGGTACCCTCTTTATACCCTGAAAGCTAGCAGTCTTAACATGATACCATGACTATGGCTCTATCTTATAAGATGCACAATAGTGTAACCCATCTAGATAAGCTTGCTACTTTTTAGGATAAACAGTGTGCATATGGACTTTGAAATATAGTATGTGGGAGTTTATTATTTAAAATTATTAATTTTTTATAACATTAAATTATTTTTTTTAATATCTACAAGCAATTTAGATTGATGGCTTACACCTTATTGTTTCTAAATTCTTTGGTTTATAAAATCCCATCAATATCTTTTTATTAAAATAATCAAACAAATTGTGTATAACCCGAACGGGTAGTAAGACGCGGTGCTAATAATAATAATAATAATAATCACACAAATACAAAATTTAACAAAGTCCATGTACGGCTCTTAAGTACCTTGCTTAGACATAAGTGACATATGGGGTGGTTAAAACTGTTTAGGCACATCTTATACACGTTTAGAAATATGTTATGAATAAAAATGTGTTTCCCCTCTCTTCCATCTTAACATATAAGGTTAACTATTGATTCAAAAACTTTGCTTTTCATCCAATAACTACCAGGGGTAACTGATACTGGACCCACCTTCTTCATGGCCAAACAACCCCTCACAAAATGCCGGCAGTGGTGTATAAGAAAGCTGTGGGTCAGTTGGGCATGTCATTCATAATCCAGTGGTGTGCTCGACAACAAACCTCCCAATGAAATAAATGGGCACCATACAAACTGCTAGACAACAAACTGCTCGACAAGCTATAAAAAAATATTTTGAAGGCTGGGTGGGTCAAGTGGCCGACACGACTTGGACCAACTGCTAGACAAGCTCATGTATAGGGGTACAAAGTGATAGACAACCAAGCGGTCGACACGAGAGGACAAATCTGTAAACAGACCAACTGCTAGACACGCAGAAACGACGTGGACCAAGTGATCGACACGAGTTGGACCATGTGATAGACAGCCAACCGGTAGACAAAATGAAAACAATTATTTTGAAGGCTGGGTGGGTCAAGTGGTCGACACAACTTGGACCAACTGCTAGACAAGCTCATGTATAGGGGTACAAAGTGATAGACAACCAAGCGGTCGACACGAGAGGACCAACTGCTCGACAAACTTTGATATCATCCAGTTAAGAGTGGGCTAAGTGAAGAACAGTTAATTTACTACACGAGTGTCCTTGTTTATACTCAAATAATTTTTCTCCCCAACCCGTCAGCTTAACCTCACACTTCTTGACATATTTTTTGTAGGGTTTGCTAAAGTAAAAATGTAGGTGAAATGATGACCTTATAAAATAATATCATGAATTGAACAGTTGCAATTAATTCTGCAACGCTAACTGCAACATTAAAGAACAGTGAGCGCAGATCCACACCTATGAACTATCTTATTTTTATATTAATAGATTAGAGGTGAGGAGGGTATAATTTAGAGAAAATATACCCGCTTTTTCATGAAGAAAGAGCTGAAAACCATTGAGTAAAAATTCCTTATTGGCCTTTATTAAAACTTGAAATTTGACAACAGTTTTAAAATAGTATGTAAAATTAGTAACCGGCAATAAGCGACAATAAAAAGTATTTTTATTGGTTTTCAAACAGATAATTTTAATTTATTTAGTGCTACATAATTTTTGTTTTAGCACCGCGTTATACTAGAGAGTTACTACCCTTTCGGATTATACGCCTATATACTAACTACGCTAATGTGTTTAGGGATGAGTAAGGTTGCATATAGATTAACTGCACCCGATTTTTCGTGTATTAAGAGTGGAAAACCATTTATGAAAATCCACTTTTAGTCCACCCGACTGGGATCGAGCCCCGATCTCCCTTTCATCAGCAATCAAGTATATTGCGAGAGTAGCGCGTTAGATATTGCGGCCACCGAAGCAGAGGCTACTTAACTCACTGGCCGTTAAGGGTATTCTCAATTCTTCTAACTATTCAACCAAGGATATAGGAGATAGGGGCAAGGTTTTATCTATATTCAAGAAAATTCACCAAAATTCCTCTATATGAATAATAATAAGTTACTTTAACAGAATGTTCAAATCTTCATTTTCTTGATAAGGTTCCTTGACTTGTTAAATTATAATATATAATTAAATGATATATTTTCTTAAGGATTATATCATATCACCTAGGTTAAGCTTATAAATATAGTTACCATAATATATAATGATAAAGTAATTATCTCCCGCTAATAACTTAATACTATAAAAATAAACTTACAAATTGCAAGCATGTAACAATGGCCATTGCTTTCTTCCCTCATTCACTGCAGTGCTACCCGCGTCGGTGGTTGTATGATCACAAAGCATCGCTCGCGTATTACATTGAATTGCCGGTAGCAAAGAGACCGGGTTCGAATCCCAGCTGGGTATATTGACACATTAAAAAAATTCACCACACCATTGAATTAGAGGTGATACAAAAATATGGGTACATTTTAATATTAATTTAGTGTTTCTACGGTATTTTTTATTAACAAGAGAGTAGGTATATTTATTTTAGTTACATCCTATATTTATTTATTTAGTTATTTTACTATCGTGTTTTACTACCCACTCGGATTTCGGATTATAAGCATATGAACTAATTACGCTTATGGATTAATGATTACAGTTTATTTAGACAAAGTGAACCCGCATATGCATGGAGGGAAAATGGAAAACCACTTAGGAAAAACTACTATTGGTACACCTGGCCAAAGCCCTTTGTTAATTTTCAGAATATGATATCTAGATGCGAGTAAATTCTCACTAGAACTTAATAATAACTTTGGCTATTTGATTCTTAAATATGCGATCCCTTACAATTATATTAATTGTAAGAGTAGCAGCAATAAGCCAACTACCGAGTCGAAGGTGGCTGCGTTTTCTGATAGCTCGTGATCTTAATAAAATCACACATTTGTAGCCGACGATTTCCGTAGGTTCATAATAGACTCTGCCTTAAAATATGATTGTAAAATGTCCCTGAGCACGGGATGATTCCTGGATAGCTCAGTGGGTAGAGCATTGGCGTACTAAGCCAAAGGTCCCGGGTTCGATGCCCGTGTCCAGGTGTCATTTTTCAAATTTCAGAGAAAATCAAGTATTTTTCTAGTGGAATATTTATATAGATTTAATTATTAATTTCCATATTTTCTCGCTGCACCGCTGCCTTGGAACCCCATTGAGAACGTCTGGCTTAGACTATAGAAAAGTGATTCCCAAACTGTGGTACGTGTACCTCCAGAGATACGTGACGTAAAATTGAGTCTTATGAATTATAAATTATTATATGACAGTAGTATGTCTGATAGACAAATTAACGCAGATTTTTACGTAAAGTGATGGCATTTATTAGACTTTCTTTTCATCTATTAAGGTTTTGTTTAATTTACTGCTAGAGCTTTGTTAACATTTGGATCGACCGTTTATACTTTGCAAGAAAACAGATATATATGTGTGTGTGTATTTCATTTCATAAAGAGCTGGAAAGGGTATGTTGGTTAGGGGCCGTCCTTAAATTACGTTAAGCCTTTTTTCATTATTTTCGACCCCCGCTCTCCCTCCTACACCCCACGTAAGGTACCGTAAGATTTTCCATGACACCCCCCGATAAAAATCCTTATGTTAGTTAAATTCTGACTCCCCACCCCCTCACAAGAAAACGTAGTGAAATTATGAACCTTCCTCCCTCCCAAAATCCCTACGTAATTTAAGGTCAGCCCCTTAGGCCATGGCCCCCAAAATTGGCACACAACTGACCAAAGCTCGTGAAATACTGGTATAAATTTTTTTACAGGTTTTACAAGCTAAGAGATAATAGCACCCCGAATCTTACCCAACCTTAATTCACATCTAGTTAGGATTTAGGATTAAGAGAACTCGACTCTATTGGTATTCAAACTGACCAACTAATCACATGTGTTTGGTCAAAACGATTTGGCTTACTTGACACTGCCCGAGGCCTCTAAGAGACCAATATGTCATATTTTTTCCACCCTAGTCTTTTGTAACTATTGATAATCTCCAGACAAAAGGTTCACTTTTATTTGTTCGTGACCCTTTTTCACTAAGCAAAATAACTAGCGAAACAGGGCAGTAATAGTGTTATGTTGAGATTTTTTATACTCTAGTGTCAGTAGTTTTAGATAAAATGAGAAATAAAAGTAATTAACATATATATATGTATATATGACAAAAAATCACCGCGTTTTACTTCCCGTCCGGGCTGAATTCATGTATATTAAGTACGATATTGGGGTGGTGGTGATGAAGGTAGAAGTAATTACAGGAAATGTACCCGCATTTGCGTGGGAAAATAGAAGGAAATAACTGAATAAGATATATCCAAAATACCTTCAGCAGGGATTTGAACCCCCACCTCTCCGTCAATGACAAGTCAGTCTATTGCGCTAATGCGAGAAAGACGTCTTCTTAGAGCATGTGACCACCAACACGGTAAATTGCTATTTTTGAGAACTACCAAACTACCCAAAAATGTACACTAATGGGAGAAATAAGGAAGTCAAGTGTCGCCGTATGCCGGGAGGCATGTGTACAATTTCAACGGACTGTATATTTCCACGAAACTATGATTTCACTCTCTTCCTTTATATAGTCTAAACATTCTTACACATAAAGAAAATATTGTAATTGTTAACATTTTCGGACTCTAGATTCTCCGACTGGTTTTTGGCTTATTTTGGACGCGTCAGACCGAAGCGTCTTGCTGGCTGGGATGGCTAGGCTAATTTTTCTGCTCGATAGTATGAGAGTAGAATATCTTGACGTTTTATCTCCTCACATTGAGTCCAACTTGTGTCGCCCACACATTTTACAGTCCGGTGGGCACTACACTTCTTATCTCTATCAGTTCTAGGAAAAGTTTTCTTGCGGCCTTGACTGATTACCGGTCAGCCAGCCTCCCATTGTTTAAACCAGTGGTTTTCAACCTTTTGCATGGTTGTCTTTGAGATTATCGCGATCCCCCTACGAGCGTTCATATCCTAGTTAGAAAATTATTATTTTCATTGACTCTTACTACTACCCATCGGACTATCCGTATTTATTTACACTTTTGGGTAGGTTTAGTTTAGATGAAATGTACCTTTATTTGCTTGGATAGAGAAGAGGGAAACTGTTTAGGAAAAAATCAACCCCGGTTGGAATTTGAATCCTGACCTCATCACCGACAAATCACATAAGCTAGACGTTAAGCCCACGTGCTTGAATTAATTATTATAAATTGCTTATATGAATGATTATACGAATTCAACTAAAATGTCTCAAAAGCGTCTCAACCAGCCCAGCGAATATTTTGGAAGTTATTCTGGCAAAGCCCCTCACCTGAACACAAGACTGTTAAAGTAAACTAAGTCAGCAAGCTATTGTAATAGAAACCTAATCATAAACTCAACAGTTTTTATCATTTTAACCACTTCCATCTCTATTTGAATTTCGCACCTTCCTATAATCATCATAATCACTTTAAAAATTAAACATAAAGCTATTCCCTCAACCAGCTTTACGACCTCGCCGTAAACATGCCACGACCCCGAAAGGGGTCGGGACCCCCAGGTTGGAAACCACTGGTTTAAACAAAGCAGTAATGCTGCCAACCTGATGACTGCAATTCACTAGTTTGTATAACATTAGCAACGCCATCTATTTTGAGAGGTGAAAGCTCAACACACCGCCAGAGAGGGTAGGCAAACCCTTAAGGGTAGTCTATCGATGGGTGATTGTTTTAATTCCCAAGTTTTCGAACGGATCTAACGATTTTGTTTAAAATGTTTATTTAGGTATTGTTTGACCTCCTAAATAACACTATGCTAGGTGTAGGCTACCCTCATTTGCATGGAGGGAGAGTGAATACCATTTATGAAAAACTACCCTCAGTACACCCGATCGGTATTCTAACCCCGATCTCCCTGTCATCGGCAGTCTAGTCTATTGCGAGTGTGATGCCTTAGACCATGCTACCTCTGAAGTGGGTTGTATAGAAACAGAACAAGAGGAATGGGGGGCGGAAAAATGTTCAAATATGCACAAGCTATAAAAAAATATTTTGAAGGCTGGGTGGGTCAAGTGGCCGACACGACTTGGACCAACTGCTAGACAAGCTCATGTATAGGGGTACAAAGTGATAGACAACCAAGCGGTCGACACGAGAGGACAAATCTGTAAACAGACCAACTGCTAGACACGCAGAAACGACGTGGACCAAGTGATCGACACGAGTTGGACCATGTGATAGACAGCCAACCGGTAGACAAAATGAAAACAATTATTTTGAAGGCTGGGTGGGTCAAGTGGTCGACACAACTTGGACCAACTGCTAGACAAGCTCATGTATAGGGGTACAAAGTGATAGACAACCAAGCGGTCGACACGAGAGGACCAACTGCTCGACAAACTTTGATATCATCCAGTTAAGAGTGGGCTAAGTGAAGAACAGTTAATTTACTACACGAGTGTCCTTGTTTATACTCAAATAATTTTTCTCCCCAACCCGTCAGCTTAACCTCACACTTCTTGACATATTTTTTGTAGGGTTTGCTAAAGTAAAAATGTAGGTGAAATGATGACCTTATAAAATAATATCATGAATTGAACAGTTGCAATTAATTCTGCAACGCTAACTGCAACATTAAAGAACAGTGAGCGCAGATCCACACCTATGAACTATCTTATTTTTATATTAATAGATTAGAGGTGAGGAGGGTATAATTTAGAGAAAATATACCCGCTTTTTCATGAAGAAAGAGCTGAAAACCATTGAGTAAAAATTCCTTATTGGCCTTTATTAAAACTTGAAATTTGACAACAGTTTTAAAATAGTATGTAAAATTAGTAACCGGCAATAAGCGACAATAAAAAGTATTTTTATTGGTTTTCAAACAGATAATTTTAATTTATTTAGTGCTACATAATTTTTGTTTTAGCACCGCGTTATACTAGAGAGTTACTACCCTTTCGGATTATACGCCTATATACTAACTACGCTAATGTGTTTAGGGATGAGTAAGGTTGCATATAGATTAACTGCACCCGATTTTTCGTGTATTAAGAGTGGAAAACCATTTATGAAAATCCACTTTTAGTCCACCCGACTGGGATCGAGCCCCGATCTCCCTTTCATCAGCAATCAAGTATATTGCGAGAGTAGCGCGTTAGATATTGCGGCCACCGAAGCAGAGGCTACTTAACTCACTGGCCGTTAAGGGTATTCTCAATTCTTCTAACTATTCAACCAAGGATATAGGAGATAGGGGCAAGGTTTTATCTATATTCAAGAAAATTCACCAAAATTCCTCTATATGAATAATAATAAGTTACTTTAACAGAATGTTCAAATCTTCATTTTCTTGATAAGGTTCCTTGACTTGTTAAATTATAATATATAATTAAATGATATATTTTCTTAAGGATTATATCATATCACCTAGGTTAAGCTTATAAATATAGTTACCATAATATATAATGATAAAGTAATTATCTCCCGCTAATAACTTAATACTATAAAAATAAACTTACAAATTGCAAGCATGTAACAATGGCCATTGCTTTCTTCCCTCATTCACTGCAGTGCTACCCGCGTCGGTGGTTGTATGATCACAAAGCATCGCTCGCGTATTACATTGAATTGCCGGTAGCAAAGAGACCGGGTTCGAATCCCAGCTGGGTATATTGACACATTAAAAAAATTCACCACACCATTGAATTAGAGGTGATACAAAAATATGGGTACATTTTAATATTAATTTAGTGTTTCTACGGTATTTTTTATTAACAAGAGAGTAGGTATATTTATTTTAGTTACATCCTATATTTATTTATTTAGTTATTTTACTATCGTGTTTTACTACCCACTCGGATTTCGGATTATAAGCATATGAACTAATTACGCTTATGGATTAATGATTACAGTTTATTTAGACAAAGTGAACCCGCATATGCATGGAGGGAAAATGGAAAACCACTTAGGAAAAACTACTATTGGTACACCTGGCCAAAGCCCTTTGTTAATTTTCAGAATATGATATCTAGATGCGAGTAAATTCTCACTAGAACTTAATAATAACTTTGGCTATTTGATTCTTAAATATGCGATCCCTTACAATTATATTAATTGTAAGAGTAGCAGCAATAAGCCAACTACCGAGTCGAAGGTGGCTGCGTTTTCTGATAGCTCGTGATCTTAATAAAATCACACATTTGTAGCCGACGATTTCCGTAGGTTCATAATAGACTCTGCCTTAAAATATGATTGTAAAATGTCCCTGAGCACGGGATGATTCCTGGATAGCTCAGTGGGTAGAGCATTGGCGTACTAAGCCAAAGGTCCCGGGTTCGATGCCCGTGTCCAGGTGTCATTTTTCAAATTTCAGAGAAAATCAAGTATTTTTCTAGTGGAATATTTATATAGATTTAATTATTAATTTCCATATTTTCTCGCTGCACCGCTGCCTTGGAACCCCATTGAGAACGTCTGGCTTAGACTATAGAAAAGTGATTCCCAAACTGTGGTACGTGTACCTCCAGAGATACGTGACGTAAAATTGAGTCTTATGAATTATAAATTATTATATGACAGTAGTATGTCTGATAGACAAATTAACGCAGATTTTTACGTAAAGTGATGGCATTTATTAGACTTTCTTTTCATCTATTAAGGTTTTGTTTAATTTACTGCTAGAGCTTTGTTAACATTTGGATCGACCGTTTATACTTTGCAAGAAAACAGATATATAATGTGTGTGTGTATTTCATTTCATAAAGAGCTGGAAAGGGTATGTTGGTTAGGGGCCGTCCTTAAATTACGTTAAGCCTTTTTTCATTATTTTCGACCCCCGCTCTCCCTCCTACACCCCACGTAAGGTACCGTAAGATTTTCCATGACACCCCCCGATAAAAATCCTTATGTTAGTTAAATTCTGACTCCCCACCCCCTCACAAGAAAACGTAGTGAAATTATGAACCTTCCTCCCTCCCAAAATCCCTACGTAATTTAAGGTCAGCCCCTTAGGCCATGGCCCCCAAAATTGGCACACAACTGACCAAAGCTCGTGAAATACTGGTATAAATTTTTTTACAGGTTTTACAAGCTAAGAGATAATAGCACCCCGAATCTTACCCAACCTTAATTCACATCTAGTTAGGATTTAGGATTAAGAGAACTCGACTCTATTGGTATTCAAACTGACCAACTAATCACATGTGTTTGGTCAAAACGATTTGGCTTACTTGACACTGCCCGAGGCCTCTAAGAGACCAATATGTCATATTTTTTCCACCCTAGTCTTTTGTAACTATTGATAATCTCCAGACAAAAGGTTCACTTTTATTTGTTCGTGACCCTTTTTCACTAAGCAAAATAACTAGCGAAACAGGGCAGTAATAGTGTTATGTTGAGATTTTTTATACTCTAGTGTCAGTAGTTTTAGATAAAATGAGAAATAAAAGTAATTAACATATATATATGTATATATGACAAAAAATCACCGCGTTTTACTTCCCGTCCGGGCTGAATTCATGTATATTAAGTACGATATTGGGGTGGTGGTGATGAAGGTAGAAGTAATTACAGGAAATGTACCCGCATTTGCGTGGGAAAATAGAAGGAAATAACTGAATAAGATATATCCAAAATACCTTCAGCAGGGATTTGAACCCCCACCTCTCCGTCAATGACAAGTCAGTCTATTGCGCTAATGCGAGAAAGACGTCTTCTTAGAGCATGTGACCACCAACACGGTAAATTGCTATTTTTGAGAACTACCAAACTACCCAAAAATGTACACTAATGGGAGAAATAAGGAAGTCAAGTGTCGCCGTATGCCGGGAGGCATGTGTACAATTTCAACGGACTGTATATTTCCACGAAACTATGATTTCACTCTCTTCCTTTATATAGTCTAAACATTCTTACACATAAAGAAAATATTGTAATTGTTAACATTTTCGGACTCTAGATTCTCCGACTGGTTTTTGGCTTATTTTGGACGCGTCAGACCGAAGCGTCTTGCTGGCTGGGATGGCTAGGCTAATTTTTCTGCTCGATAGTATGAGAGTAGAATATCTTGACGTTTTATCTCCTCACATTGAGTCCAACTTGTGTCGCCCACACATTTTACAGTCCGGTGGGCACTACACTTCTTATCTCTATCAGTTCTAGGAAAGTTTTCTTGCGGCCTTGACTGATTACCGGTCAGCCAGCCTCCCATTGTTTAAACCAGTGGTTTTCAACCTTTTGCATGGTTGTCTTTGAGATTATCGCGATCCCCCTACGAGCGTTCATATCCTAGTTAGAAAATTATTATTTTCATTGACTCTTACTACTACCCATCGGACTATCCGTATTTATTTACACTTTTGGGTAGGTTTAGTTTAGATGAAATGTACCTTTATTTGCTTGGATAGAGAAGAGGGAAACTGTTTAGGAAAAAATCAACCCCGGTTGGAATTTGAATCCTGACCTCATCACCGACAAATCACATAAGCTAGACGTTAAGCCCACGTGCTTGAATTAATTATTATAAATTGCTTATATGAATGATTATACGAATTCAACTAAAATGTCTCAAAAGCGTCTCAACCAGCCCAGCGAATATTTTGGAAGTTATTCTGGCAAAGCCCCTCACCTGAACACAAGACTGTTAAAGTAAACTAAGTCAGCAAGCTATTGTAATAGAAACCTAATCATAAACTCAACAGTTTTTATCATTTTAACCACTTCCATCTCTATTTGAATTTCGCACCTTCCTATAATCATCATAATCACTTTAAAAATTAAACATAAAGCTATTCCCTCAACCAGCTTTACGACCTCGCCGTAAACATGCCACGACCCCGAAAGGGGTCGGGACCCCCAGGTTGGAAACCACTGGTTTAAACAAAGCAGTAATGCTGCCAACCTGATGACTGCAATTCACTAGTTTGTATAACATTAGCAACGCCATCTATTTTGAGAGGTGAAAGCTCAACACACCGCCAGAGAGGGTAGGCAAACCCTTAAGGGTAGTCTATCGATGGGTGATTGTTTTAATTCCCAAGTTTTCGAACGGATCTAACGATTTTGTTTAAAATGTTTATTTAGGTATTGTTTGACCTCCTAAATAACACTATGCTAGGTGTAGGCTACCCTCATTTGCATGGAGGGAGAGTGAATACCATTTATGAAAAACTACCCTCAGTACACCCGATCGGTATTCTAACCCCGATCTCCCTGTCATCGGCAGTCTAGTCTATTGCGAGTGTGATGCCTTAGACCATGCTACCTCTGAAGTGGGTTGTATAGAAACAGAACAAGAGGAATGGGGGGCGGAAAAATGTTCAAATATGCACCTAATTTTCAAACGCGTGAGCTACATAATAATAAAATATTTATGCTAGCTTTCTTGACATAATATATTTAAAAACAAGTTCACACACTTTAGATTTACAATCTTGCGAAATGACAGGAACATTATTATTTGGTGAACTGAACTCGATTCAACATAATACATACACAGTATCTAGTAAAATACACCAAATGTAGGCCAATATCCCCATCAAAATAACTTCTGCTCTTTAAAAACCTTTAGCAATGCTCATATTTAAATAAGAAATGTAAAATAACTTTGTTGAGTATTTTATTTGCCGTTATAAGTTGCATTTCACAGTTTGTAACAACCATAAACTCATACCGTTTGTCACATGGTCTAATAAGGCTTAAGAGTAGCTTGAATAAGAGTAAGCATTCCGACTGATTGAATTGGGCTGATAGTTACCACTCTTGTGGTTTTTACATCTTCCTTTTACACTAATGTGGGATTATTTCATCTTAACTTAGCTCCTTATTAATAAACCATTATTAAACCTGGTGCTAACGCAACATCAACAAAATGTTCTTAGTTTCTGTGTTTGATGGTCTAAGGCATCACTCTCATAATAAATTGGACTGCCAATGACGGGGATATCGGGGTTCAAATCCGGTCGGGTGTACGGAGGGTGGTTTTTCATTAATGGTTTACACTCTCCCTACATGCAAATGAGAGTACACATCTCATAATAACAACATTCTTTCTGTACTCCATTAGTGTAATTATATTTTGTTTAGCACCATGTCTTACCACCTGTTCAGGTTATACGCTTATTTACTAGTTACGTTAATGTGTTAGGGATGAGGAAGATTGAATTTATAGGTATTGCACCCGAATTTGCGTGGTCGTAGAGTGGAAAACATTTTGAGAAAAATCACCCTCACTGCACCTGAATGGGATCGAACCCTGATCTGCCTGTCCTAGGCAGCCAGTCAATTGCGAAGGTAGTGCTTAAGACCATGCAGTCATCGAAGCAGACTTTAATTAGTTCATATGTGTATTAACTGAATGGGTACAAATACACGATGTCAAAAATTACGGGAATAATTTTACAATCTTTCACTAACTAGTTATACTTTTAAACTTTTTTGAATGATTCTATTTTGTTGAAAGTTACAAAATAGTGCTTTTGGTAAGAAGGTATGTTGAAAGTAAGGGTGGATGTAGCCTACATAATCTACCAACTTAGTTTCTGGCAGTTGCTCTTTTATATAAGATGGTATTTAATCTTGTTAATTCTTAAGGTATGATTTTACAATTTATAACAAATATTTGTCTCCTTTCTTCAGATCCGATAACTCTTTTCATTCAGTGAAACGTTCTATATTCTCAGATACCATATTGTATGTATCAAAACCTATTATTTATTCGAAATTATAACAAAGCTAGAGTTAAAAAATATTTTTTGAAGAGTGCAACGTGTAAGTAAATTATTAAAATTAAAAACACTATGGTTTAAGTTTATACACGTATCAGTGGACCTCACCCTTTTTTGGACTAATTAAATCCAGGGGGTTGGGAGGGCAGAAATTTATGGGAGGGTCAAGACCATTCTAATACACAGCTTTCTACGCCCATATTTATCACTTTGTTAGCTATGAAATAACTTGTCTGTCACTTGAGCCACTCTTAGCTGGATGATATCACAGTTTGTCGAGCAGTTGGTCCTCTCGTGTCGGCCGCTTGGCTGTCTATCACTTTGTCCTCTTATATGGGAGCTTGTCTATCACATGGTCCAGCTCGTGTCGATCACTTGGTCCACGTCGTTTCTGCGTGTATAGCAGTTGGTCTGTTTACAGATTTGTCCTCTCGTGTCGACCGCTTGGTTGTCTATCACTTTGTACCCCTATACACGAGCTTGTCTAGCAGTTGGTCCAAGTCGTGTCGGCCACTTGACCCACCCAGCCTTCCAAATAATTGTTTTCATTTTGTCTACCGGTTGGCTGTCTATCACATGGTCCAGCTCGTGTCGATCACTTGGTCCACGTCGTTTCTTCGTGTCTAGCAGTTGGCTGTCTACCACTTTGTCCTCTCGTGTCGACCACTTTGTTGTCTATCACTTTGCCTGCTCCCAAATAAATGGTGTCACCAACACAAGTCATTTTTCTCCGGTACCTTTTTGGCCCCTCTTTCTATCTTCTATTGCTAACCACAGTCTTTCCCCAGGCATTCTTCTAATCCTTTGCCTATTCACCGCAGTCTTTTGTCAGGCATTCTTCCACACCTCCACCTTCTAACCTTCTTAATGGGTTACATCCACGGTTTGGGCCAAAAGAAGGAACGTCAATGTTCACACCACTGGGAGGGAGCCACTCACTCCCAACCAGGAGAGTAACTTGGGTGGGGCATGTGACCTGGGCGCCAAATTCACTAGCAATATTAGAAACAATACAAGTTTCATTTTTTTTAACAATTAAAATGTATTTTGTTTTTATTAATTTGTAACTAATATAACGAGTAACCACTGAGTACCAATCAATTAATTCAACCAAATTTTTTTAAGTTTTTTTTTTTTGCCCTGGGTGCCTCAACCCTAGTTACATCTCTGCTCCCAACCTCTACCAAATCTAAGATATCCCCCACTGAGCCCAATTGAGCCCTGTAGTGACCTCATCTAACAATCTACCTCACTTCAACACTGCTAAGAAACCTTACCCTAGCTTTTGCACACACACTTAATACCAGACGTAAAAAGCTTTATTATAAAGCATTGTCGGTGACCTGGTGGTCTAGGGGTAAGGTGTCAGACTTCTGTGCTGAGGGTCCGGGGTTCAATCCTTGGTCCCGGCACAGATTTATCTGATTGCCAAACCCTTCCTTCACCTCTGACAAGACGTGTATTAATCACAACTTGTGAATGTGAGGAATGCCAGGCCTCTACCGTGGTTCGGATTCCACGTTAAACTGTAGGTCCTCCATTTCATCTCACAATCACCCTACCATTGCACATTAGCGTAAGTGTGTATAACCCGAATGGGTAGTAAGACGCGGTGCTAATAATAATAATAATAATAATAATAATAATATAAAGCATTGTGTCTATCCAGTTTTAATTTTAAGAGATTTAAATGTGTTATTACTAACTATATTTTTTATCTTTCTACTACCCTACTTTTTTGCATCAAATGGAGTTTTAAATTGTAACGTTCACTAAAACATTATTAGTGTTGATATTTTCTGTAATATCCCTTTAAAAAAGATAAATACCAAATACACGGTGTGATTTTAGGCAATTAAATTAGCTCCTAACCTTATATCATACCTGCTTTTGCATCACTATGGGTGAGAGACTTCCACCTCACCCCACTGGGATTTGAACTAATGAAATGGTTGTGCAAATTTTAAAGGCATTGTACTTTGTCACCATTGGTTGGTTGCATCTGGCTTATTATAGGCTGGAGTGCCAGGAACTGGAAGGTCAGGTTTTGAACTCCGCATGAATTAAAGGTGAATTTCCCCAAGTGATTTATTATTATATTTATTACTATACTCTCTCCATGCTAATTTGAACGGACTTTCTCTAAAGCTACCTGCCACATCCTTTATGTTTTAACACACAGTCTCTTGATTAAATCTAATGATTAAAATATATTAGCAACTATACAATTTTAAAAGTACTTTCATATAACTTTATTACTTTGTTTAAGAATACATGTTTATCATATAAAATGAAAAATTTGAGATTAATACATATACAAAATATATAAAACATTTACCTACACAAGAAAAATGTTATACACTCTAGCCTTATGTTGAATATTATTTAAAATATAGGAAGTATGCATTAAAATACTAGATACCATACCATTTAATTTAGGGTGCAGGCGTAAATATGTAAACACAGCCATCCCTAATAAACATTGTCAAGATTTAGAGTGTATTGGTTTAATTTGCCATTGTATATAGTACATTCATTTTAAATCATATTGTGAGTTCATGAAAATGTTCAAAATATAGAAATATTTTTGACTTTTTATAGTTATATGACCAACTTGTAATGGTTTGGCAATATATGTTTCCACCTAAAATTATTCCAATAATTGAAAATATATAATAACCCTATTTTCACTCAAATTTGAGGGGTGATCATTTTTTATTTGTATAACTGTTATCAAACAATTTCAAAGAGCTATTTGCACAATGCAATATTAATTCAAAAGTTGGTAATGTTGAATTATTATGTCGACAACAGCCTTGATTCAAGACTTTTTTTATTTATCTCTTATGTCTTTTTAATTAAAATCTATGCAAAAGTAGTGTTTTAACTGTCTAAAAATCATCTAATCCACATTTTTTATGAAACTGAGAAACTATAATGGATTGATTAATTTATACATTTAAAAAAATAGGCAATAGTATATATTTTAAGGCTTTAATAATACTTAAAAAATGTAAGATTTGCAACATGTATTCATTAATATGTAGCCATTAGAGTTAATCCATTAATGTGTGCATACATTTGACTTTTCTTTTACTTTACAAAGCATTTGCATTATTTAATAAATATATTAAGATTATTCATTTTTACATAATTAATTATGAATTCATTACTACCAAATTGAAAAAAAAAATCCTGTTTTAATATGTTATAGTATGTAAAAAATGTTTAATAATTAAAGCAACTAAATACATTATCAAAAACATCAAGGTATGTATTTATAATATATCTTAGATCCATCATTCATTTAAGCCTTGGTTATTTATACATATTAAATTAAAGTTAAATACAAACATTAAGAAATTCTACAACCTTGCTCAGAGAATGTGTTAACAATATTCAGCATAGAATAACTGGAATATTCTTACAAATTTTGTTACACACAATAAAAACATATTTTCAAGAATAGCTTATAAAATAAATATGTTGTAGTGAAGCAGTGGAATCTATACCAAAATTTAATTTAACCGTTGTGTAAATCAGGAGTAAAATTATCTATTTATGGATAGTTTATTTAGCCATATGAAATTATTAAAAGCATTGCCAAATAATGAACATATAATAGCAAGGCGAATATTGATTTATATTGTGGGTTTTTAGCAAACTCAGTCTATGCATAGCAAGAACAAGGTATGTCTTGTAAACTGAAATTTTAATATTTTTAGCATCATGTCTTATACCCAGTTGGGTTATACGCATATATATATATACACACACATACTAATCATGCTAATAGGTTAGGGATGAGGAAGGTTGAATTTAGAGGCAGTATACCTCAATTACGAGGAGGTATCAAAAAGTTTCAAGATTGGTTCTGTAAAATGAAAACAATAGTGCAGCATGGGCGTCCATACACTGGTGTGGCAAGCTGTAACATTTATGTCAGTATGACAAGTGACATTCTGTGTAGACCAGTGGCTGTGCTACACACGTTTATTTGACGACATGCACGAATGCATTTGCGATTTTATTATCGACCCCAAACTAGAGCAGAGAGCAAACATCAAATTCTACGTCTTACTCAGAAAATCTGGAACGGGGACCTTCCAAATGATGCAGCAGGATTACGGCAATGAAACTATGAGCTGTCCGGTGTGATTTGAGTGGCACTCACACTTTAGGAGCGGCAGAACGTCACTGAAAGATGAAGAGAGGTCAGGGCAACCTTCCACAAGAAAAAACCCGAAAATTGTGGACAGAGGCAACTTGTGCATGAGGATCGCCGGATGACCATTAAGGACATTTCTGACATCATGAATATGTCATACTGATCAGTGAAGACAATCCTCGTGTCCGTTCACGTCATGTTTTGAGGTGTCTGAGGGAGGACATTCGGCGGAAAAAACCAGAACTGTGACGTGCGGGCAATTGGGTGCTCCAACATGACAATGCAGCCGCGCACACCGATGAAAACGGGCTCAACAGCATGATCATCTCTCCTCATCCACCGTACTCACAGGGTTGGGCCCCCTGTGACTTATTCCTCTTCCTGAAAATTAAGTTAAAGCTCAAGAGTTGCCGGTTCAACATGTGAATGAAAACAAGCGTGGATTGCAGACGGTGTTGTGCAGGCTTTGAGACAAGAACTTAGAGGGAGCTTTCCAAAAGGGGAAAAAGTGCTAGGATCGGTGTATCTCTGCACAAGGGGTCTACTTTGAAAGAGATAGTGGTCAAATTTAAATCAGATGATTTATTTCTACTTTACAGAACCAGCCTTGAAACATTTGATACCCCCTCGTATATGTGATTTGTACAAACCCAAGTGGAATCAAACTTGAATTATGTTCATGTAAAACAAAAGTCTGTACAGCTTAACTAAAACTCTTTGTGCCTTTAGCATGCCCAAAAGATGAACACAAAAAAAATTAATGTTTTCAGACCCCAAGTAAATTAAGTTTCAGAGTTTGGTTTTTATTTTAATACAAGCAATATCCTGTAATCATGAGATATATATCATATAATATATCTTGGTGGCAATGACTAAATATAAATTGCATTGGTACTCTCTGTCAAAAATGACAGTCGTAGAACATATGATTTTATATTTGTTATTTGTTAATTTGATAAAAGACCTCTTGGATACGAGAATTGGACTCAAAACTCGTGTACAGGTGTCATTTTTCAAATCTACGAATATGATACTTGATACTGCTAAATCAGTAACTAAAAGATCAGTCCCATCTTCTAAGCTTCACTGGTCATGTACAATTAACTGTATAAACGTTTGCCTACCTCCATATGATTTTATGTTGAATATATGAGAATATATTTAGTAAGTTTTGTAGCTGTCACACATACCGTCATATGGCAATTACATTCTATGAATAATCTTTTTAAGACAAATTAAATTAATCTGCTTGTAAAAATCTGGACTTAAGGAGCTTTCATTGAAAATATGTCAATAATTGATAACTTAATATAACCTTGACTACTGACAATAAAAAAATTACTCTCCAAACTCAAATGTTTTGAATGGAATGACCTTTACAATACATACCAGTGCTATGACTTAAAACTAATGTATAAGTACAGAGTCAAGATAACTTCATTAATTCTAATCATTAGTTTTAGGGTTTTTAAGATCAGAACAAAGAAAAACTAATACAAATAAATTTGTTAAACTATATTAGAGATCAATTACTACACAATCATCTCGCTTTAAAATTCCTGTGAAAAACAAACTTTTAAAAAAATCCCACTTCATTAGGTAATTGTGTTGTTGATATTTCAGTATAATAAGTATATCTTGTTAGGATACATAAAATGTGCTTGCTTTGATAATCATTTAATTTATCACATATTTACCAAACAAGTGTACAAATAATTATATTAATATATTCTCAAAAGTAAAGCTAAGTACCTGGTTTTGAAAAAAATAAGTAAGTTTAAGAACTAAAAAGACTAGTTAAAGACTTAACCATTCAACTGTATTCCAAAAAAATATATACGTATATTTTTAAATAAAGTAAAACCTCTAACCAAAATAAAGGGGGCTGAACCCGTTTTGGATAAGAAACTGAAGAGTTAAAAGGTAAAAAAAATAATTACATAACATACATAGATACAGAAAAGTATTTTATGTATGTGTACATAAAATATTTAAATAAATAGCAATTCAATATAACAAAGTTAAATACACAACAAAACTAAATTTATCATTTCTACTTAAAAAATATGAAATTTTCCCTGGACTTTTTTTTTTCCTATTTGTATAGCTTGACAAATAAAAGTTTCACCTACGTAAAACCTTAGTTTGGCAGTTCAACTACTGAACAAAATGCATACACAAAAATTCTGCTATGTGTTTCGGGTATGAGAGGTCTGGATATGGGAGGTTATACTGTAACTTAATATACGTTGGTACTGATTAAATAACTGTTCAAACCAGCCACAGTTAGTATAGAAATTATGATGATAAATCTAAAAACCCATTAAAACAAAAATGTGTTTTTTGGGTTGGAATTGAAAACAAAAAGAACCTAGGAACCAAATATAAATTAATGTATAAATAAAATCAAACACTAACAAGTCCATACAGGCAGTCAATATTTCAGATTTGTATCTAATCAAGCTATCACAACAATTAATCTAGGTTACATCCAAATGTATTAAAATCTCATAATAGCTGCAGTACAAAGTATTTATCAATTTTCTTGTTAATTGGAATGGTGTGCTAGATAAATATTTCAACTAAAAGTGTTAAAAAAAAAGGAAATTAAAATATATATATAACTATATTTATTCTCTAGTAATAATATCGTAGGCATTGTAGGTATTATTTTTAGACATCAAATAGTTTTAAAAAAGATGTATTAACTATTCAACATCTGAAATATAAGAGTAAGGAAAAAAATGCAAAATTCTGATATATTATTTTAAAATAAGTAGCTTTTGTATAAAAATAAATATAAGACACATTTAAATAATAAAAAGTTATATGTACTCGTATATTTGACAGGGTATTTTACATCTCTTCCATGTTCCTTGGTATTTACAATAAGATATAATTGAAGTCAACTTATATTTAAAAAAAGCAAAGTAGAATATTAACCTCTAAATTTAAAAAAATTACATTATATCTAACCCAGCCTTCAAAAGTAATTAACAACCTGCAATAATTAACATAGATAAACACAGAACAGTTATATATAAAATCCCACACTGTTGAGCATGCAGAAGAAGGAAACGTTTACAAGAAATGCATCAAATGTACAAGTATAGATACCCTTCAGAAAATTTTATTTCCAATTTGCTGGATTTTGTCTAAAGAACCGAGTTATAGCAGGATGTAGTAGCGTTTATTCTATGTGTGTCTAAAAAGCTCACCATATTGTAAATCTGATGATAGGTGGAGCAGATTTAAACAAAACAATTTTCTAAGTTTTTTAAATACATTGGTTAAAAATCATGTGTAATCCTCAAAGACCAAAATGCTACCTATTATTACTCATTAGAGCGATTTTTGTCCTGATAGTGATGATTTCATAAGTTTTATTGAAATGTTTAGAAGAGAAAATGATAGAAAAATGTTACATAAAATCAATGAATGTATAAAAGCCCTTTTCCTTTGAAACAATTTCTAAATGTACTAAAGAACAAAGATACATTTTCAAGTCAAGCCCTGTAGCTTTCATCAGGGAAAATATAATGCTGCTTAGAGTTTTGAAGGTAAGCAGGGTTTTTACTCATTAAAAGTTATGTAATTCCTTAACTTGTAATCTAAAAATCTGACAAAAATAATATGTTTACATGTTTAGGTTAAAACTATAAGGTTGATCCAAATCTGTAGCATTGAGGTTTTAAGCACAGGTTGATTTGACATGGAAAAACTCGCATTCATTGTTTGAATTCATTACATTCAATAAGTCCTAGATATGAATGTTAACATAGGATAATCTACTGTATTACAAATTCTAAAATGTCAAAATGCTAAATAAAAACATGAGATTCACTTATAGCTTGTATTAACAATTTGTCAGACTATTGTGGCTTGTTAGGTCTAACCAATGTTTTGAAACTTTCATATACATTTATAGAGTTTAGAGCAGCTAGTTCAACCATCAATGAAAACTTTGGTTGGATTCTAAACCAACTAAAGATTGGGAATTACTTTGTAGCCCAAATCCCTTAGCACCAGTTAGTGAATATGGAGTTTATGATGAACTTGGGTAGATGTCGTGTCAGGAATAAATTATAATTGAAATTATTTAACAAGTCAAGAATAAAATCTTGAAATGAATTCACTTTTTAAAATTATTCTTTAGTTTGAATATTTATGGCATTTGCTTAGGCAATATAGAAGAAACCCTTTTGTGAATATCAGCCTGAAACAAAGATAGGCCTACTTTTACAAGAGATTCAATTGGAAGATTAATTATATCACACATGGAAATTAACTTGTGGTAATAGCTTTACCTATATTTGTATGATGTGGGCATACCGACAAGTGGGGTGATATTGATCAGGTTAAAGGAACTCTTATAATTGTTTCATTCAAAACTAAAAAATTTAAAGCTATTAGAAGTAAAATTACATGCTATGGGGGTTGTTTGAACATGCCCTTTTTTTTGCCGCTGAATATCTTTAAAATCAATCACTCTCGCCCTAATTAAGTCTGATAATATTTTAAGTTGATTGTAATTGGGTTATATGATCAAATAAAAGAGTTCATAAATTTGTAACCAGCAGAAATCTAACCTTCCTTACATTAAACTAATAGTCAAACACCTAAAGTCTTTAAACAAAAAGTGTATTAAAAACTTGTGTTTATGAAATTAAAGTTTAACATTCATTCATTCATTCATTCATTAACAAAGATTAATATAATAAAAACCCTTTTTATGGTAAGTTAAAAAAATTCTCAGTATTTTAATATGATATGAGGAAAGGACTCTTTCACATCAGTGTTTGAATTAAATAAGTACTTTAGTCTTTGTTCAATCTCCTTAAGTTTTGGATTGGTTAGAACTACTAAAACCCCCCTGAAATTTTATCAACAAAATATATATGGCTTTATTTATGATTCAAACAACATCAAACTTAAGGTAACAGTACAAATTAGGGGGCTGTGTTACCATAAAAAGCACTTCACAGAGTTTCTAGAGAGGTGTTTAGTAGCTAGAATTTTTCCTGTTATGTTGCCATAAAAAAACTTCAGAAAGCTTCTAGAGGTGTTTCATATTTAGAAATTTTTCTAGCCTTCTGCATTTAGGTGGTTATGTTGCCATAAAAACACTTCAGATAGCTTCTAGAGGTGTTTAATATTTAGAATTTTTCTTAGCCTCCTGCAATCAGGTTATGTTGGCATAATAAAAACACTTTAGATAGCTTCTAGAGGTGTTTAGTATTTAGAATTTTTCTTAGCCTCCGGCAATTAGGGGGTTACCGTTATGTTGCCATAAAAGAAATACTTCAAATAGCTTCTAGAGGTGCATAATATTTTTTTTTTAATTCCTAGCCTTCGGCAGTTAGGGGGTATGTTGCAATAAAAAACTATTTAGATAGCTTCTAGAACTATTTATCATTTAGCATTTTTTCTAGCCTTCCGCAATCAGGGGATGTGCCCACCAACCCCCCATCCGCCTGAAATTATTGGCTGGCTACAGCCTTGGTGGAACTGAAGACACATTTTCCTGCAAAACTCTTTAACACTTTCTTGGACACAATTAAACCATACTTAGTAATCTTATTTAATTTCATCTACCTTTGTGGTCTTAGGTTAAAGTGCTTGCCTCAAGACCAGATGTTCGTGGGTTCAAACCCAGCCAAGGTCAACAAATTTTTCTAGAGCGATAAAAATCTGTAGCACAACTTCCTTCAGAGAGAAAGTAAAGCTGTCGGTCCCATGTCAATTGAGGCATGTAAAAGAACCCTAGAATGTATGTAAAAATAACATTCCCGACAAAAGTGGTAGGCCTTTTTATCCTCGCACATATAAATTCTCTGAAAACCATCATTTTACACTTGCAAGAGTTGGGTTTGTTGCAAAAAAATAAAAAATGTGTTATTTTTACAGATGTCTCTTGAATTTATGCAAAATAATACATTAAATTTGGGCTAGGCTATTGTTTCAGGTATGCTAAGTATTCTTGAATCAAGTCATTAATAACTGGACTTTTTTTTTCTGTATTTTTTGCATTAAGATTTTGGTGGTGTCAAGCGGTAAGCCTACTGTTAATCGCTTATTTAATATTCATAAAGCTTTGATTGTGCAGTTCTACCAATTTTTCTACAACATTTGTTCATGGACGTTGTTACAGTGTGATGAATATTTTACTTTTGGTGATCCTGGGGTTGTAGTCCAAGTTTATGAATCATTTATAAAAAAAATAATAGGGGTAGAGGTGTTACTGAACATTGGGTTTTAGGTATTTTTGATAAATCTAAGCGTTGAGTTGCCGTCTTTTAGTTGCATATCTTCTAAAACTTTGTGTAGGCCTTAAACCTATCTTATTAAAAAAACTGTGATTTGGACAGGTTGCTAGAATGCTTATTTTGCTTTAAGAATTTGGAAGTGTGTGTGTATTCGTTCATCATACTGTATACCATAAAAAAAAGCTTTGTTGCTCCAATAACTGAGACATGTACTAAAAATGTTGAGGGTTATTGGGCTGAGTTAAAAGGTTTTTGTAGACAACCTAATGTGTTTCTTAACATATTGATCAGCTTAGGTGGATGGACATTTACAGTAGAACACCAATAATCACAGTTCTGGTTTTATTAACCAGTATGGCCGCCTGATATCCAGACTCTTATATGAGTTAATTAGTTGTGATATGTTTTTTTTTTAATTATTAATTGATTCACTGTATTACATTATTTTGTTTGTAAAAATAATAAAGTAGGCTATTGATATTTTGGTTAGAAAAAATAATCTTGCAAGCCTTAGATGATGGGTACCATCCCGTGATTTTTCCTAAAAAGTCAAAATACTGTAGGCTACCTTTAAAAAAAATTATTTTAAATTTGTAAAATTCAATTTTTAAGTTTTGGGTATGTTAAAAAAAATAGAATTTATATAAATGGTTTACATTAAGAACACTTTAGAACACCCCGAGAAGACTTATTTAGTTACTGAGATTTAGACCTCTAACCTGTTTTTGCCTTCGTGTTAAGTAGAAAGAAAATAATAAACTATAGAAATGTTTGGTTTTTAAAATTTATAGGCCTATATAGGTCAATATTTTTTTAGAACCTCTTGTATTTAATTTAATATTCTTGCTTGAATAATTTTTATTTTAGCCTTCTACAACATTTGCTTCTATGCTAAAGTAATGGTACAAAATGAAATTCCTGTAAACTATCATGAAATATTTTTAACACTTTTTTAAAGCTTAACAGAAATCTCGCAAATTTTGGTGGTCAGGACATGCAGCCCGAATGGAAGAATCTAGAACCGTGTTAAGGGTATTGACTGATAAATACAATAGGAAGACGTAATGAAATTATAACATTAGAATGGACCTGAAAGAGATTGGGTGTAATGAGGTGGACTGGATAGAACTAATGCAAAATAGGTGTAGGCGGTATACTTTTTTAACTGTGGCAGTGAACTTTTTAAGTTTCTTAATGCCATAGAGTGAGTAAGTAAAGCTTAACAGTTTTATCCAAATAAATGCATCGTTATATGCATATAGGCCTATTCCTTAGGACAAACTTGTCTCAAAATACCATACTATGATGAACTCATTGGCTATGGTTTTTGTGTAGCAAAATGTGTTTCTTGGCATTGTAAAAATTGACTTTTCCATCTTATGTAAATCCCAATACATCTAGAATATTGTCAATGATCTATTTAAAATGTTCAGGATAGTAAGGACCTATATCCAGGAAGATCTACCAGATTAGAACCATGTCAAAAGTCTAGCCCAGCTTATTATTACTCCATGTGGGGTAGCAAAAACTTCCGCATGGGTAATATGAACCAACCAATTTTAACTCTTGTATAAATTATCAAAGACCAACATTTTTCAGAAAATTGTCAAAAGGCATAATAGTGGCCAGAGGGCAGGCCTAGCCTACATGAAAAAAGGTTGATTAGGTAGTTCCTCCGTTTTCAGACTAACATCTCAAGTCAAATATCATTAATTTTGAACCTTATATATATTATATACATGTCCTATAAGCATAGGTAATTTAATACTCTTTAAAATAAAAATTAATTAATTAATTAAAATGTCCCACATCAAAACACAATATGCACTATATTCAGACTTTTTTTCTTCAATTCCAAATCTGCCCTTGTCATTCTCATTAGAAAGGTAGAACAGGAAAAGCAGTTATTTCCTGCCACGGAAAGAGCTGCTCTTGTGACACAAAGTGTTTAGGAGTGAACCTTTTCAGGTGACATGAAAGAGCAAGTAAGAACTAAAACAGCTATTTAAAACAGTAGACAAAACACAGCTAAGGTTATTACCTAGATCTAATAGCAATGTTACACACCTATAAATAAAAAAAAATCCTATTATTTGGAGACCCATAATTTTTAGAAAACATAAATTATGTGACAATACACAATTTCACCCAATTATTCTGAAAGATCTCACTCCCCTTCATAGTATTTTCATTTTATCCAACATTTACATAGGCCTGGCCTATGGTTAGCCTAATTTAAAAACTTTAGCTTTGTAGGCCTAATCTACTGTAATAGTTTGTTTTAGTAAACCACTTTTAATAATCTAGCAAGTTCTTAGGTCTAAGAATAGACACTTCATATAGTGGAGCACCTGGACCTGTTATTCCATGGCAGTTTTTCTAGCAAAAGGGGTCAGTGATGAAATCTCACTTGGATCTGTAGCCAACCGACTAAATTCTATTTCTTCATTCACAATCCCATGATTTTCAGTTTCTGTTGGCCACTGCTTATGAGATGGTGCATAAAGCACAATAAGAGCAAAAATATAAATATTCCACATCCCATAGACTCCAGTAAAAAATGCAGAGGTAAACTCTAATTTCATTTCATCATCCCATTTCCATCGTCCTTCAGAAGCCTGTCCAAGAATGAAACCGATTACAGTCATAGCAGCACACAGAAGTGTTGTCAACATCAAAAACTTAAACCGATAGATAACCCCTTCATAATGAAGCCGACGAGCCCGAGACATACTTGGAAGTATGGTACGTTTTGTACTGATATTACAAAATACTCTCCAGATCATATATGTAAGAAATAAAAAGTAGATACCAGCAGAAATACCAGCAAGAATGATAAAGGTTAAAGCTAGATTTGTGCCAAGATCTGTGACCCAAATTGAATAAAATGGATTTCTGAGTTGGACTCCTCGTTCACACATATCAAAAATAAAAAGGGAGAGGCATCCAATAACAACAGCACTCAGATGTTTCCAATATACCCTAAGTGTATTTTGGTTTGCGTTATCTTGAATCATCAAGTGCTCTCCAGCAAACACAAGCCAAAATGAAAGTAGTGTAGCATAAAATAGCCCTTGACGAATATCTCCCAATAAAATCATAAATGGCAAATCAAATGCAAGAGTAAAGTATTCAATAGGTATGTTCAAAATAGTAAGAGCACTTCCAAGATAAATTAACATATATTCTAGAAGCGCTGGTCTTCTGGAAAGTTGGTGAACACGTTTCCAGAACCAAAACATTGTTCCGATAACAAATGGGAAAAAAACTGTCTTCAATGAGAGCCAAACTTTTGTGAACCCACCATTTTGATTAATTGCAACAAGCGATAGATCTTCAATGTGGCCTAAAGCTTGATTAATCTTCTTATCATGATCTACTGGTAAACGAATGTTAAGTAAATAATAGTCATGATGTAAAGAGCCTAGTTCAAATAATGGGATGATTGTGCAGTCATAATTATAACCCTCACGCTTATTTTTAATGGAACAATCAAGTATTCTTTCTTCAACAGAAGATGCATACATTTTCCAATCATCATCAGGGTCACCCTTGTTTCTGTAACCCAACTTGGAGTCTAAAGTTATTATGATACGCTCTTCCATCTCAATATCACTGTAATAAGCTATGTCTAGCTGAAGTATTCCTATAAGGTTTTGCTGCCACCGCGAGTAGTCCAATTGTTTCATGTCCCTAGGCAGTGGTATTTGAAAAACGAACACCAGCTGATTTGCTAGCATAGACATATTAGTACCAATATGATTAATGTTTCTAACGTGAACACAACTTCCTTTTCCTCTTGAATAAAACCATTTTTGAGAGTTGTTACCTGTATCTAAGCATTTTGTTGCCAACACTTTTTCGGCAGATGCCGGTGACGGTGCAATCAAGCCGCCAATCAAAAAACAAAATATTTGACATATAATCAGGAATCCTATAAGGATACCAAGTTTTCTTCCACTCAAGTTTTCTAATATAGCTCCCGTCATATTTGTCATAAATAAAGAATCAAACGGACAATACAAACTGCTTTGATATAATATCAACAATATATATCAGTGTAGCCAAATCCGAAAAGTCACTATTCTCTTAAATAACTCTTGAATAAAGTTACTAAAATTTAAAGAAAGATAGATATATTATTATCTTTGTCAATTCACCCTCCAGCTATTCATCCCATTAATTCTACCTCTACATATTCAGGAATGTATGTTACTACAGAGGACATTTGAAATTTCTAGTGAAGAGTTGAGCAAGCTAAATTGGTTTACCCAATTGAAATGCCTACTCAGTATAGAAACAAGACCATATTTTTATGTATGCATGGTGATGAACACATTTAAAAGTTATCTGACGCTGGGCGATGGGACAATAGGCTGGGTTTGTAGCTAATGAATTTACAATGGTAACTTTTTTTTTAGAAAGAGTAGAAAAAAATATATACGAAGTATATTAAACAATATGTCCATATAACTGTCACAAAAAAAAGAACTAAAGTGAATAGAAGGTAAATAATAGAGAAAGAGAGGGAAAATACTTATAGTAAAAATACCAAACTAATTATTAAATCTTATTTTCGTTGCTAACTCAATGTAATAATCAATGACGCAGTGATTTAAAACTGCCAGAAGAAACAGCACAATGCGCATATCCTCATTTCCACCAGAATAAACGTTTATGAGGTTGTGGAAAAGTTCAGTCCGCTATAAAAGTCTCATGACCCACACACATTGATCTCTATAGTATAACTGGATGGACATACACATGCACATTGCAAGGACAAAAGCGTGACGCTCAAGTGTATCGTCTGCTACACTGAGGGGGGGAAAGATTTAACGGTTTCTTTAAATGTTCTTATGCGAAAACATGTCTCTGATGAATAAAAGTGTTATTGTTTGAAAATAGTGAAGTATTATACCATACTTTCCTGAAGAAACATTTACATTAAAGGATATACAATCCAGTTTTACAGGTAATTTTGTACAAATACGAATAAAACCTTAGATATTTCAATTTTTATGTAGTTATCATCAATGTTGTTTACAGTCTGCCACGACAACACTTATATTTAAAGTTGGTTATTAGCTTGTATATTGGTTTCAGAAACCATATTTTATTGAAAGTTCGATAAATATAATGAACAAGGTATCTTAAAAATTGTTTACTTTGTTTGAATGACAAACTTTGAATAGTTGCCATGCATTCAAACTATCACTTAGGTTATAGGTTGTGGAAAGTATTATTGTAATAATACCTGTTTATTTAAGTTGGCTCATATCTTTCAGAAACCATATTTGTTGACATTTCGATAACTATAATGAAACAAGTTCGCTAAAAACTGTATTACATTTGTTTGAATGACACACTTTGTGTAGAAGTCTTACGTTCAAATGATAGTTTAGGTTATTGGCTTGTAGAAAGTACAGTATCTACTAAACCCTGATTTTAGTAATAATCCCAATGTGTAAGGCTTTATTTCGTACCAGAATACTATCATATATATAATATTTTGGTTTGATGAACGGCAATTTAGAACAGAAGTAGAAATTTCCTTCTGGAAGGTCATTTATCCTAACTAAACACAAATATATGGTAGGATTCTGGTACGAGATAAAGCCTTAAAAGTAAGCTTCCTTCAAAAATCATCGTACATATTAGGCTACATCAACTTATTTAAATAAAAAACTAACCAGTTTTGAACTTTTATATGCTCTTCAAAGCTTTAACTAACATATTATTTAATTTAACCACTCTCACATTGATGTATCTCATATATTCAATCAAATTAATGAACGATGTCAAAATGCACCATTGCCTTGTATGGGTGAAAGAGAGAAAGAGATACCCGAAAGTTTCTTTCTCTCTTACCCAATGGTATGCAGACGACAGCTCGAAATTTCAGCCACAGATGTCCATCCAGTTATAGTATAGAGATCACTGCCCACACAACAGTGTTGCCTCTTAGAAAAAAATAAAATCCAAACATTAATACCCACACAAATAATCAATATCCCACTCTTACCAAAACAAATATAAGAATGGTATAACAACATCCATACCCAATTATGTAATTGAACAAACTTCCATACATTAACCAGATTTAACTTTTGAGCAAAAGTAATTTAATTTAACATATGGCAATGATTTAGTAATTATATCTGCAATTTGTTCATTTGTTTCTTCATACATTATTTTGACCTTTCCTAAAGAAACAAGATCTCTCACAAAGTGATGTCTATTGTCTAACATCCAAATGTTTAGACCTTTAAATAGTGGATTGATTGCCCTCATATAGAACTATGGGTTTAACCAGTTCACAAAATTTACTTGACAAATTCTTAAAAAATATGCTCTCAGTTAGACAATATAAAAGTGCATAAATTCTGATTCACAACTACTCAGAGCTACAATTGATTTTTTTTAGAGCTCTAACAGATAATATTTTCATTTAATTTAACGATAAAGCCCGATACACTTTTCCTATCGTTTGTATCGGAGGCGAAATCAAAATCGACATAAGCACAAATTCTCAAATTGTATCATCTGATTTACAAAATGCAGACCTACATGCTCTGTATGTTTTACATAACGCAATACATTTTTCAAATGTTTCCAATGAGTCGAATTAAAGCAATTTTGTAATCTACCAAAGTATGATACTGAAAAACATAAATCAGGTCTCGATCCCAACATCAAATACATGAAACTCCCTATGAGTTCCTTGTAAGGAAACTTAACCTCAAAATTAATTAAAAAAGGCATGGTAGGACTACGCTAAATAGCTTCTAGTTGCATCCAAGTTTCCAAAATATCTGGGGAATAATCACTTCTTATAGCTAAGAGAAAAATTTAATTAAAAAGGTAGATTAAACGAGTACCACTCCAAACAGCTTCTAAAGGAATTCAAATTTGAAACGTTTCTTTTGGGAGGACCTCTGGACCCCTCAGAATCCCCTATTTTGTGGATTGCTCCACTTCTTCCTATACAAATAAGGTTTCGCAGCTATTGCCCCAATAGCAATCTTTGTTTATTAAACACGATTTTAACGTAATTGTCACCCTTTATTTTGATCAGAATAGCTTTTAGTGTAAAACATTCGATATCAAGACGTAACTAATTCAATTGCGAAGTCTTGTCTATTAATTTCAATTATAATCCTTCTTTACCGTTTCCAAGTAAACTAGCTCGGCTGAAATACAGCTTCAGGCTGTATAATAATATATTTAATTTAATTTATTTGTAACTATTCCATTTTAATTCACTTACTTTCAAACTTTTGCATACATGCATAGTTTTTATGGATCTCATTAACCAATTTTATCTTAGATCTCTTAGTAGGCCTATTTTTTGTATGTCACTGATTATCAACTAGAATACACTAGTGTGGAGACAATACAAATTTAAATGATTTTGCATATTCATTATTTATTATGTTGATAAATGTATGTAAAACACAATAATTATGTAATATATTATATTAAAAAGTTAAGAGTCAAAAAGCTGATTTTTAGTTTTTATTTGTCTTTACCGCTTTTACGATTTTGTGAAGAGTTATTTAGTTAAAATAAGTCATTACGTGACAGTGGATGGAAAATACATTATAATAGGTTACGGCTACTAAAAGGAAAGCTGCACTGTTGATCAAGTGGTCAAATATGTATTGCATTGAGATAGCATTGATGTGGAGTTTAGAGTTCATATTAGGGTCGTTTGCACAATAGTTTTTTTCCCCTCATTTTATCGCCAGGGATAGTTCCTCTAAGGTATCTGTTCGCGTCGACTTTTGAGAACAGACCTACACTTGTGACGAGTACAGTTGGGCGTAAGTTGGGATCAGATGAAACAAGCTGTACTTTCTGAGGCGACGCGAACAGCTTTTTACTCATTTCCGTTCTCTGTTTTAAGATGGCGGAAGCAAACTTTGTTCTTGATCATCTGATAAATCAAGTATTAATGATGACTACGTCGCTATTCAGTTCACTTAAAACATCAATTTCTACTTTCTACTGACATGAGCGAAAATGCTTAAAAATGGTTAAACAATAGCTGGGAGTAGACCTATATTTTTTTAAATATTTAACTTTTAAAAATGACCCTCTACCCACCACTTGTGGAGACAGAGTAGCTAATTAGATCATGCAACCACTGATGCGAGTTATTTGTAATCGTCTGAAACTATTTTAAATCTTATTTTTTAGGGAATTATAGTTTTTATTATTATTTAACTTGCAAGTGAAGTCTAAAATTTACGCTAGGTCCCCTAGTTTTTTTTAAACTTTCAATACACTACTTTTTGCGACCACAAATATTCTGTCTGGTAAAAAAAAGTCATGCTTGAAAACACATGTTTAAAAAATAGTTGTGAAAAAAGTTTACAACCAAGTGGCTCTAAAACTTTCGTTAGTCTTATATTTTTTAAGGGAGATGAAAAAGACACTTTGGAAGACCAGGTGTAGGTGGAAATATAATATCTTCATCGATGATAATTTAAGGTAGATTGGGAGTAAAGAGTAAGTACCTGACCTGATTACTTACTGATGTAAATCAATTATTTCATATCGTCTGTAATAAAAAAATTGGATATCTCATTCACGACCACATTTATTTTACTGTCTGTCGCGATGTGTGCAAACATTTTCTTGTTGTCAACTCAAAAATTAGTCAATTTTATTAAATCAATTCAAGTTTTTAGGGGAAGTTGGTGCGCTTTTTATTCTTCTTCTTCCCCAGTTCCAAACCTGCCACACTCACTCCCACTCGAGAGATGGAACTGAAAAGGTAACTTTTTCCTGCCACGGTTACAGCTACGATGGTGACGCGAACACCCTGGAGTGGACCTGCTCCCTCAAGTCGAACGCAAAAAACCAGGAAAGTACAGATAGTACTGCTTTTTGCAGGTGACGCGAACAGAACTATACACTCTTTTTATTGACCTATTAGATTGAGTCATTGATATACTATTTACTAATATTCTTTTTTATAATATAAATTTTAAATTCCCTACAATAATTTATTTTTGTCAATTTAAAATAACTATTAATACAAATAATGTAGTGCTAACGCTTATTTTGTTTAGACGTATAGTTTCATTTTATTGTTTCCGAAAATAATAACAAAATTTGAAACTAAATATAGAATTTTTAGTGTAATTCTTGCAAAACATTTAGATTTGAACAGATCGCCATTTGGCTAGTTTCATAACTAGTAACTGCTATTGGGCTGATAATTTTTGAAACTTGGTCCAAGAGAGATATTATTCAATTTAGTTTCCTATCTGTGATATTGTAATGTTCTTTGTTCTTTCTTGAAAAGTAATAAAATCAAGGTGAGTGTAGGTTAAGATTTAATTTGTTCTTAAATTGACTTTATCTAACATTTACAGGTTGTATTTATTTAAATAAGGTTAAAATGCTTTTATTGAATAAATGCATTATTTAATTGCAGGTTTTAAATAGCTTAAGTTGTGGACGTGAAAGGTCAACATTTAAAATCTGTAGCCTACCTTTTGAAAGTTAATTTAACTGATTACTTTGAGTTACCCCAATAATTACTATGGGCAGTTTGTTAATATATAAACACATTTTTCATAACTATTAAGACCAATTCCAACAAAAAAGTGGTAAGCTATTAATTTAATCCGTTGTTGATTTATTCCTAACATTAAAGAGGTTGGCTTTTATACATATCCTGTACGCTTTCTCCAGATCAACAATTCACAATAAACTTTCTTACTGCCGTACATTTCTCAATCACTTGTTGCAATGCAAATATTTGGTCCATGAAACTACATTGCACACACCAAATCTTGCCTGCAGTTCTTTCACACATTCTCTCATTTAAAATTCTCCCAATAACTTTGCCTGGAATACTCAACAAAGTAATTGCCCTATAATTCTTACGTTCACTCTTATTGCCTTTACGTTCATACAAAGGAACAATGACAGCATTCTTCCATTCATTAGGAACGTTTGCAATCCAGCTCACACATTGAACAACTCACAATCTGGAAAGTAATATCGTGGCCCCACACTTGAGCATTTCACTTGTGATCCCATCTACTCCCACAACTTTGCCATTCTTTAACATTTTCATAGCCTTAAACAATTCAGCCTCATTAATTATGTCACCCCTTATAACATTTTCCCTATTTTCTGCTAATATCTCCACATTTTCGCTATACAATTGCTCAAAATACTTTCTCCATCGCTCTCTTATACAGTTTTTCATCCCATATCATCTCATTGTGTTAATTCTGAATGCCATAGGTCTTTCCTTGCACTCCTTGTTTCGTTCTCTTTACCCATTTCCAGAGCAGCTTATTTCCTTCAAAATCATTCTGCATTCTTTATCTTTTTAATATCATTGGCTCTTTACTCTCCTTTACTTCTTTCTTTGCATTAATGTTTTTCTCTTTGTTTATGTCCCACAATCTCTTATGTTCTGTTTCACTCTTCACAGCAATCATTCGTTTGTATGCTTTTTTTTCTCTCACAGCTTCTTTCACCTGTTCATTCCACCATGCATCTCTTTTTTAAGTTCACCACCACCCCAGATCCATACACAACTTTCTTGCACTCAAATACAGCCTTTTTTATTCTGTTACAAGCTTTTTCATTAGCATTAGCATTTATTTTGACATCCCATTCATGCATGCTCTTGTAAAGTTAATTTTTTTACCAGCAATCTTTTATATTGTGCTCTCACAGTTTTATCCTCCAACTTTTTCACTTTCACTCTTACTTACTATTCTTGCACTGCTTGGCTTACACTTGCACAAAAACAGTAAAGTCAATAACTCTGGATGTCTCACGTCCTCCTGCACTGTTAAAAAGTGGTGTATTAATCACAAAAAAACACAATAAATCCTAACAATAACGCTTGGATGCAGATGCAGGACAGATCAATACCAAGAATCACCTGAATCAATGATCTAAGGTGTCACTCTTCCAATAGACTGGACTGCCGATGACAGTGAGATTTGGGTTGGAATTTTGCTCCAGTGTACTGTGAACAGCTTATCCTAAATAATTCCATTTTCCCTCCACGTGAATGTGGGCAAATTTTTTTTTTAACTTCTACATTTCTCATCCCAAGCCCATCAGTGTAAATCTGCGGAAAGACTAAATAGGCAATGAGGTCGGGGACACTTTTTTTTTTACTAAATTGGTACAGCCCAACTAGCATAAGTGCAATAAAATTCCTTCGAGAATAGAACTCATCATCTAAAGTAGGTGGGCTCTTTTTTTATTTGTATTTCCAAAATGATGATAAACACTTATCTTAACAAATTAATATTGCAAATTGATATATTCACAAATAAATATTTTTTAAGCTATTTTGACAAAAAAATACCGAGTCCCTCCTAAGAAATCGAATATCAGTCTGACATTTTGCTAATCTGACACGAGGCACACCTACAACTATATCCCAGAGAATTATTGTTTTTCAACACTTAATGTCTTAAACAAACCCTATGCACCTTTTTATCAAACTGACTCTTGCGAATGAATACAATATTTTCACTTAATGAGAAATATTAATCAAATGAAAATTATTACGAAATTTACACATTCAAATCCTCAGACTAAACTTTGATGGAGTTACAAATAAAAGCCTAAAATATTTAAATCTCAACTCCAATACAGGTTATTAGTAATTGTGTCAGTAATGGTGCAGTGGAATCTATACAAGAAACTAAAAGTCTCAAAACAAATGGCTGGGACTGCTTTGTTATCGAGATATGGCAACATTGCGGTACATTGACATACACCATTCAGTGTGCCAGAGACATGGAACGTCACACTCAGTTACTTGATTTGATCGAAAGTGGCCAGTAAGATGGACCAATACACAAATGAGGAACTGACCTAAATGATTTTGATTTTCGATGAGAAACAACAGAATTCCTTTGCTGCTGCCCATACTTGTGCACATTTTCATGTCTGAACCATCCAAATCCAAGGACATTTGTGGCATTGAATTGTTACCTAAGGGAAACCGGTCGCTTCGTACCTGTGATGGTCGACACTGGTAGGCCGCAACGTCACAGGACCATTTTGGTGGAAGAAACAATTATGCATTTTGTGGAATACTCAACAGATACAAGAACACAGCAATTAGCTGACCGTGTGGAGAACAGTACATGGCCAATTATTGTACCCCTTCCATTTGCAGCCTGTGCAGGAGTTGAACTTAGCTCTGGAAATTTTGAACACCATAGACATTCTGCGAGTGGCTGTTGCACCATCACGACACAGATCCACAATTACTCAGCAATGGATGAATGCAATGGATGAAGCGACATTTGGGCAAACAATCCAAATTTCAAACTGGAGGTCTATTTGCAATATCAATTCTCCATCAACGTTTGGGTGGGAGTCGTGGGTGAAATTATATTGTACCATATGAAATGCCTGCACGACTATGAGGTGAAAACTACTTACACTTTTTTCAGACCATTCTCTCCCAACTACTGGAGGATGTTCCACTGGCAATGCGGCTTAACATGTGGCTTCTTCAAGTTGGAGCCCCTGCACTTTATTATGACTGTGCAGTGAAATGCCATTTGGACAAATACCATAAAAGGCAATGGATTGGACGCAATGGGTCTGTTGCATCGCCAGTGCAATCACGCGTTCATACATCTTGAGACTTTTGGCTGGTGTGGCCACATGAAGGGAATTGTGTACTCCCAATGGCAAAACACGAGAGAACATCTGTGAAATGCATTTGTGGCTGCTGGAAATATGATCCGGGATATGCAGGACATCCTCCAATGAACATGAGAGTCATAGTGCAGGAGGGCTGAAGTGTTTTGTGAATGCAATAGTGGGCATTTTGAACATCTCCTATGAATGTGCAATGTTCCACTACCCAGGTCATTAAAAAAAAACTCTACGACATAATGGTAATCTTTGTCTGACCTGTCCCTCTCTTGATCAAGAAGCAGTCCCAGCAATATGTTATGAGACTTTTAGTTTCTTAATCAGTGTCAATTCCACTGCACCACTTTATTGTATATAATTTACAAATCATCTTGTATATGCTCGAGTGTCTTTTTTGGTCCAGTCTTTGTAAGTGGTGGGGGAGGAGAGGAAGAGGACTGAGTGTGTATGGAGAAAGGGGCTAGAGATTTGGGAGTAGACGTGTGGAGAGGGAAGGAGGTTGTGAGACATGGAGAGGGCGTCAGATAATGAGAGAGAGAGGAGGGGAGGTAGAAGCGTTTTTTGACTGAGAGTTTGTGGCTGCTGGTGGGGAGGATGGAGATGGAATGGGTGTTCAGCAGCCCGAAGAGTTCATAGGTGCTTGTGAGGGAGGCTAAGGGAGGATGTCAGCGGTCCAAATGGTTCATAGGTGCTTGTGAAAGCAGGGAGGATGTTAGCAACCTGAATGGCTCATGGGTGCTTGTCAGGAAAGGGAGGATGTTAGCAACCCAAATGGCTCATGGGTGCTTGTGAGGAAAGGATGTCAGCAACCTGAATGGCTCATGGGTGCTTGTCAGTA
Source organism: Timema podura (assembly GCA_033556935.1). Classification (NCBI taxonomy): domain Eukaryota; kingdom Metazoa; phylum Arthropoda; class Insecta; order Phasmatodea; family Timematidae; genus Timema; species Timema podura. Next base: position 78,454,160 of record JAVRXN010000010.1, read on the forward strand.
AAGGGAGGATGTCAGCGACCTGAATGGCTCATGGGTGCTTGTGAAGGAATGGAGGTGAGCAATAATAAGATCGATTTAGCATGCAAAGTAGATTTAACCCAAAGGTCAAGGTCTAAGTCTGTGTGACTTCATTTCTGAACTTCCCATTTAGGTGACTGGTACATAAACTTAGTTAGCTGTCTAGCAATATAATTACATTTTACTGTGGCAGTCTTAAAACTAGTTTATCTTATATCTAGCAAATTCTATTATATTTGTTACATGTGATATTTATATATAATAAAAGAAAAAAAGAGATTATATCTAAATAAGTTTGTGGATTATTTATGGTTTAGTCTTTGTAATGAAAGTTTGATTTAGTTCCTTGCACAGCGCTCCGTTGAGGTGGGAGTATTAATGGCACTGGTGCATATCAGAGGGTGTGCCTGTTTCGAATATTCTACACCATAACATGGATATTCATTAAGGTGGCATGCTGTACCTGACTCATCACACATTATCTTTGCCAGACAGAATATATAATCACGCACTGCTGTACTGTCATTTAGTCTAATATTCCTTAATTTATTTTATGTGTTGTGCAAACACAAAGTGAATACCACTTCCTCCAGATATGATACAGTGCCTGGGTCATAGTTGAATAAACTTTTAAAATCCTATCTTTCCAGTAGGATACTTTTTCTTTAACAGCTTATACAATTATTTTAAAATCCCCAAAACTAGCCTTTTTTTGTACATGAATTCTAGTCTTCCTGTTTTTACTGAACCAAAATCTTTGGTCCCAGGCCAGGTTGAGTCCTTGAGAACTCGGGTCTGCTATTTGCACTGAGGTTTATTGACACTAGGGGGCAATTTTTGTCTAATCTCAACTAAAATCATCTTTAAAGTGAACTGGTTTTTAAAATGTCCACTTTATAACGTGCGATGTTTTCACTTGGCACTGCACATAGCAATACCCATCTTGAAGACTAAAGCTCTTCCAATGAGCACAACCATTTAACCTGAAGGCTGTGGGTCTGGTGTATACTTTATCTGTGTTCCAGGCATATGACGACTAACATCATCACTGTAGTAACTTTTTCAATTATAAATTAATTTTAAAACTTTTTAGGCTTAGGATTAGGTGTTGCTAAAATACCCTTTATTTTACTAAATCTTTTACTTTTCTTGCCATTCTCTTGCTTACTCCAAATTCCTCCTTTAATTTATTATAATTATTTATTTATTTGCATTTACAGCTTTTTGGTGGTCATCAAAATTTGAAAGTTCTCACTGTCACTGAGGAGGAAACTTTTCTTTCAGCTGAATTAGCATTTCACAATCGGAATTATTTTACACACTCTCATGTAACTGATCCTGTCAGTACTTTTTCTGTTAAAGGTATTTTTATTTTGCTTGGTTTTTTATCACTTGTCAATGATATATGCACTCTTTTCTTAACTACAGGTGACTCTTGAAGGGTGCCAAGAGACTTAAGGTACTCTAAGCTAACATCTAAGTAAACATAGTCTTCTTAATATTCAAGACTAGGGCCTGCAGGGCTATTATGACCACGACGCAAAACGAATTTGCGACTGTTACCAGAGAGACGCTAGACTTTGCGTCAAAAGTTATTATGGCCGACCATTTAACAAAAGTAAAGTCCTTGCGAGTACAAATATTTTCCTAGTAAAGTGACGCTAAGTTGTGCAGACATTTTACTTGTCCTTTGGTTTGCGTCACGAGGCTATGTTTGCTAGTTTTGGTAAATTATTAGGTGTTTTGTCTTATCTGATTTAAACTTGCCATGTCATTGGCCCAATACAATAAACTCAAAACGTTTTTATGTGTCTTTCACATGTACTAACATTAAATAGTCCTATATCATAGTGTAGGACAAGAGTGGGGATAGTACGCTTATATTGAATGTTAAAAGAATATTTTAAAATGCATTATTACTCACCATCAACACAGTGATATTTGGACATTCCAATATTAAGATTAAATTGTTTGTAAGTCCTAGGCCTATAATAGGTGGAAGTTATACCTGATTTTGGTTTGAAGAACAGTAGAGAGAATTCAAACATATTTCTTTACGACCAATATTGATTGCATTTTAATATTTTATCGTGTTATTTTAGAGTTATTGATAATATCTATTAAAGGTGACAGCTGAAGATAACATGACTTGATATATAAATATACTAAAATTGTTTTAGTAACTTTAGTAACTAACTTCTACTGTTCTTCCTACCAAAATCATACTACAATTAAGCTTCAACATGTTTGGGGTGTTAGTAGTCTGTTTTGACCCACTCATTGGGCAACATTGACCCAGACGTTAGTCTCTTTGGTCTAATTTTCCAGTGGTGGAGAGGTTGGGATTCAATTCTAGCTGGTGAGTGAGTGTTATATTTCAAGGTTTCCACACTCCCTCTACACAAATATGAATAATTTTTTTATATATATATATATAAAATAGTTTTTTATATAATATTATATAATAATAGGTTATATATATAATAAAATAGGTTATATAATTATATATAATATATAATAAATATATATAAAGGTTATATAATAAACCTATAGGTAAACATGTGGACAGACCAGATGCCAAGACAATAAAAAGGTAGGCCTAATCTGTTTAAGATGCCAAACTAAAATAGGGCCTAGCTTAATGTTTACATGTGGTTTGGTTTAGGCCTAGATTTTTTAATCATAAAAGGTTTACTAAATTTATCTGAAACCGATAATTAGTAGTTGGACCTAGTCATCCTGAAGTGAATAAATAACAAACTCATTCTAAGAAAAATTAATATCCTTTTATTCTTAGTCACATAACCAGAGCCTCAAGAATTTCTTTTAAATAAAAGTTGCATTTTATTACTTTTAACCATCCAAACCAACCTCTCCTTCACTTTATTGTTAATTTACCAAGCTGACTGGGTACAAATGCCCATTGACATTAAGTTGTTGAAAATATTCAGTGTAAACACTATTTTTGGAGAGTTTTTGAATGCTTTCATCAACTTGAAATAGCTAGTTTTATTTTATAAGATCTTCACACAACATATTACACTTGTTCCAGTATCAACACAAATATATGAAGAATAAAGCATTGGGTCGTAAAGCATACATATTAAAAAAAAAAATTGTTTCTTTATTGGCCAACTTCTCATACTAATTCATTTCCCCGTATGACATTACTATCTGAATGCATATTTCACATTATGATTTTGACTAAAATATGTTGTGTGTATTGAATAATGTAGGCCTAGTATTTTTTCATTTCCAACTGTAGGCAAACAAAATGATATAAGAGATTTATTAAGTTAAGCTAGGTTAAAGGTTTCTTACAAATAATGTGACTTGTGATCAGCTGTTTGGGAAAATAAAAACATATGAATAATGTTCAGTCATGAATACCAGCATTCTTGGAATAAATTTACTTAATTTCTAGCCTCTAACTTCTTAAAAGGTAGTATTCTTTAGAAAAGTGTTGCCAACTGTTGACGCAAACTGATTTTATTCTGTGCGTTGATGCTAGAAACAAAGTCGAAGCTAGAACTAGCGAACAATACAAAGAATGGTGGTCATAATAACCCAAAGGCTATCTTTTCCTGAAAGTGAAGCTAACTAGCGATAGCAACTAACTTAGCGTCGAATGGTCATAATAACCCTGCTGGCTGGCATGTGCTACTTGCTACCAGTACTGAGCTGTTTTCGATCCCCATTTTTTAAAAATCTTTTTTCATATTCATTTGTTCCCTACAAATATCACAAATTTGCATACCCTTTTCAATAATGACTGGATATATCACACATCCATTCTTTACAGACCTGGAACTTTTTGTAACACCCTTCTATCTTTATTTGTTAAAAGGATTACAACAGGAAATGTGTGATTTTTCAAAAGTAAAAAAAAAATAGCTTTTGAGAAATTAAAGGTCAAAGTTTGTATAGCATGACCTTGAAATTAAAAATTGTTATGTATAAAACATGAAACTTATGAAATAAGCTAAAAAAAAAAATTCCCCAAACCTTTTATCTCATTTCTAGCTTGAGTAATAATTTATTTTGTAATTGTGTGTCAGCAAATTTTTTTTTAAATTAAATTAAATTAAATAATCTGGAAATATGGATTTTTTTACTATATCTAGGGGTACATTATATTAACTAAATTTAAAAAAAATCCAGGATGTAAAGTGTTTTTCATTGGATCATTTGAAATGGAATAAATTACCCCAAATCAGTTTAGAACAGTAGATGTGGGGATTATGAACACATTAACCATAATACGAAACTTATACTATACTCTACCTGACACCTCTTTCAAACTATCAAAATTGGTTTATATCTTTAGATTTGATGTGGCCTTGATACAAGGAATGGGAGGGAATTACCTAAAATTTGAAAACTTTGTATAGTTAATCTATGTCGAATTTGGAAATGATTAATGAAAGAACTACTTGCAATACCTTTGGATATCTCGTACAGTACCCAAGAAATTTGGTAGCAAAAAAGCAAATAAATATTTTGATAAAAAATATATTAGTACAAAAATACATAATATACATTTAAATCTCTCTCGTTGGACATCTGAATAGCGGATTCTTCTTTATAGTGGACAGCTTAACTTCCTCTGCAAAATAATGGGGCTTACAATGAAACAACTTTGCAATAATGAACTTTCTCAATAATGCACAAAGAGACAGCTTTATACATGACTATCTCAAAATAGCGGACAAAAATTGAAAAACAGCAGTCCATATATTTTACTGTAGAATTGTCAGGAATGTCATTGTCTTGCATGAAGTGTGAGCAGTCACGCCTTCCCCTCAAGTTAAGATTTCTAAAATAGCCTACATAGTAATGACTGGTACTTCAAAATTCAAGGTCTTATATCCTTCCCATTGCAAGCCATCAGCAGAGATTGTTCCAGTAGTTTAGTCTGCTGGTCATGATTATCCTGCAAACATTAGATACTGAACAGCGGAGTATTTAGATTGTTGCAGTTAATATCTACAATAGCTATATGTATTCACAATTTAAACTGTGTTCAATCAATATGATTTTAAAAATTACATATATTTTTCAAAATAATGGGCACTTGCTTATAGCGGGCAATTTTATGATCTCAAAAGGAGTCCACTATTAAGAGATTTCACTGTATTTAGATTATTAAATTCATATTATATTGACTAAGCTATAAAAGTTAAATCTTTTCATTTTTCAGTGACCTAGAAAATGTATCTACAGGCTTAATACATAGCCATGCTAATTGTCACACCCATAACAGAATATAACAATTTTTAACTAAGGCTATTGTTATATCAAGCCCTCTTTCATAGTGAATGACTACCATGCTATTTTTAAAAATAAATTATTACATAGTTGAATACACATCACAAAAAACTCCAAAGAAATAAACACTCTTATAGGATAATGTATAAAATTTGTCATACCCTTAATAAACATTTAAAGTTCTTTATGAAAGGAATAAACATTTAAATTTGTAATTCCAATAATGACATAATAGAAAAAAATGAGTTTCACGCTGTAAATAAACTTTTCATAATCAAATTAATTTTAGATATTTTAAAAGACTTAGTTGCTATAAAATGTTATACAAAGTCAAACCCATAGCTGTGGAATCATTGACTGTCTAATTTTTTTGAAAGCTAGTGTTTTCTTGACTAGAAATTGAGTGACGTCTCATTCTTTTTTTCTTTTCTTTTTTTAATTGGATTAAAACTTATGTTTCTTATTATTTAATTTGACCTTAATACTCTTATACTATGATAATATCCCTAGTTTAAATAATCTGAAAGCATAAGATTCACACATTGCCCTTGAAAGATGGATCATTTGAAAATTAAAATCTGCATAAGAAAAAATAGGATAGAGAGAAGTTGAGGGTGGAAGAGAAAGCACTGTGAATGCTTAGTCAGGAGTGCTCAGATCGAGGAGAAATGATTAAGAGCCCTTGGTTAGGAATACACAAATCTAAGAACGCTAATTAAGAGCCCTTTGTCAGGAATACACAACTATAGGAACGCTAATTAAGAGCCCTTTGTCAGGAATACACATTGAGGAGAGATGATTAAGAATCCTTTGTCAGGAATACACAGACCAATGAGAGATGATTGAAAGGATGTAGCCAGGCCAAAATTTTGTGGTGAAGGGGGTGCAGGAAAAGAAAAATGACTATAATGCCTAAGAGGCTATCTGGAATTTTTTTTAATTGTAATTAAGGACAGAGATTGAATACTTTAAGTGTATACATTTGTTTAACATTTAGAAAGTTACATATCACCTTGTGGCATTAACAGGAGAGAAGGGCCATTATTGTGCTTTAAACATAATTTTCCCACTTGGAATAAATCTGCCTCTTTTGGATTATTCCACTCCATTTTATTATTTTTGAAAAATATATGATTAAAAACAAACTCCAAGTAAATAAGGTGACCTGGCAGTCTGGGGTAAGGGGTCAGACTTCTCTGCTGGGGGTCCAGGGTTCAATCCTCGGTCCTGGCACAGATTTATCTAATTGTCAAACCCTTCCTTCACCTCTTGTGAATTTGTGGAATGCCAGGCCTCCATCGTGGTTCGGATCCCACGTTAAACTGTAGGTCCTCCATTTCATCTCACAATCATGGTATCACTATTCCAAAAATATTTTGACATATCATTTTTAAAAGTCTAGAAAATAATAGTTTTAAAGTAAATTTCAGGTGAGGACCATTCTTATAGCTTAAAGTCATCCTATTGTCTATATTATTAACATCTATAAAATAACACAAACAAGATTTTAAAATGGTAGAAATTTTAAAGCAAAAAAATATATTTTTTTTTATAAAAGGCTCTTCATACTAAAAACGAAAGTAGACTAGGTTTGTTTGTTTACTGGAATTTATAGTGTTAACTTAGGAAACAATACTTAGCATTTGGAATAAGTATAGCAGATACCAGTAGCAAACTTAAAAGCATTAACACAACACTGTATTTATAACATGCCCTTATCTTCGGGTGGGTTGATAGCTCCTCGCTCCATAACCTATCCCTGCCCTGTCTTCTTGCTTTGACGACTCGTTTGCGAAGTGTTCTAGGAAAATACATTGTGACTAGTTTCCAGTTTCCTAATATCAAAGACTTAGCCACTTCCACAGTTCTCCCCAAATTCACTAATACTTCCTATTTCCTTTGTCAATAATTTTTTCACTGACTCATAGTCTACACAGCTTTGTTGCCTGACTAATGAACACAATCACAAACCTTTTTTTTAATCTATTTTAATATTAAAATTACAATGCTGGGGACAGTTGAAAAACTTGTATTTTCTTGTTTTGTTTAAACCATAATAAGGCAATATTAATTTTTTTTTGGTCAAAGATGGCAAACCTCCCTCACCTTGGTTGATTGAAAGCCCTTGTACAGGAATACACAGATTGAGGAAAGATTATTGAGAGCCCTTGGTCATTAAACACAGATCAAGGAGATTATTGGTAGCCCTTGGTCAGTAAACACAGATTGAGGAGAGATAATTGATAGCCCTTGGTCATTAAAACCCAGATTGAAGAGATATTATTGATAGCCCTTGGTCAGATATACACTGATTGAGAGCCCTTGGTTAGTAATACACTGATTAAGGAGAGATGATTGAGAGCCCTTGGTCAGTAATACACAGATCGAGGAGAGATGATTGAGAGCCCTTGGTCAGTAATACACAGATCGAGGAGAGATGATTGAGAGCCCTTGGTCAGTAATACACAGATCGAGGAGAGATGATTGAGAGCCCTTGGTTAGTAATACACAGATCGAGGAGAGAAGATTGAGAGCCCTTGGTCATTAAAACACAGATTGAGGAGAGATTATTGAATGCCCTTGGTCAGGAAAACACAGATTGAGGAGAGATTATTGAGAGCCCTTGGTCAGGAAGACACAGATTGAGGAGAGATTATTGAGAGCTCTTGGTCAGTAAGAAACAGATTAAGGAGAGATTGTTGAAAGCCCTTGGTCAGTAAGACACAGATTAAGGAGACATTATTGAGAGCCCTTGCTCAGTAAGACACAGATTAAGGAGAGATTATTGAGAGCCCTTGGTCAGTAAGACACAGATTGAGGAGAGATTATTGAGAGCCCTTGGTCAGTAAGACACAGATTGAGGAGAGATTATTGAGAGCCCTTGGTCAGGAGTACACAGGTCGAGAGAGGATGATTGAAAACTCTTGATCGGGAATACACAGATCGAAAGGAGATGATTGAGATACCTTAGGCATACACAGATCAAGGCGATATGATTGATAGCCCTTGGTCAGGAATATTAGGTTTAATAGGCCATGAAACGAAATCACACAGTAATGACATAAAGTAAACAGTATATTTATTAATATCTTTATAACAGAAACATCTGAACAGTAAGCAGACCATCGAACGACTATATGTACGATACAGTTACATGGAGTAAGAAATAGAGGTAGCCAACATAACATAAACTTAGCAGAGTTGCCAATATAATCATATTAATACCTCCTCTCAATTCTGCAAAGATTAAGATAAGAAATTTTTTAAAATATAATAAGGTAAAAGCTTTACCACATACTTTTGTATTCCAATACTTATTCACAAATTCTAATCAAATTTCTGTAACACTTAATAGATTTCTAAAGTACTCAAATTTCCTTATTGCTAATCCTTTTGTCATTATGTCTGCTACTTGTTCATTAGTAGCTACATAGTGTAATTTAATATCACCACTACTAATTAAATCTCTTACAAAGTGATGTCTCACATCAATATGTTTGGACCTCTTCGTCTCATAGGTTTGTGCCATTTTCATACAAGATTGGTTGTCTTCAAAGACAATAACTGGCTTTACACAATTAAGACTTTCATCAAATAACTGGACTAAAAACTTACATTCAGACATTCCAGCAGAAAGAGCTAAATATTCCGCTTCACAACTAGAGAGAGCCACAACATTTTGTTTTTTGGAACACCATGACACAACATTATCGTTTAATTTAACAACAAAACCTGTAACACTTTTTCTATCAATAGGATCACTAGCATAGTCTGAATCAACAAAAGCTTTAACATTTATATCTTGACAAATATTATTTTTAACATACTTCAAACCAAAATTACTAGTATATTTGAGATAACGAACAACATTCTTAAGATAATTCCAATGAGTTTCATTATAACAATTTTGAAACCTTCCAAAATAAGATACTGCAAAACAAAGATCTGGCCTTGACCCTAGCATCACATACATTAAACTACCAATCAATTCTTTATATGGAACTTTATAATTTTTTTCCTCTTGAGACCTTTTGTAAATTCAATTTTGGTTGTACCGGTGTTTTTTATATTTTACAATCATTCATCCTAAAATGGTTTACAACTTTGTCAATAAAATTCTTTTGACTAATCAATATCTTATCCTCTTTCTTTTCAATTTAAAGACCTAAAAACACCAATCTACCATCAAAAGTTAAATCCCTAATGTCAAGAAAATTCATTAACTTACCCTTTACACCATTCACATCATCAATTGAGCTTGAGAAAATAATAAAATCATCAACCCAAATCAAGATATATGTAGAATCATTAAAGTATAAACATGGATCAACCTTTGATCTTTGAAAATTTAAATCACTCAGCAATTGGTTGACACTGTCGTTCCAACACTTAGGGCTTTGTCTCAAACCATATAGGGCTTTCACCACTTTACACACTTCGCCCTTTTTTATTTGTAAGCCATCAGGAGGGTAAAGATACACAACTTCTTTTAGTTCACTTTTTAGAAAAGCTGATTTTACATCTAACTGATGAATGAATAAATCACTCTCAACAACAACAGCCAATAGTGTTCTAAGTGTCACCAACCGAGCTACTGGAGAATAGACATCTTCCTCCTCCAAAGTAGGTTGCTGGTAACCTTTAGCTACCAAGCGAGCTTTCTTCTGAGCTACACCATCAGTTGTCTTCTCTGTAAACACCTATCGAGATTCGATTATGGGTACATCAGGTGGAGGATGTACCAATTCCCATGTCTTGTTGCTCTTAAGAGACTCCAACTCTCTTTCGATAGCTTCCTTCCAACCATCATCTTGTTGAACAGCATCTTGACAGGACCTAGGAGTTTCAAATGGAAAATAACCAGCACTGAGGGCCATAGCCATCCCAACTTCATAATCTTCAAGATGTTTTGGCATTTTACTCACTCTTTTACTGTGTCTTCTTTCTGGAACTTCAGGAACATCAACCATTTTAATTTCAGAGTTATCAAGACTGGGTTCTTTTGTCTTTACATCCACTTGATCTTGGATATCCTCTTCTACCTCTGAATTTTCTGGGTCATGATCTTCAATATCTTTGGTTACAATATTGCTCTCATCAAAGACAATAGATCGAGCAATGCTAACCCTTTTACCCACAGGATCCCACACTCGATATCCATTATGACAATATCCTATCATAATTAATTTCCTTGAACGAGCGCTTAATTTCCCAGAACAATCTTCTTTCGGAATGTGTACATAAGCTGTGCACCCAAAGACTTTAATTTTACTCAGATCAATCTTATAACCATACCACTTTTCTGCAGGGGTTACATCTCCATATAACACAGATGTAGGAGTTCTATTTAGCAAATAAACAGCTGATAATACTGCTTCTCCCCACATATCTTTATCTAAACCTGAATCAAATATTAGGCACCTAGCTTTATCTAAAATAGTTCTGTTGAGACGTTCGCTTACTGAATTTTGCTCTGGATTTCTTGGAATAGTGTACATTACATTAATACCTTTAGCTTCACACAAGTTTTTAAAGTCACTGGAAACATATTCACCACCATTATCACAACGCAAATTCTCAATTTTTCTATTAAATTTAGCTTCAACCATAGCAATTTACTTTCTGAAGCATTCCTCTACTTCACTTTTCCTCTCAAGTAAGAAGACAACTGTAAAATGACTAAAATGATCAATAAATGAGACAAAATAGTTTTTACCGTCATGTGTAGTTGGGGTTATTTTGCCACACACATCTGATGAAACAAATTCCAAGATTTTTTTTAATTTTCTTTCTTCCGCTACACATTTCAAAAATGGTGCTCTTGTTTGTTTACCTTGAAGACAAACCTCACATAACCTACTACAAGGAAACTTAGACGAATGTCCCATCCTTCTGTGCCACAAGTCTGAAGAATTATCCACAAGATTTACTTCACTTGCATTCAAATTCATAGTGACAAAATACAGGTTGTCGATAAGATTCCCTTTCAGAACAAGTTTGTCATCCTTCAAAATAGTCACACATTTATTATGAAAAATAACCTTTAAGTTATTTTCTTCGAGCCTTTTAAAAGAGAGCAGATTATGGGACAAACTGTCACACGCCAACACCTTATGCATTGTTACACCGATACCGTTGTTAGTTAACAAACGTAGATTACCACATCTATCGGAGTTAACTATTTCACCAACTTTAGCCACACTAATTCGTGAAGACATTTCCTGAACATCATATAAATACTTTGAATATTCAGATTGAATTAGATGGTTTGTTGCCCCACTGTCAACAACAAAATTAATACTATTATGATCATTTGACATTCCACAACTTAACTCAGTGGTACCATCAAAGTCTGACACCAAAAATGAAACTTCTTTTTCTGAATTTCCAGCAAAATTGTTTCTATTTGGACATTGTGAACGCATGTGTCCTTTCTGATTACAGGCATAGCACTTACCAGTAAATAGTTTAGGTTGCATCACCCTATTTGGTTTCCACAAATTATCATTCCGTTGACCAAACGTGTTTGCATGATCCTTTTTAAACTTATTTGTATGCCCTATAAACATATGGCTTTGTGCACTTGAAACACTTGAACTACGAATTTTTAAATTACGTTCTTCTTCTGACAACAGCTTATTTTTTACAAAGTCTAATGTAACTGCACTTGTATTAGACATAAATAAAACGTCAATCGACGTCACAACTGGTAAATACCGCTCAGGCATAGCTGCCAACAGTTGAGTAATACACTCTTGTTCTTCAACAGTACCTCCAGAATTCCTTAATTCAGCTACTGTTTTATCAAATTCGATGATAAACTCATTCAAGCTTGATTTACCTTCAAAATACATGTTTCTTAATTTTTTCTGAAGTTCAATATGATTCATTATGCCCATTTTAACGTATGTCGCCTTCAGGGACGTAATCATTACTTTAGCGGTACTTGCATTTTTTATTTGCTCCAAAACATTATCAGCCACGCATTGCACAATCAAATCCTTGGCCTTAGCATCTTTCATTAAAAAACTGTCTTTAACTCTTGAATCCACCAATACATCCGGTGGATCAACAGACAACATTTCTAGCACAGCATTCCTTTCCAAAAGCCTCTCCAGACGATACAACCAGTTTTCAAAACCACTACCATCAAAAGGCTTTAATCCTGGATGCGTATAGGATACAGATGCCACCGCCATGTTGAACTCATTCAAAAAACTTTGGTCACTGTTACACCGTTTTCCCGAATCTTACAATTATAAAAAAAATAATAAACACTGATACTTTCTGGGCCCATAACCTATTAGGTTTAATAGGCCATGAAACGAAATCACACAGTAATGACATAAAGTAAACAGTATATTTATTAATATCTTTATAACAGAAACATCTGAACAGTAAGCAGACCATCGAACGACTATATGTACGATACAGTTACATGGAGTAAGAAATAGAGGTAGCCAACATAACATAAACTTAGCACAGTTGCCAATATAATCATATTAATAAGGAATACTAAGATCAAGGAGAGATAATTGAGGGCACTTGGCTAGGAATGTGCAATCTTCCTATTTAATTTTATTGTCAAGTTGTTATTATGCTTTTAATTTATTTTTAAATAAATAACTAATAAGGATTATAATTCATTTCAATAATTTAATATTAGTATTAACTGAGGAATATAACCCACGTTTCCTTAGTTATTTTAATTCAAGTGGATACTAGTTTGATTTAAATACAATTAAATTCAAACCAAATACTTTCAAATTCGAAATTTTATTATGATTTGTGATTCTAACAACTTGACTCTGAGTTAAAATATTTTTTTAATCATATTTTAATGGTGGAATTGTTTTTTGGTGGCTTGATTATCTGATTTTAGGCAATAGGATGATTGAGGTGAAGTTGAAAGATCTTGGGTGACCTTATAGGAAGCCAATATTGTATTTATGTCTGAGTCCATATTAAATGATTTCTCGGATTGTTGGTTTAGCTTTGTAAAATTTACCTTACACTGTTAATATTAGTTCTTCATAATATGTTTTAGGAAGGAAAATGGCAGCACTTATTCGTACAATTCGTCCACTCCTTGGTGTTACCCAAAAGCAAGTAGCTGTATTATTGACTGCCCGAAATTATTCTGATGAAGGCATGCCATTGACTTTTGCTGCTGCTAATCAGGTATTCCAAGAGTAAAATTATTTGTGATGTTACTTCATCACTTGATATCGAGAAATATTTAATCAAATCTAGTGATTTAAAAAAAATCTTTGATCAAAGCTAAATTGGTAATTTATTGTTGAAACATAACTATAGTTTATATACTAACATATTCTTGGGTGTGTTTGTGTAATTCAACCATTCTTGGATTCAAAGTGAGGGATGGATTCTCACACCTCCACAATATTGTCTAAACCAGTGGTTCCCAAACTGTGTGCCACGGCTTGCTTACAGGGGCGCTGAGAATCCAATATTTTCAATGAAATGACAGCCCACATGGTTTTAGAATTGGACCATCATCGTGTTGATGTGATGCTAAGGACATCTAACGGACACTGTACAAACCACTAACTGTTTCACCTCTCAAGAGTAATACTAGATGACGTTCGATCTCAGAATTTTAATAGAGTCCTTTTAATAACTCTGGCTTGTTCCTGTATAAAGCAGTCTAGAAGGCAATTGTTTCTCAGCCCACTGCACGAACAGACGTAGGTCACTCGGTGCATCATTTTGAATATAGTGAATGGATTGTTCTAGTTATTTATCAAACTTTCTTACTACTTGATGTTTGTGTATAAATAGCTGTCTCTGTGGCCTTGATTTAGTAAAGATTGAACCAAGTAAATGATGTTGTGATCAAGTAAACTAAGTTGTTCTTATCTTCCTGAAATGGACAAATTTTTATTGGATATTAATAAGCATTGTACAAGTGAAAATAAAAAGAATGCACCACAAACTAGTGGTGGGTGTGAAGAAGTGGAAATTTTGTAAATATTAGGACAGTTATTTGGAGTTTGGCTTTACATCAACAGATGTCAATGATGAAGAGAGGCCGCTCTGTGTACTGTGTATGAAAGTTTTGACACCAGAGCTAAAATAGCATTTAGAAGCCAATCTTTGAAACATGGTTGGTAAACCTCGCGACTATTTCACCAGAAAGTTAAAAGAATTAAAACAACAAAAAGGCACCTTTTCTGAGGGGGTGTCAATGCCAAGCAATGCTTTGCTAGGATCATACAAGGTTGCATATAGAGTCGCAAAGTATAAAAAGCCCCATACTACCACAAAACAACTAATTCTACCAGCTGCTGTAGATTTGGTTAACATTATGTTTGGGGAGTCAGTGGGGGAAACTGCTGTCAAAGGTGCCTTTTGTCTAATAATACTATCAGTCGCAGAATCCAGAATATGGCGGAGGGTCTAAATGATCACTTGATTGAAAAAATAAAAGGGAAGGAATTTGGGTTGCAGCTGGATGAGGCCACGAACAGTAATAAGGATGCACATTTGATTTGCTTTGTACGGTTCATAGATGGAAATGACATTGTGGAAGACCTTTTTTGTAAAAGTATCACTGTAACTACAAAGGCTCAAGACTTGTTCGAGATCCTGGACACATTTATAGTTGAAAATAATTTGTAGTGGACAAAGTACATTGGTATCTGTACTGATGGTGGTTGTTCAATGTCCAGCCATTATGGAGGATTGCAGATGCTTATTCAAAGCAAAGCTCCGGATTCACTTTGGACCCATGAACTTGCATAAGATGTGTGTTTACTAAACAAGGATGAATCACAGTACAATATTAAAATAGTATTATTCTCTCTAAGCTTGGTAATTTTACACTTTCTCACTCATATGTGAATTGGTTCAGCAGTTATTTGCATGAAAGATCATCCACTATTAAAATTGATTCACACACCTCAAATACATTTTTAGCACCCTGTGGCATACCACACGGTTCTAATTTAGGTCCTCTTTTCTTTAATGTGTTTATTGATGCCATTGGTAAATATTTGAACTCATCTAGTTATTTACTCTTAGCTGATGTAAAATTATTTAAAACTATCAAATCAATTGCATATTGTATAGTTTTACAAAATGATATAAATAGTATTCTACAATAGTCTTTGGAAAATGGAATGTCTATTAATAAATCTAAGACCGAATCTATATCTTTTACTAGGAAAACTAATCCTTTCTTTATTACTTATAAATTGGGCCGTGAAAAAATAGTTCGCACCCTTTACATTAATGATCTTGGTGTTCTCCTGGATAACAAACTATATTTCCACTATCATGTTGACCATGTAATTTTCCATTCATTTAAATTACTTGGACTTATTAAATTTATTACTTCATCATTTAAGAAAGTTGACTGTTTTTTGTTTTTACTACACCCCGGTTAGATCTAAGTTAGAATATGCTACTGTTGCTTGGAATTCCATTACCTTAACTGACTCTCTTAGGTTGGAAAACGTTCAAAGAAAGTTTGTCGCTGCATGCTATGATAAATTCTTTAGTAACCGGATTTATTATGATTATGACAGAATTCAAAACCTCTTAGGGCCCCAAACTCTCTTCTTGTGTAGACTTTATTGTGAAGCCCTTTTTGTTTTTAATATTTTCAATAAGCAAAATTTCTTTCAAATTTGCCCTTGATCATGTAGGCGTTTATATCCCTTCTCGGGTTTCTCGTAATCCAAAATTATTTTTTCTCAATTGCTCTTATAAGGTAAGCCATATAGGTCGTTGTATCCATAGCGCCAATTCTAGATTTGTAGAATTCGACTTCTATCATAAAAGAAAAGCTAAACTCAGAGATTATTTTAAGAAATCCCATATCATAATTTATCATGTTGAGGTTCCCTATAATATTTAAATTTACAATATTCTTATCTATTTTTTGCATATTATTTCTGCTTTTAACCACTCTAGTTATTTTTTATTAATGCTATTTTTTATTCTATCATTTTTACTTTTTTTTCATAACTATTCATCAGTATATAACAATATTTAGCCATTTTTGTATATCTTATTTTCTTGTGTAAATATATGTATTTGTAAGGTACTTGTGTACTTTTCAGTGCTGGCCTGTTATAGGTCTTACGACTGTTGGCCAGCACTATAATAAAGGAAATTGGAAATTATTATTTATATCATCATCATCTCTATCACACCACGTCTATACTACACTTACGCTAATGTATAATGGTAGGGGTGATTGTGAGATGAAATGGAGGACCCTACAGTTTAAGGTGGGATCCATACCACAGTGGAGGTCTGGCATTCCACACATTCACAATTTGTGAGTAATACAAGTCTTGTCAGAGGTGAAGCAAGGGTTTGGTGGTCAGATAAATCTGTGCCAGAACATTTTCAATATTATAATAGTTGTGCATTATCAATGGTATTTATGATGTATCGGTATGCTAAGTCTATTTGGCATCAGTCAAATTTTTCTGAGTAATATCTTCAGTTCGTGGTGGTACATTTTCTGTCTAAAATCTCCGTATCCTCACACTCTTAAATTTTCTCAGGTACATTTGTTATTAACTCTTGATATTTCATGTGGTTACATTTTTATGTACCGCCGTTTACCCCAAAAGAGCAATCTTACTGTGTCAGATTACACAATGGCATAGCCTATCAGATAGGGCCATATTGTAACAATTCAAGGTAAAGACCTTTAAGGGTAAATAAAGTGTATATTATTTTTAGCAATTTTTTTTTCCATAATATTTATATTCCTATTATGTAATTAATAGAAGAAATAGTACCATTATACATTGCCAGTCACGTAAATATCTCTTTATATTTAAAGGAAATATTTCCGAAAATTTAAAAACAATGTGTAACTCTGAAAGTGAAAAGAGGTTGGAAGTGTGAAAAGTGTAGTAAGAAATGAAGAGATAAGTGTGTTTGTTCCTATCTAGGCCTAACCTAACTATCTTTTCAGGTTGGCTTCCTTCACTCTCACTTACTTTACATTAATGTACAGTATTTCAACACTGTCTTATATATTGGATGGTGGCTACAGACAGGGAAAATCTGGAAAGTCAGGGAATTTAATTTAAAAATAAGGAATAGTCAGGGAATTTAAACATTTGGCTTGTTCTGCACCTATATATTAAGAGTTTTTGTTTCTTGTTAACAAAACACATAGTATAGATGTGGCAATCTTGACATTCGAGAGAAAACACTGTTTGTTTTATAACACCTTTACACACAACCAAAAATAATACGCTTAACATAAATACAGGAATGTATGTAGATGTTTAATAGCTGTTAGGAGGGCTATTGAAAATATGTGATTATTGTTAAAAAAAAATCCCATTCACAAAGAAAACTGCCTTAGCAGGTCTATCAAGAATTTTTTTAAATGTTGTTTGGGAAAGTCAGGGAATTCTATAGTATAAGTTTTGAAGCCACCATGATATTTATGAAACATTAAACAATGTTCACATAAATGTACATATTAGCAGAACTTTACTCCGAACTACACTTTAAAAAATATATTTTTCCTCCAATACTATGTTTTGATTTCCAAATAATTATGAATTCCTGCTATGGTATTGTGTTCTTCTGAGTTAGAAATTACACAGATCAATTGTTTAGTTATAAAAGTTAGTTTTATTTGAGCAGAATTTAGATATCTTTATAAAATACACTTACTTTTTTTCTGGAGGACTATTTACTCAATTAGAAAACTTTTTTTAATACATGTAAATGTAAAAGTCTAGTATTTTGACTTTATCTTTTTTTTATGCAAATGGCCACGCTTTTATACCAACTGCAGAAACTTATATGGTCAGTGGAAGAATATTGATGTTGTTTAGTGCTATGGCTGATATTTCCCAACCTTGCTGATTAGTGTGTACATAGATTATTTTTGACTTATTATTCAGTACGATTCAGTTGTACAGGTTTGGATGTCCTACATGTTGGCTCTTACTTTTTAATTATATTATTAAATCACCATCACCATGAACAAACAATGCCGAAACGAAAGTAGAAATTCAGTGAAATAGCATATTTCAATGTTTTAAAAGAGGCTGAATTAAAATTAAATCATTTTTAAGTGTTCCTCTTTTCTCATGTCCATGATATGGTAGCCCTAGTTTATATATCACATGGGTTATTTAATGACTTAATTTATGGTATGGAACATCAAGGTAGTTTGGAGAAATTGTACCATATTACTTTGGAGAGGCAAATAGAAAATCAGCGATAATTAACTTGTGGAAAACCACCTCCAATGCACCTGGTTGATATTCGAACTTCAACCTTCCTCACAACAACAATCCGGTCTTTTGTGAGTCTGACATACGACCAGTGGGGGTTAAAATATTAAAGCATGTTTCATCATTACATAAAATGTATATATTTTCCAACACAATAAAACATCTATTTTGATTTGCTCTATAGTTTAGTTATAAATTATCAGCGATTTTCATTTTGTGATTTTGTTTTGTTGCAGATATTTTATGACAGTAAAACTGTTAAACAAGTAGATGTCCCATCCTTCAGTGGCACATTTGGTATCTTACCAAAACATGTGCCAACCTTGGCTGTGTTAAAGCCAGGTGTTGTAACTGTATTTGAAAATGATGGTTCCAATCAAAAGATCTTCGTATCAAGTGGTACTATTAGTATTAATGATGACGCATCTGTTCAAGTCCTTGCTGAAGAAGCTTGTCCAGTAGATCATATTGATTTGCCAGCCGCTCGAGATATTCTTAACAAAGCTCAAAGTGAATTTGCCTCAGCGACTACAGAGCAAGCCAAAGCAGAAGCTGCCATTGCAATTGAAGTGGGCGAAGCACTAGTGAAAGCTTCTGAATAAATTTCTACATCAGACTGAATAATATTAATATTTTCCAATGTTGACATTTAGTGGGATGTCACTCAGTGTTTAAATAGACTGGGAAAACTATTAAAATTAGCTCATTTAATTTATAATCGTTGGACACATTAATTTATTGTAAATTTTATTATTGTTATGGGTTACTAATGGTGCAATTTTGAGCATTTGCAAAAATAGTTTTTTTTGATTGTTTTTTCTGAAAGTCAGCAAAGTAAAGAATTCCTCTTTAAATAGGTGGTGTAGTAAATAAATCATGTAAAAGTTAAACAATTTTTTTTAAAACAAACTATACATACTTTTTTTAAATATAACATTTGAGCTGTAAAACTATGGATACATTTATTTTACTATAAAGGGCTTGATTTAAAGTTAATATTCCAAATAACATTTATCACAATGCTCCCACAAAACAAAACAAATAAACATAATTGAAATAATTTTTAGCAAATGTTCAAGGAAAGTCACTGAAAAGTATCTCACATAAAATGCAAATTTAAATTAAATCCAAATAAATACTTCAACCAATTAAATACTTAAACTATGTTTATTCGAGTGTAACTTTAAAATATTTGAGGGAAATGTGAAACTATTTTTAAATAACTCTTGATGCTTACCTTAACATTCCAGTGGCTAGATATCTGCACACCACTCCCTTTGTTGAGTTCTCTCCCTACCACCCCATTTCACAAGCAACCAGAAACACAATTGAGCAAAGAAAGACTTATAGAACAAATCCATAAATGCTTCGGGCTAGAGTTTCTATCAAGAGCTCAGCTTGAGTTTGAAAAGTCTAGTATCTGCATATCACTAATTTAAGTCAATAATACACACTCCTATGGTAGCATATTTAAACTTGGTATTTCATGTGAATTTAATTAAATTTTTTAAATTATAATTTCCTCTATCAATTTTTATTTTAATGGAATTTGGTATGTTTTTGTTTTATTTTTTTTCCCTGCACATAAAAAACTCAGCCTATTACTTAGGCCTTTACTATTTTTTAATCCAAGGTTGATAAAAATGTCAATTCATATCAATAACTTTAAATGTAAATACATATCAACACACACAAAAAAATGCTCTGGTAACATTTTAGACTAAAAAGTTTACTTTCTTAGCTTTATAAAGAGCCCAGAAATGAGCTTGTGACACTCAAACAACCAAAACTACAGACCCTACAAAAAATATTTTTATTTGGCTGTTCTCGGAATGTAAAATGGCCTAATAACCTCAGATATTCTTTAAATGAAAAAACTATGGTAAATCAATGACCTCAGATATTTATTAAACGAAAAAATTATGGTAACTCAATGACCTCAGATATTTATTAAATGAAAATAATTATGGTAAATCAATGACAATTTGTTGAATTCAGATGGATTATCACCAGGGTTTTTAATGACTTGGAAAACCTATAATTTTAAGAGTAAATCTTTAATTTCTAAATATTTTCTGACTTCCTGCCCCTTATAATCTATTAAGCAATTAGCCCAGGGATTTCAAAATACATTTCTAGATCAAATTTTTATTAGGGTAAAAATAAATAATTTAGGTTAATACAGGGTTCCTACGGCCTGGAAGGTCAGGGAAACAAATGAGAGGGAAAGTTAAGGAAGCTTTAAAGGGTCAGGGAAATGACAATTCATGTCACAAAAAAAAAAAAAAAAACAAAATATTTTTCGTATTTACTGCACCATAAGCCACTGCCCCAATAAAGAAAGCTGAGGGGCACTTAACATGCTCAAACTTGCCATAACACAAGCTTTAGTAGTATTTTCTTTCATAAGGTGAACACAGATCTCCTGGCCTGCACATGACAATTCTCTTCACTTTAGTGATTGGTTCTTGTTCAAGATTTGGCTTCGTGATAGTTGTATATGGTGCATTAGGACTGATTAGGCTACACCAGCAATGTATAACAAAAAAAAAGTTTTTAACCAGCTCTAGCTAAGCCCAGACCATTTTCCTGAATTCTCATTCTGGATCAGTGGTGTTGAAAGTAATAAGTTGCAGGCGTTTAGTAAAGCGTGCAAAAAATTATAAACTTTAGTAATTTGATAGGGTTAAATATATTTTATTATTTTTCCATCATTTTCCCTGAACTGATTGACAAAACGTGTGCTTTCCTATTCTCTCATGAGGTGAGGCAAGGTTGGCTGTAAGGGAGGAGGAGGAGGCGAAATAAAGGTAATTAAATTAATATTTTCACATTTCTTAGTACTCTAAAGTTATAGTGGAAATTTTATGAGAAGCTGGTCAGAGAACTTGGGAAAATAGTCGGGGAGAATTTTTTTTACAAATACTGTAGGAACCCTGTAATAACACACTTTTTTTTAAGCTAAATTTAGTTCCCAAGCCAGGCATGGTTTGCTTTAAATTGGAACCTTTACCATCAAATAATAATTTGTGAATTAGTTCTTAAAACCTCAGGTATAAAGTTTCCAAGCCCAACATTATAGAAACTGATTATTAAATTTAATCTGCATCAATGGGCACATTTGTCGGGAGGCCGGGGTTTGAATCCGACTAGATGTAATGAGGTTTTTTTTCCTAACTGGTTTCTCAATCTCCATGCATATGCAGTTACATTTTTTCTTTAGTATTCTTACCTCTTTTAAATATACTCCATTCTTTTTCTTTGAGGTCTGTTGATCACAAAGTGTTGACAATTGGTAATCTACCCTCCTGTACAACACACTTAAATGTTGATTGGAAGGAACAAAGTATAAAATAATTTACAAGTTTAACAAATCAGTTTATTAATATTCAAACAAGTCAAAAGGAAGTACATAGAACTATAGGTAGAAATTATTCAAACCATCCATTGTTTAACCATGAGAATATAAATGAGTTACATTAATATAAATAGCTTGACAAAGGAGCATCAGGTGTGAAGCATCTAGGAAACACCCTATAACCCACTCACACAGGTCATAGGTGTAAATAAGAAAGCTTGTAACTCTTTAAAGCTGGGCAATACTAAGTCATCAAATAGGATGAAAGGCAGCCACTCCAAGGCAATATATTTAAGTGGCTGTAATCAAATCTAATTACAAATTTACCATACATAATTCTACTCCAGCCTGCTGACAGTGAGGTCTTCCAACTACAACACATAATTTAAAATATAAGGAACTAATAAGCCACATAAATTTAGTCCCAGTTTAAGGAGCTACAGTGGGGTAATTAACATGAGCTAGTTTTGAGTTAACTCCATAGACAGTTATATATTACAATGTTATAAGCTTCTATAAGAGAAACTATTATTTCACAACTAGTAAAAGGCGAACTACCAGGAATCTAGACGCTATGGCAGGTCAATTCCTAATTGGTACTGCCTGAGCAATCAATAGTTTATTTATTCAGTTACCCTGAAGAGGGGACAATGATACTAGACAAAATAGTGATCATTTTTGACTAACGCTAAAGACGCCACAAGGGGGCCGTACACAACAGACAAAACCCCGCGGGCAACTCTTATGGACAAGTAACACTTCCACAGGTTGCGCACCACATAACAAGTACACATACACATCAGAGACGGGTGTTAGTTACAGACCCGATTAGGTTGTGAAACAAAGCACTAGATAACCTGGTATCCTCCATTATTTTATTCTATTCTTTAAACTAGCCACAGCACGGTCATATAGTCTAAGGGGCCTAATCTTGACCCTAATATTTGCGACTAAGCCTAATAAACATAGATAGTTCATAAAGCTCACTATTATAAACTATGCCTTATAGGCATAGGGAAATAAGTCAGCTAGTACTGACATACAAAAACTAAGTCACATGGACAAAGCTTAATAGAGCTCAAGGCTCAACAAAATAAAATATGCCTTAAGGGCATAGGGAAACAAGTCAATAGTACTGACACACAAAAACTAAGTCATATAGGACAAAGATAATAATAATAGAGCTCAAAGCTCAACAAAGATTACAATATCCCTCAAAACTTATACAGGTTTCCCACCCTTAGGATACAAAAATTAGACATATTTGAAAAATGTATGACACTTTCAGCAAGCCCCCCCCCCCCGACACCTTGAGCAAAGATGAAGCTTACTAGAGCCACTGACTTGAGCTTTAAGAAAAACAGCTGATTTTTGGTACTCTGCAAAGCACGGACTAGAATAGGTTAATGTTTTAATGCTTGCATTTTAAATTAAAAAGAAAAAATTGTTGGTGCATACAATAATAATTTAAGGATGTTAGTGGCTGTTTTGACACACTGTTTCATGAAATTAGAAAAAGATGTAAAGTTTTTTTTAATTATTTCCATGCGTCATCATTTGATGAGCTGTATATTATTTTTGATTGTTTGCTCCAGAAAAAAAACACATTTTAAACCAGCCTAAAGTTTTTTTTTCACCTGATTACTATAGTCATTGCAGTTGATTGCAGTCTGCAATGTTAACACTAGGTCTAACTTGAAACATAGCTTTTCCGTTGTGAGCTTTAGCATACATGTGCGCTTGTGAAAGATGACATAAGACTCGATACCCTGCTAGTGGTAGGGAGAGCTGGCAGATTGTTTGGGAGATCCAGCAACTGACTCACTAGAGCCAACAACTCACGTGTGCTCGTGTAAATGTCTACATTAGACACAATGCCCAACTGATATCTTAAGCTCTCGTGAACTAGCTCATGCAAGCTTGTCTGAAAGGGGCCTTACAATACAGTACAATGTATGGAAAATTACCAAATTAAAGTATACAAGTAAAAATTGGCTTGGCCACCCCACTCCACATATATCAGATATGTCTGAACTGTCTCACTTTCTACATTTTAGAAAATAATTGAGAATGCAGTGAACTGAAGTGTACAGAGTAAGAAAAGGCATAGAAAAACAGAAATAATGGAGTAAATTATTTATGAAAATTAGTAGATGTAATATTAAATAAGTCAGTTCAACACATCCACGACAGCTATGCCCAAACCTTCATATTTTACTTGTTTCAGTCGACATCAGTAGTCTTGGGATAAAGTGCTCGCCTCAGGACCCAATGTTCGTGGGTTCAAACCCAGCTGGGTCAGCAAATTTATCTTTATGGATTAAAATCTGTAGCACAACTTCCTTCAGAGGGGAGTAAAGCAGTCCGTCTCATGTCAATTGCAGGGTGTAAAAGAACCTTGGAAGGTATGTGAAAATACCTTTCCTGTCAAATTTGGTAGGCCCTTTCTCTCTCGCTCATAGACATTTTTTGTGTGGCATATAATCTGAAGGTTCCAAAAGTGCATGTTAAACACACCAAATAAAAAAATTCTTGTTTTTTTTGTTTTTTGTTTAATCCACTCCAAAATATTTTCTTTATTAAATAAGCAACAATTCAAAACAATATAAGAAACCCAAATGAGCTTAAAATCATTTAAATGGGATTGTTCACAAAAGATGTTAGTGTATGTATGGATAATAACCAATAAATCTATTTAAAAAATCAATGGTAATAAATATTTAGCTAAAAAATTATAGGAAATACAGAACAATACAGGACCCATGCTTAAAATATAGGACAAGCGGGAACCCTGCTTATAGTATCAGCCGTAGCTTGCTCTGCGGCGAGGTGGTGACATAGACGCCTCAACCGTTACGGTCTTCAGTACATAGTCTTAGCAGATGCTTGTGAATATATTCCAGCAGTTCCTACGATGAGTGGTTACAGTAGAAAAGATTTACGTGAACCGAGGACAGGTCATTTTATACCAGTGGGACTAATAAAAATTTGGCAAGGTTGTTTCCAAGTACGAAGAGGGTGGTAATCTTATAACATCATGCCACCCGACCAATAGCGCTCGCGGATGGCTGTTGGGAACACTCCGAATGAAGCCTCGCTCATTTGATTATCGTCTGGCCCAGGTGTTAGATGTTTGTGTGTTGGTCTTCGAAGCCGAGTTGCTTCGTTCGCTGGGGCATTTTTGCTGAGAATTGGGTGTCTCCCGCTGTGATGTCGCAGCCACACATTATTAGAACTTATTAGATTTGGTAGTAATAGTTTTAAACCTACTATAGGGCTTCATTGAGTGTAAGTGTTAAAATGTATTTAAGAGTTACACCTGTAATATAAAAGTTCTATCACTTACTGGATCTTTTATCATACCCCTTGCCTTTTATTTTCAGAGGATTAAAACAGGAAATAACTGTTAGTGTTTATGTGAGCTTACAGGTCTGAGAAGTCTGTCCTTCAATTTGTTTTGTCCCTCTAAGGGGCCCCCTTTCCCTCCCAGGCACAAAAAAAAAAGAACAAATAAGCCTATTTGCTCTGCTAGGATAACATTAAAGGTCATATAGTAGATTGTGACTCTGTATCCACTTCCTAGGGAACCTTCTAGCTTCTGTGCATATAAGTCTGGGACTTTTTGCTGCAGTTCCACCCAAACAGCAAAACTCCTGATGACCATGAAGGGATCAAGCACCCTGTCACAAGGTGCCCTATAACCTTTGTGGCATACCCTCTGAGTGGAGCCAAGTGTGCAAACAAATGCAGTGAGCATGGTGCATATTGGAACACCAACCCCTGCAATTTGGTGAACCTGTCATCACTGGTAGCTCGAAGAACCTCCAACCCTCCCACAGTTTCCTGGTCCTTGGTGGGAGGAGTTGTCCCCCCCCCCTAAGTGTGACGCCAGCGTCACTAGAGTAGGTCAGACACTCAGCCTTAGGCTATGGTTTAACACGGCATTAACCCTAAGTTGCCCAGCAAAGACCTCGTGTGGGTGTCCTGACCGGCACCATACAAACTGCTAGACAACAAACTGCTCGACAAGCTATAAAAAAAATATTTTGAAGGCTAGGTGGGTCAAGTGGTCGACACGACTTGGACCAACTGCTAGACAAGCTCATGTATAGGAGTACAAAGTGATAGACAACCAAGCGGTCGACACGAGAGAACAAATCTGTAAACAGACCAACTGCTAGACACGCAGAAACGACGTGGACCAAGTGATCGACACGAGCTGGACCATGTGATAGACAGCCAACCGGAAAGACAAAATGAAAACAATTATTTTGAAGGCTGGGTGGGTCAAGTGGCCGACACAACTTGGACCAACTGCTAGACAAGCTCAGGTATAGGGGTACAAAGTGATAGCAACCAAGCAGTCGACACGAGAGGACCAACTGCTCGACAAACTTTGATATCATCCAGTTAAGAGTGGGATAAGTGACAGAACAGTTAATTTACTACACGAGTGTCCTTGTTTACACTCAAATAATTTTTCTCCCCAACCCGTCAGCTTAACCTTACACTTCTTGACATATTTTTTGTAGGGTTTGCTAAAGTAAAAATGTAGGTAAAAATAACTCGAACTAATGATGACCTTATAAAATAATATCATGAATTGAACAGTCGTAAATAATTCTGAAACGCTGGCTGCAACATTAAAGAACAGTCAGCGCTGGTCCACACGTATGAACTATCTTATTTTTATATTAATAGATTAGAGGTGAGGAGGGTATAATTTAGAGAAAATATACCCGCTTTTTCATGAAGAAAGAGCTGAAAACCATTGAGTAAAAATTCCTTATTGGCCTTTATTAAAACTTGAAATTTGACAACAGTTTTAAAATAGTATGTAAAATTAGTAACCGGCAATAAGCGACAGTAAAAAGGATTTTTATTGTTTTTCAAACAGATAATTTTAATTTATTTAGTGCTACATATTTTTGGTTTTAGCACCGTGTTATACTAGAGAGTTACTACCCGTTCGGATTATACGCCTATATACTAACTACGTTAATGTGTTTAGGGATGAGTAAGGTTGCATATAGATGAACTGCACCCGATTTTTTCGTGTAGTAAGAGTGGAAAACCATTTATGAAAATCCACTTTTAGTCCACCCGACTGGGATCGAGCCCCAATCTCCCTTTCATCAGCAATCAAGTATATTGCGAGAGTAGCGCGTTAGATATGGCGGCCACCGAAGCAGAGGCTACTTAACTCATTGGCCGTTAAGGGTATTCTCAATTCTTCTAACTATTCAACCAAGGATATAGGAGATAGGGGCAAGGTTTTATCTATATTCAAGATAATTCACCAAAATTCCTCTATATGAATAATAAGTTACTTTAATATAAAGTTCAAATCTTCATTTTCTTGATAAGGTTCCTTGACTTGTTAAATTATAATATCTAATTAAATGATATATTTTTTTAAGGATTATAACATATCACCTAGGTTAAGCTTATAAATATAGTTACCATAATATATAATGATCAAGTAATTATCTCCCGCTAATAACATAATACTATAAAAATAAACTTACAAATTGCAAGCATGTAACAATGGTCATTGCTTTATTCCCTCATTCACTGCAGTGCTACCCGCGTCGGTGGTTGTATGATCACAAAGCATCGCTCGCGTATTACATTGAATTGCCGGTAGCAAAGAGACCGGGTTCGAATCTCGGCTGGGTATACTGACACATTAAAAAAATTCACACCATTGCATTAGAGGTGATACAAAAATATGGGTACATTTTAATATTAATTTAGTGTTTCTACAGTATTTTTTTTTTACAAGAGAGTAGGTATATTTATTTTAGCTACATCCTATATTTATTTATTTAGTTATTTTACCATCGTGTTCTACCACCCACTCGGATTTCGGATTATAAGCATATGAACTAATTACGCTTATGGATTAATGATGACAGTTTATTTAGACAAAGTGAACCCGCATATGCATGGAGGGAAAATGGAAAACCACTTAGGAAAAACTACTATTGGTACACCTGGCTAAAGCCATTTGTTAATTTTCAGAATATGATATCTAGATGCGAGTAAATTCTCACTAGAACTTAATAATAACTTTGGCTATTTGATTCTTAAATATGCGATCCCTTACAATTATAATAATTGTACAAGTGGCAGCAATAAGCCAACTACCGAGTTGGAGGTGGCTGCGTTATCTGATAGCTCGTTATCTTAATAAATCACACATTTGTAGCCGACGGTTTCCGTAGGTCCATATTAGACTCTGCCTTAAAATATGATTGTAAAATGTCCCAGAGCACGGGATGATTCCTGGATAGCTCAGTGGGTAGAGCATTGGCGTACTAAGCCAAAGGTCCCGGGTTCGATTCCCGTATCCAGGTGTCACTTTTCAATTTCAGAGAAAATCAAGTATTTTTCTAGTGGAATATTTATATAGATTTAATTATTAATTTCCATATTTTCTCGCTGCACCACTGCCTTGGCACCCCATTGAGAACGTCTGGCTTAGACTATAGAAAAGTGATTCCCAAACTGTGGTACGTGTACCTCCAGTGATACGTGACGTAAAAGTGAGTCTTATGAATCATAAATTATTCTATGACAATAGTAAGTCTGATAGACAAATTAACGATTTTGTCGTAAAGGGATGGTATTTATTAGACTTTCTTTTCATCTATTAAGGGTTTGTTTAATTTACTGCTAGAGCTTTGTTAACATTTGGATCGACCGTTTATACTTTGCAAGACAACATATATATATATATATATATATCACATATATATATATATATATATAGGTGTGTGTATTTTATTTCATAAAGAGCTGGAAGGGGTATGTTGGTTAGGGGCCGTCCTTAAATTACATTAAGCCTTTTTTCATGATTTTCGACCCCCACTCTCCCTCCCACACCCCACGTAAGGTACCGTAAGATTTTCCATGACACCCCCCGATAAAAATCCTTACGTAAGTTAAATTCAGACTCCCCACCCCCTCACAAGAAAACGTAGTGAAATACTGAACCTTCCTCCCCCCAAAATCCCTACGTAATTTTAAAGGGACAGCCCCTTAGGCCATGTCCCCCAAAATTGGCACACAGCTGACCAAAGCTCGTGAAATACTGGTATACATTTTTTTTACAGGTTTTACAAGCTAAGATATAATAGCGCCCCGAATCGTACCCAACCTTAATTCACATCTAGTTAGGATTTAGGATTAAGAGAACTCGACTCTATTGGGATTCAAACTGACCAACTAATCACATGTGTTTGGTCAAAACGATTTGGCGTACTTGACACTGCCCGAGACCTCTAATAGACCAATATGTCATATTTTTCCCACCCTAGTCTTTTGTAACTATTGATAATCTCCAGACAAAAGGTTCACTTTTATTTGTTCGTAACCCTTTTTCACTAAGCAAAATAACTAGCGAAACCGGGCAGTAATAGTGTTATGTTGAGATTTTTTATACTCTAGTGTTAGTAGTTTTAGATCAAATGAGAAATAAAAGCAATTAACATATATAATATGACAAATAATCACCGCATTTTACTTCCCGTCCGGCTGAATGCATGTATATTAATTACAATATTGGGGTGGTGGTGATGAAGGTAGAAGTAATTACAGGAAATGTACCCACATTTGCGTGGGAAAATAGAAGGAAACAACTGAATAAGATATATCCAAAATACCTTCAGCAGGGATTTGAACCCCTACCTCTCCATCAATGACAAACCAGTCTATTGCGCTAATGCGAGAAAGACGCCTTCTTAGAGCATGTGACCACCAACACGGTAAATTGCTATTTTTGAGAACTACCAAACTACCCAAAGATTTACACTAATGGGAGAAATAAGGAAGTCAAGTGTCGCCGTATGCCGGGAGGCATGTGTGCAATTTCAACAGACTGTATATTTCCACAAAACTATGATTTCAATCTCTCCCTTTTTATTGTCTAAACATTCATACACATAAAGAAAATATTGTAATCATTAACATTTTTGGCCTCTAGATTCCCCGACTGGTTTTTGGCTTATTTTGGACGTGTCAGACCGAAGCGTCTTGCTGGCTGGGATGGCTAGGATAATTTTTCTGCTCGGTAGTATGATTGTATCTTGACGTTTTATCTCCTCACATTTAGTCCAACTTGTGTCGCCCACACATTTTACAGTCCGGTGGGCACTACACTTCTTATCTCTATCAGTTCTAGGAATTGTTTGCTTGCGGCCTTGACTGATTACGGGTCAGCCAGCCTCCCATTGTTTAAACCAGTGGTTTTCAAACTTTTGCATAGTTGTCTTTGAGATTAACGCGACCCCCTACGAGCGTTCATATCCTAGTTGGCAAATTATTATTTTCACTGACTCTTACTACTACCCATCGGACTATCCGTATTTATTTACACTTTTGGGTAGGTTTGGTTTAGATGAAATGTACCTTTATTTTCTTGGATAGAGAAGATGGAAACTGTTTAGGAAAAAATCAACCCCGGTTAGAATTTGAATCCTGACCTCATCACCAACAAACCACATAAGCTAGACGTTAAGCCCACGTGCTTGAATTAATTATTATAAATTGCTTATATGAATGATTATACGAATTCAACTGAAATGTCTCAAAAGCGTCTCAACCAGCCCAGCGAATATTTTTGAAGTTATTCTGGCAGCGCCCCTTGCCTGAACACAAGACTGTTAAAATAAACTAAGTCAGTAAGCTAGTGTAATAGAAACTTAATCATAAACTCAACAGTTTTTATCATTTTAACCACTTCCATCTCTATTTGAATTTCGCACCTTCCTATAATCATTATAATCACTTTAAAAACTAAACATAAAGCTATTCCCTCAACAAGCTTTACGACCTCACCGTAAACATGCCACGACCCCGAAAGGGGTCGGGACCCCCAGGTTGGAAACCACTGGTTTAAACAAAGCAGTAATGCTGCCAACCTGATGACTGCAATTCACTAGTTTGTATAACGTTAGCAACGCCATCTATTTTGAGAGCTGAAAGCTCAACACACCGCCAGAGAGGATAGGCAAACCCTTAAGGGTAGTCTATCGATGGGTGATTGTTTTTTAATTCCCAAGTTTTCGAACGGATCTAACGATTTTGCTTAAAATGTATATGAAGGTGTTGTTTGACCTCCTAAATAACATTGTATGCTTGGTGTAGGCTACCCTCATTTGCATGGAGGGAGAGTGAATACCATTTATGAAAAACTACCCTCAGTACACCCGATAGGGATTCTAACCCCGATTTCCCTGTCATCGGCAGTCTAGTCTAATGCGAGTGTGATGCCTTAGACCATGCTACCTCTGAAGTGGGTTGTATAGAAACAGATCAAGAGAATGGAGGCGGAAAAATGTTCAAAAATGCACCTAATTTTCAAACGCGTGAGCTACATACTAATAAAATATTTATGCTAGCTTTCTTGACATAATAGATTTAAAAACAAGTTCACACACTTTAGATTTACATTCTTGCGAAATGACAGGAACATTATTATTTGGCGAACTGAACTCGATTCAACATAATACATACACAGTATCTAGTAAAATACATCAAATGTAGGCTAATATCATTATCGAAATAACTTCTGCTCTTTTAAAAACCTTTAGCAATACTCATAATTAAATATAAAATGTAAAATAACTTTGTTGATTATTTTATTTGCCGTTATAAGTTGCATTTCACAGTTTGTAACAACCATAAACTCATACCGTTTGTCACACGCTCTAATAAGGCTTAAGAGTAGCTTGAATAAGAGTAAGCATTCCGACTGAGTGGATTGGGCTGATAATTTATCACCCTTGTGGTTTTTACATCTTCCTTTTACACTAATGCGGGATTATTTCATCTTAACTTAGCTCCTTATTAATAAACCATTATTAAACCTGGTGCTAACGCAACATTAACAAAATGTTCTTAGTTTCGGTGTTTGATGGTCTATGGCGTCACTCTCATAACAGACTGGACTGTCAATGACGGGATATCGGAGTTCAAATTCGGTCGGGTGTACGGAGGGTGGTTTTTCATTAATGGTTTACACTCTCCCTACATGCAAATGAGAGTACACATCTCATAATAACAACATTCTTTCTGTACTCCATTAGTGTAATTATATTTTGTTTAGCACTGTGTCTTACCACCTGTTCGGGTTATACGCTTATTTACTAGTTACGTTAATGTGTTAGGGATGAGGAAGATTTAATTTATAGGTATTGCAACTGAATTTTCGTGGTCGTAGAGTGGAAAACTTTTTGAGAAAAATCGCCCTCACTGCACCTGACTGGGATCGAACCCTGATCTGCCTGTCCTAGGCAGCTAGTCAATTGCGAAGGTAGTGCTTAAGACCATGCAGTCATCGAAGCAGACTTTAATTAGTTCATATATGTATTAATTGAATGGGTACAAATACACGATGACAAAAATTACGGGAAAATTTTTACAATCTTTCACTAACTAGCTATACTTTTAAACTTTTTTGAATGATTCTATTTTGTTGAAAGTTACAAAATAGTGCTTTTGGTAAGAAGGTATGTTGAAAGTAGGGGTGGATGGAGCCTACATAATCTACCAACTTAGTTTCTGGCAGTTGCTCTTTTATATAAGATGGTATTTAATCTTGTTAATTCTTAAGGTATGATTGTTACAATTTATAGCAAATATTTGTCTCCTTTCTTCAGATCCGATAACTCTTTTCATTCAGTGAAACGTTCTATATTCTCAGATACCATATTGTATGTATCAAAACCTATTATTTATTCGAAATTATAACAAAGCTAGCGTTAAAAAATATTTTTTGAAGAGTG
Organism: Timema podura; assembly: GCA_033556935.1. Classification (NCBI taxonomy): domain Eukaryota; kingdom Metazoa; phylum Arthropoda; class Insecta; order Phasmatodea; family Timematidae; genus Timema; species Timema podura. Next base: position 78,486,838 of record JAVRXN010000010.1, read on the forward strand.
CAACGTGAAAGTAAATTTTTAAAATTAAAAACAATATGGTTTAAGTTTATACACGTATAAGTGGACCTCGCCCTTTTTTGGGCTAATTAAATCCAGGGGTTGGGAGGGTAGAAATTTATGGGAGGGTCAAGACCATTCTAACACACAGCTTTATACGCCCATGTTTATCACTTTGTTAGTTTTGAAATAACTTGTCTGTCACTTGAGCCAATCTTAGCTGGATGATATCACAGTTTGTCTAGCAGTTGGTCCTCTCGTGTCGACCGCTTGGCTGTCTATCACTTTGTCCTCTTATATGGGAGCTTGTCTATCACATGGTCCAGCTCGTGTCGATCACTTGGTCCACGTCGTTTCTGCGTGTCTAGCAGTTGGTCTGTTTACAGATTTGTTCTCTCGTGTCGACCGCTTGGTTGTCTATCACTTTGTACCCCTATACCTGAGCTTGTCTAGCAGTTGGTCCAAGTCGTGTCGGCCACTTGACCCACCCAGCCTTCAAAATAATTGTTTTCATTTTGTCTACCGGTTGGCTGTCTATCACATGGTCCAGCTCGTGTCGATCACTTGGTCCACGTCGTTTCTTCGTGTCTAGCAGTTGGCTGTCTACCACTTTGTCCTCTCGTGTCGACCACTTTGTTGTCTATCACTTTCCCTGCTCCCGTCCTGACCAGATATCCTTGGATTCAATTGGGTATTCACTACCAACCATATAGTGTATGTAGTGTACCTTCCCCCACCTCCATACAATGACGCTACAAGGATTTAGTCGCCCAAACCTCCCGCCGGATTAGACTTTTTAGGCCAAGCAAGGAAGGAAGTTGTCTGGGAGTTGCCAACATGGAGATACCTTGAAGTGGTTTTGGGTGATTAGATCTGGGAAGGCCTATCAGGAAAGCATCCAGGCTAATGTGACCATCATGGGAGGAGTAGATTATGCCTCCAAACTAGCACTAAGGAGTAGAACAATACTAGACCTTGTGTTACCCCCTCCCCCTTCTAGGATGACTGCACTCTCCAGAAATGACCCTGTTCTTCATGCTAAAAAAACTCCATAGCGTCAGCCCACAATCGATACATACCAACCAAGAGGCCGCCATTTGTTGGTTAAGATAATGCCAACTTCTGCAAACAGTGTGTCATGTGGTCAGCACAAGGAACCTTGTTAATCTCAAGTTTTCTAGCCTGAGCCACTATTCCATTTGAGTAGCTCCTCACTTGTCCTCATTAGGTTAGTAAACCCAGTCCCAAGACTTCTAGATCAAGATTCAAGACTTCTGTATCCAGGAAATCTGACCAATAGGTCACAGTTGGTCCCTCATGCTAGAGCACAGGTCAAACGATCGGCATGATCAATTGCATGTGGTAGGCCAATCATTGGATCAATAAATTTTGCCATAAGTAAATGCAAATCCAGATTTCTTGAGGTTAGCCATATTTCTGTCTTGAACAAATTAATGTAATACCTTTGTATAGCTATAGTAACACCATGAAGTAAAAAATTTAACATTTTTAAATAGTTCTCATCAATATACAAAAGAATGAAACTAAGAAATCACTAAGGCACACTATTTTACTTGAATAGATAATGAATACTATCTACTCCCACAAAACAAATGTTTATTCAAAAAATATTACATCAGCTTAGTACATGTAGCGGTTTTTCCAATGTATATATATTTTTTAAAATTTACCTCTGTCTTGGGGTCTCCACATGATTCGATGTTTTTGGGTTCAAACCGAGCCGGGGTCCACAGATTCTTCTTCAGCAATAGAAATCCTAGCACAACTTCCTTCAGAGAGGAAGTAAAGCCGTCAGTCTGTCGATTGTGGCATGTAAAAGAATCCTGGAAGGTATGTGACAATACCTTTCCCAGCAAAATATGTAGGTCCTTTTGCTCTTGCTCATAAAAATTATGTACTGATATAATCAAATGAATAATAATAATAAACTAATAAGCATAAAATCTTAAGAAACATACAAAAAAAAATGTATGCAAAAGTTACACAAACTTTTTATAATACACACACAACCTAATGAAGCATGTCTATTCACCATTCTAGGCTATTTGTTTAACATTTTTGGTTCTTGCACAATCTAAGACACCTGAAGAATTTTCTGGAAGTTTCAAAGGAATATCTATGAAAGAGCCAGTGGAGTATTACAGCAAATTTTCAAGCTGTGCACCAACAAATCAGCGCCACTTGCCCCCTTTCCCTATTATTCATTTGAATCCTATCATTGGTAGCCATTCTAACCATTTCTTGTGCCATGGTGTAGGTGTGCGTACGACTTTTTTTTTTAACTGGATATGATTTTAATAATTGTCAGTGAAGTCACACTTAAAGAGTTTGTTGCAAGGCTAACAGTCTGCATGGTGGGGAGTTGAACCTGAACCAATAACTCTGCTTAACATGCAAATCTGATCAATATTGGTATGTTCTATAAAGGTACTTTTCAATATGATTTTTAAAAACTTAATTTATATGAATGAATTTCATGTCCCTTTTCTAAACCTAATTAAGTAAGTGTTGTATCTTTTATTTTGTCCACAATTTTTCCAAGGGGGAATATTTATTTTCTGAGGGGATAAGAAAAGTCAATAAACACTTGAAGTAAGCATTGCCGAGTTCAGATTTTAAAGGAGTGATCACAATGTGTAATTTTATCTCATTCTACTCTGTAGGCTAAAAGCTTTAAAAGACCTAATTAAAAGTGACTGCAATTATCTCGGTATATAATGAAACATGAAAACAACCCCAGTCATATGAGAATTCTAAGCTAATCAACAAGAATTTAAGTTAAAAGTGCTACTTCAGGAAGTTACAAGGGATTGTGTGTTATTGGCTAGTCTATTCATATTCAAAAGGGCAGGGTTGAAGAGAGTTAATATTTTTTAATTCTCTGCATACATTCATTGTTTGCAGTGAGAAGGCGATTTTTTGTTTTACTAATAATAATAATTGTATAAATTATTAAATAGATTGGGCAAAATAAAGATAATCCAATAGGCAGGGTCTTATGGGTAATTATACAAAAACAAACATTCTAAAGTCAATATTATACTTGTGTGATTTAACTTACCAATAATATATAAATAACCTTTGAATAACAGTTTCATGTAGTCATGTATTCATTTATTAGTTGAAACAACTTTCTGACAAACAAAGATTTGGTGTATATTTACTTAATTATTTATGTCAATTTAATGACTTCCAACACTTTTTCCTCTTAAGACTTTAAAGATTCCCCACTAATAACACATACTTTTATTGTATCGCAAAGTATTCCAATATTCTTTTATTTGCTAACTATGGCAATAATTTCCTTAGATTTACAATTTACTCTTTGTTTCTATATAAGAAAGTAATTAAATGGTTCCAGGTTCAATTACTGGCATGGTTGAAAACTTATCATTGGTGAAATTGGGGCTTCATCTTTTACAGTGATGAATTAACTGCTGGAAGATTGGGTTTTATCATTTCTAAAATTAAGCATGTTAGTAACTCATGTGCTCTGCTGATAAAATCAGACAATTCAAAAAGTTTACATTTAATACCTTGGAAAAAAGTAATTGCTTTAAAAATCTTATCTTTTATTTGCTGATAACTTAATATCTTTTACATATTGTGCACTGCACATTTAGGATACAGAAGACTAACACTAAGAACACCTGTGTAACTACTGAAAAACAATTTATCTTTACAAATAGGAAATATTTCATGACCAATATAGAATATTGCAATTTTATTAATACTTTAACACATTTTTGCTACAAATATTTTAGGAATGTTTCTTCTATCTATGCTTGTCCCATTGATCCCAATATTCCTTTGTCTGCATTTCAGATAAACGTGACACTGTTCGGTAAAAGGCAAATACTTCTTCGTCACCTGTGAAGATATTCGCTGAAGCATTTTCCTAAAAAGCAAATAAATGGTGTTAAACCAAATTTAAAATATGATTATGTTTGGAATATCCCTAATGCAAAGTCTTACTTACAAAAGTGGCTTATTCATTTGGGTTAATATCACTTTAGAGACCTAGCATATTTGGTAGTCTCAAGTGGAAAAGATACTACTTCTAAATTTGGAATATTGTATTGGAATGACATGGAATTTTAAGATGATTATACTACCCTATGAAGGTGTTCTATAATTTTCTGTAATAAATACTTCAATATAAAAAAAACAATATCAATAAAGGTACATTTTAACGAAAATTTACAATTTAATGACCGGCATACTAACCAATATAAATTATTTAAACTAGCCAGATACCAAATTAGAATTTAAATAATAGGATATTAAAAGAAACTATGGTTTATTTAACTTATAAAAATCATGTTATAATGATGGTTATGTGTTAGTAAACCTAAAATTATAAAACTATAAGTCACTCACTATTCTTTGTTTTGTAAGACACAACTTCACTCTATCTAAATTTGAACTCTAAGCTAAATGCTACTCTACCTAGATGTATAATCCATAAATTAGTTTACAAGAATTAAGACCTAACCTTATAATGGAGTGCCTCATAAAACCCAGATTAATAAATTCCAAATTAATGTTTATGTTACCTAGTACAAAAGTTTGTTTTTGTGTTGTGATTTTGGACTTAATAAGGGCAATATTATTGTTAGGTAATAGTTTAACATTGTAGCTCTCTTTTCTACACCCATTTTTTTTTTTTACAAGATATGCTTTCATCCAGAGGGCTCTAAAAGCATTCAGTGGGCTAGTGTTATTTTGTTAGCGTTTTTAAATAGCTTAGAAAAAAGCTAGACATTAAAAGCATATGAACATATTTTAAAGAGAACTTCAAATCATGTGTACCATACCTTATTTTGCACCATATGAAGACTAAGAGAGTTGTAACCCTGCCAGGATTCAAACCAACAATGTTTCTTATACGTATAAAACATTTGATCTTACAAGATTAGACCTAAAATTTCCATTCCCCAAGTGGTGTAGCTAACATGATGAAGAAGCGCAGACTGAAATATTAGTTACAAATGCCTTTCCTATTATATCTTGTATTAGCTCTAGCCAACGGTTAAGTAATATGTTAACCATTGATGTTTGTTCACATAGCAGATTTAAGACACTAAATATTATATGTTTATAAGCTTTTCCTTCAATTTTAAAATTTATATAGATACTAAATAATTTGAAAGCAACCGTTACACAAAACATTGTCTTCAGAAACAAAGTTAAAAGTAATTAAAAATAATTTTAAAAAGCTCCAAAGTGACCGGGTAAACTACAAGATTTCTCATAAAAATACTGTAAATAAAAAATATTTGTTCTGTTGTTTAATTCACTTGTAATGCATTGTGTTCTTTGTAAGTGAAATAGTTATTACTGAAGGCCTATATGGGCAAACGTTTTTAAGTTAAGTAGTAGGGCAAATACATGCCTAATTATCTTTTGTTGAAATCTCTTGTTGAGTACTAAGATCCCCCACCCACCACCTTTCCTCACCAAAACTCCCGAGGCCCTCTGTCACACCCCTTGACAAGAGTTAAAATTGCAACGTTACCAAATATTAAAAAATATAAATAAAAAAACATTGCATATACATTTAAAAACCTTTAGAGTTGAAAATATTTAGTTGAGTAATGTTTACGATATAACCGTTTGCTTATATGCATATTGAGTGATACCGATTTATTGATAGTTTAGCCCTGCATTCAAACAATAAACCGTTTTAAAACTCTGGCGAGACTAGCTTCTTCACAAGGTTAATAGTGGTACCCCTGGAGTAGGAAGAAGTGGGGATAGAGGGGTGGGAATACAGGAGTGATAACAACTAGAAATATAAATATATACTACAAAGTGAGGCGAGTCTCAATAGGGGAAAGGAAATTAATATTTTCTCTGGTCAAGAAGCATTTATGTAAGCTTTATCACTTTGGGAGTAGTTTTTAAACTTACAATAGTACATAAGCCTTTGGTATGTATTTATATACCTGTCCAATATAAGCTTTGGATATCCTTAAACTTCAAAAAGCAGTGCACCTAAAGTCACTAGCCTAAAGGTCCATTTGTAGTTTTAAAGACCTAAAATAATCTCTCTTAAGGCTGAGCCTACTCATAAATGCATGGTTCTAAACAAAAAAATTATTCAAAAAAAATTTAATAATTCAAGATTGCTGTTTTTTTTATTTATTTTAGTAGCATATCTGGGCATCTTTCAAAATTCTTATGGAATTTTCAAACCATGCTAAAAATAGTTATTGAAATATTTTTGTTAAAATGTTTCCATTTCAATGCATTTTAATTGGGAAAACAAAAATTATCAATAGATTTATTTATTTTCTTTATAAAATTAAGCTAAAGTGTTTGTTTATAACACATCATTTAATGAATAATTTATTCTTCTTTTAAAATATTTTCTTAAATTTGGGTTAGGTTCAATAATCACGATGATATTGAGCTATAATGACTCCCAAGTAGACACTCTAGTAAAAATACATGGTTATAAATACAACTTCTCCTTCTACAAATAGTTAACTTAGTTGATAATAGATTCCGTTAGTGTGATCGTTACCCATTTACAAGCTAGTATTGTTATGCAAATGTTGGCTAACCTGCTGTATCAAAATCCAGGCGGCAGTGGAGGGTGAAGCTAATCTCTGTGACCTTCTTGAGTCAAGGAAACATTAATACCATGTGCATTGGGATAAGAAGGGCAAATGTCCAATAGTGAAAATATATTTCATAATTAAATATAATATATTAACTAAAATATTCACAAAGTCTTAAATGCTGTGTGAATAAAGATAGATGGTCCCTACTTACTTGTAGGTCTATATGAGTCTCACTCTAGTGATACATTATTTTCATAGAAAAAAAAAATATGCTTCTCCATACACAAAGTTTTATGACATTAGCCCTTATTTAACTGAGGCAGACAAACATGTAAAAATCCGCACTCATGGCCTGGCATTCTTTCACGGTTTTTCTTATTCTTGAGCATTGTAGGTTGTAATAAAGTTTTAAAGTTATATTCAGAGTATAAAAAAATTACTGCACATTTCATTTTTAATCCATTATTATAATAAATAAAAAGAAGCATTCCTGCTCATATCAAAGATAGTTATTTTAAATAAAATATGGTCCAAACGTAATTTGGAGACATTCTCAGTGTATTTTTATTTTATATATTTATATTTGTTTTATGGTCTAAGATTTGACTCTCATTGGACTTTGGAGTAAGTTATTTAAAAAAAATTAATGAGCGAAGTTTTTGGTAAGTCAAAGTGTGAACATGCTTATTTTATTTTACTATACTAGCTTGTTAAATGTGATTAAAATAACTCTAGGTCTACCTCCTACAGAGCTTTTATTGACTAGTTTGAATGTATTAATTTACTGATAATGTAGTAACTATACCTTTAAAAGTATTTGTTAACGTGGGAATATAAAACCAAAGAGGACTACAAATGTGGTCGTCGCCGTGGAAGTGTCAGCCAGTCAATCCCTTACTAAGTGGCGAAAGGAGGTGTGTTTAGGGAGGGGTTCTTAAACACCTCCGACGAAAGTATTGTTATATTAAAATAAACTTAATTGCTTCAAGAGGGATTCGATGCTTAAAAAATACCTTGCCAAATGCTGGGATACTTGACAACGAGCTACCAAAGGTAATACAACTCCCAAAATACATTTCTGTTTACGGCCCTGGATCCAGTTGTTGAGTGTGATACAAATTTCTAATGCTGCAGATATTAAATATAGATTGCACATAGAGGTTTCAATTCATCTCTTTTTTTGGAGGGATGAGGGGCATTTCTCCAGTGCCTCTCCCATTGGCTCAATCCATAAGCTTTTATATTTGTCAATTTTTGTTCAATGAGGCCAAAACACAAACACAGAAAGTGTTTATGCATAAGGAGTTTTTTTTCTAACTATGACACGTGAGCAAGATATTGACTACCGACTGCTAACTTTCAACATCTATAAAATAAATAAAAAAGATGTTAGCAACGCTATAAATTGTGTCTAGAATAATATTAATTTAAATATTTAAAAAATATATTATTATATTAATATTTTATATATTAAGCCTGTGCGAATCCATAATTATTTTCAATTTCAAATCGAATCCGAATCTTGTTTGACTCAAATCAAATCAAATCTCATGCTTAAAAAAATTTGAATCGAGTAAGAATCTAATCTTAAGCTTGTTTTATTTGGTAAAATCGAATCCTGGTCAAATCCGTTTAAATAAAAGAAATTGGATTGAATATTTTATTTTAAAAATAGGTTCAAATCTGAATCAAACAATTTATTTTAGGCTTACTATGAAATATTTCAAAATATGAAGATAATAACTATAGACACATTTTAGGTTTATTAACAAAAAATGTAGGCCTATGCAATAACACTAATTTAAAAAGGTGAAAGATCAAATAAAGATCACACCACTTTTTTTCAATCAATGTGCTAAGGTTGATTAATATTTTAAAAAGGGTTGGCCTAGCTACTTTATAAAAAAGAAAAGATATTCACTTTCACAAACAACTGTCACCCACATGATTCCTTTACGACCTGGAACTCAAGTTAATTTCTTTATTCACTCGACTATGCACCTGGTTTCTGGTCTGATTGTATTTATTTGCAAGTAAGAATTATAAACTCAAATTTTAAGCTAAACTCATCGAATCCGAATCTAGGATTTATTTAGATTCAAAATTTCAAATCAATTCATATCTTTCCAATAATGAAATTTTAAATTTTGGATTGAATCCAAAAAATATTCTAAATTTCATATTGAATCCTAATCTTACTATGATTCGGATTCGGACTGGAAATTTTGAAGATTCACACAGGCTTTCCTATTATTATTTATTATTTGTTGGTTGTTGTTTGTTTAATGTTCGTATGAAAATAAATAATATATTATATTGATGACACTAATTTTTTATAGCTATGTATTTTTTAATCAAAGTTAGCCTGAATGACATTTATTTGTAATAATCTCTGTAACTAACTTTAAAGTTAGTACAATGCAATTATTATTTGGGATGTATCCTTTCACGGGTATGTATATGAATGTAATAATGTAAATGACACCTTGATACGGGTTCTATTCCCACGTATAGGTGTAATTTTCAACAATATTTAAATTATTTATGGTACATTATTGTTAAATTAAATAGTATTTTAAAAATGGAATAGGTTCTTATGGTACATTATTGATAAATTAAATAGTATTTTAAAAATGGAATAGGTTCTAATGCTAAATTAAAATAAATAAATGTATATTTTACTACCCGTTCAGGTTGTATGCACTTACGCTAATGTGTAATGGTAGTGTGATTGTGAGATGAAATGAGAATCAATTATTAACTTCCCATATTTTCTCGTTGCACCGTAGGATGCCTCGGCACCCCATTGAGAACGTCTGACTTAGACTATAGAGAAGTGATTCCCAAACTGTGGTACGTGTACCTCCAGAGATACACGACGTAACAATGAGTATTATGAATCATAAGATTTTTATGATAGTAATAAGTCTGAAAGACAAATTAACGCATTTTTTGACATAGGGTGAGCTAGAAGGGGTACGTTGGTTAGGGGCCGTCCTTAAATTATGTCCTGATTTTTGAACCCTGCTCCCCCTCTCTCACTCCATGCAAGGTATCATAAGATTTTCCATGACACCTCCCCGATAAAAATCCTTACATAAGATAAATTCTGACTCCTCAACCCCTCGTAAGAAAACGTAGTGAAATACTTAACCTCCCCCCCCCCCCCAAAATCCCTACTTAATTTAAGGAAGGCCCCTTAGGCCATGGCCCCCAAAATGGATGCACAACTAACCAAAGCTCGTGAAAGTACCGCTTCGAATCGTACCCCATATTAATTCACATCTAGTTAGGATTTTATTTAGGACTAAGAGAGCTCGACTCGATTGGGATTCAAACTGACCAACTAATCACATGTTAATGGTCAAAGCGATTTGGCGATGAGGCCTCTAATAGACCAATATGTCATATTTTCCCACCCTAGTCTTTTGTCACTATTGATAATCTCCAGACCATCAACATAGATAAGGCAAAAAATTACCGTGTCTTACTTCCTGTCCAGGCTGAATGCATGTATATTAATTAGTAGTGATGAAGGTAGAATTAACTACAGGAAATGTACCCACATTTGTGTGGAAAAGAGAAGGAAACAATTGAATAAGATCTACCCAAAATATCTTCAGCAGGGATTTGAACCCCCACCTCTCCATCAATGACAAACCAATATATTGCGCTAATGCGAGAAAGACGCCTTCTTAGAGCATGTGACCACCAACGCGGTAAATTGCTATTTTTGAAAACTTCTATGAAAAAGTAGTTCAGCACATTATATTACCCATCCAAACTACCCTAAGATTTACACCAATGGGAGGGATAAGGAAGTTAAATGTCGCCGTATACTGGGAGGCATGTGTACATTTCAACGGACTGTATTTTCCCACAAAGCTATGATTTCACTCTCTCCCTTTTTAAAGTCTAAACATTCTTACATCATAAAGAAAATAATGTAATCGTGAACATTTTCAGCCTCTAGCTTACCTGACCGGTTTTTGACTTATTTTGGACGTGTCAGACAGAAGCGTCTTGCTGGCTGGGATGGTAAGGTTGATTTTTATGCTCGGGAGTATGATTGTATCTTAACGTTTTATCTTCCCTCGGCTAGTCCAACTTGTGTCGCCCACACATTTTACAGTTCGGTGGGTACTATGTTTCTTATCTATCAGTTATAGGAAAAGTTTTCTCGCGGCCTTGACTGATTACCAGTCAGCCAGCCTCCCAATTGTTTAAACAAACCAGTAATGTTGCCAACCGGATGGCTGGAATTCACTAGTTTATACAACGTTAGCAACGCCATCTATTTTTAGAAATGAAAGCTCAACAGACCGCCAGAGAGGCTAGGCAAACCCTTAAGCTTTAGATCTTGTCTTTTGAATTTAACTCCAATGAATATATTAATAATGATTTAATTTAATAATGAATCATATTAATAATGATTTAGTTAAATACATATAAATGAACAGAGCATAAATGCAGTAATAGAAACAAATAGAAAATTATTTAATCACTGATGAAGCCCAATTATACAAATACAAAAGAAAACCAAGTTTCAAAGGATAAATCAAAAGAGTAAAAAAAATATAAATTCCATTAATCTGCAGAAAAAAAAAGTGTGACTTTGACAATTTATAGATGGTGATGAAACCAATATCAAAATTGCAATCAAAGCAAGAGGCCATATTGGCGATGTATCAATGAAAGCTTGAAGGAAAACAAAACCAAATCAAAGAGTGTACGTAGAGAATCCCCCCAAAAATTTGCATCGCTGCTGAAAGATGTGATACAGATATACAGTATGGAGCAATTTATAGGGATGGCTCAAGAAAAATCCATTGTTTTTGACACAGTGTCTTACTACAGGGTTACCAGTGACCTTGAAAGTAAGGGATAGTTAGGCAAAGTCAGGGAAATAAAAATTTGATCAGGGAAATGCAAATGTGGTCAGGGAAAGTTTTTAGTGTAGTCCATTTAAATTGCAGATTATTTTCTTCATGGTGTCTTTGATAAGAAATCAATTATTTTTAGTAAAATGGTATTCTATGTATTGTAAATTTTTAATTTTGAAACTTGATTTGGTTATGATTATGGCAGGCTTTCCTGGAAAACACTGTGCTAAATGATGGCTTTTTCAAGATAATTCTGAACAGAGATTGGCGACTAGCCTGTTTCTTACCTGGCTATAAGAGTCAAGGGAAATTAAAACTGGGGAAGAGTCATTGTCATGCTTGGTATTCCGGTTTCTTAATTTTTTGTTTGTAAATAATTATTTCCACTTATTTGTGCATCTGTTATGTCTCTTTGTCTTAATTTGTTTCCATTAATTTACTAAATGTGTTCTTAATAGTATACTAAGATAATTATTATATTATTATTATTAGCACCGCGTCTTACTAACCCGTTCGGTTATACGCACTTACGCTAAGTGCAATGTAGGGTGATTGTGAGATGAAATAGAGGACCTACAGTTTAACGTGGATCCGAACCACGGTGGAGGCCTGCATTCCTCACATCACAAGTTGTGATTAATACACATCTGTCAGAGGTTACTAAGATAAAAACCATGGATATTATAGTACTATGTTCATGATATTTATAAACAAATAATAAAAGATTTGGCAAAAGGTGTGTGATGGTATGGCTATAGAATAGGAATGCCTGGAGTAAGGTTTTACTACTCACACTGTATTGGAAGCAATCGTCTAATATCAATACGCATTCCTATCAGGGGAAGGTGGTCATTTTCACTATTTGTAGTTATTATCTTAAATTGACATACCGTTTTGACCCAAGTATTATTGATTTGTATTAATATTATGTTACCAGCAGTTTGTGGAAAAGTCAGGGATGTTTTATATTTTGGTCAGGGATAGTCAGGGAAATGAAATCGAGGATATCGATGGCAACCCTGTGCTACCTGCTTGGATCATATGCCTTAGTACTAATTATGCTAATGTGGTAGGGAGATGTAAGGTTGAATTTATAGGAAGTTTACCCGCATTTGAATGGAGGGACAGTGGAAAATCATGTAGGAAAAAACTCTCAATACACCTGTCAGGGATTTGAACCCCGATCACGCCGTCATTGGCAGTCCAGTCTATTGCAAGATTGAAGCGTTAGACCATGTGACCACCAAAGCAGGTGATATAGGAAACTTTACTACACAAAAATGCAGTGGAAACACAACAATTTGGAAACAATCACAGGAAATGCCTTAAGTATCATCTTGGTCCAAATATAGTGCTATGTTTTTTCTTAAGCACATCATTCAAAAAATTTTTACTCATATTATGTGCAGCCTAACATTTTCCACTGAGAATAAATATATATATTGCTACAGAGATATACTTTTTAGCATGCTGTAAGAGTACTCGTGGGTCGGAATTACCTTATGGGTCTTATAATAAATTCAAGGCCAAACAAAGTGGGAGGGTGAGAATTTTCAATTTGTAGTGTCACTGAACTGATAATTCAGTAAGCCAGTGTTAGTTGGTGCCAAAATTTATGTTGTATTACAAATATAAAAATACTACCCACAACAAATTCGCAAGTAGGCGATCATGCGTGAAGAAGACTTCCCTAATATCTTAAGTTTACAAGTGAACCATGCACGAACCCTGAAAGGTAAGCTGAAGAAACCAAACACACATATGTTGGATCAGTGGAAGAATTAGCAGTGAATTCATTGTAAACAGATTTACATAATGCTGTCTTTCTAATAACTTTGATAAGATTGAGAATAACTCCAACTATGAATCTGATTCCATAACCACTACTGAAGATGAGGACAGGAGCTATACTAAATAATAATTAGGGTAGTTTACCACTTAACAATTACATGAAAATAATTCAATGCCAAAGATGTTAAGTTCACCCTAAGCCAGTCTGTTTCTGTTCTATCCTAATGAGACAAATTGTGTATACCCCTGAGCCTATTTGTTTTTGTTCAATCCTAATGAGACTCAAATTGTATACCCTGATTGCCTATAAACTAGGTATATCATACGAGTACATAAAGGATGTAGAGTCCTGAGAGAGGTACAAATGAAAATGTAAAAACAATTATAGTTATATGCTTTCTAAGGGGATGATTATTATTATTATAACAACACAATAAAAATGGCTTACCATAAATAGAGAAGGATGTGAGAGTATATTAAAGATGGTTCCCTTAACACTATTATCTACCTACGGCTTGTGGTGAGGTGGCTGGATAATCATTATTTTTAAAAGGAACAAACACACTAGAGCTTTTACAGTTATAGTTCCCACATTACATTGCTGCCACTGGACAAAGAGGTAATGGCTACCTTCCTAAAGAAAATATATTTTTTCTTCAAGAGAAAACCATTATTTCTTTGTCCAGTGGCAGCAGTGTTGAGTGTCAAATGTTTCCTCTAGCTTATAACATAAATCATTTTATGTAGCACAAAAGAGTGAAAATTTGTTTTATGTAGAGTTAAAAAAATTAAAATACTATCATTTATAGAAAATGTTTTCGTTTTAAGTCTAAATTATTTTTTATCAGGAGCGTTTAGTCAAAACCAGCTTATTTTATTTTTGGACCTCTTGGATAACTTATCTGTGCTGTTCTAGCATTTGGGTATATGCTTACAAACTATATGAAAATAAACTATTCCTAATTATAATGTATAGATGAGTGCTCAACCAAGATTAAGCTGTGTCCAAAGTCTGAGTTTGTAGTCCTGGGTAACATATGTCTTCTTGACTTTTTTTAAATAATTATTTTGTTAGAGTGTAAAGTTTATAACAAAGTGTAGCACAAATTCTTTGATAAGATGCATCCACATTAGTAAAAATGTACGCTGTGTATTACATTTGGCACATGTGTGTGCTAAAATTTATGTCAGTGTGGACATGTGCACCGCATATGAATGCACATAAAACATGTTTCCACATTCAACACACACGATCCATTCATTGTTAGTTTTTTAAAAGACAAGAGATTTGCTCTGCAACATAGTTGTAGTGTGGGCGTATTTGTGAACACGCAGTAATTTTGAGTTATTGTGTTGGTTGCTGCACTCATATTTGACAACTAAAATCCCAATAATATTTTACTTGACCATATATGATACAGTGTTGATGGAAAATAAATGTGTTGCTTTCATTACTATGCACAATCTAATTAAGAAAAAAAAAGCCTACGCTCAGAAAAACCAGGTACAGTAGAAGCTCTTTAGGCCGGCATTCTACGGTTTGGCATTTGTGTAATCCGGCACCGATTGAACCGCCTATGTTTGCTTTTTTTCGGGTGGATTCGTGCGTTCGTTGGCCTTGACCGGCACGGCTGTACCCGCCAGGTGGGTTTTCAGTTCGTCTGTGTTTCATGCAGTTATACAGTGTTGTCTAGGACCCTTGTTCCCACTTTTTAGTTCGCTCGGTGTTTATCATAACTAAATGTCGGTTCAGTGTTAATTTCAGTACAGTGTTTCCTGTTTTATAAGGATTACAAATCACGTTTGCACAATGTTCTTGAAGCCCAGCACGAGTTCTTTAAGTGCTAATAAAACTAATAAGCGTAAGCATGTGACTCTCACTATAGAGCAAAAACTAGAAATGATTAATCGTCTTGAAAAAGGTGAAAACAGAAACTTCACAATGCATGATTTCAATATTGGTTCTTCGACTATTTAAGATATAAAAAACAAAAAGAGGAACTTAAGAAGTTTGCTGCTCAAGCTGTTACAGCAAAGAATACAGAATCAAGACACACATTGAAGAAACCTAAACTTGAAATTCTTGGTTGTGCCTTGTACACTTGGTTTAGTGCGAAACAATCAGAGGGAAAACCAGTGACTGGGCCTATGATCATCGAAAATGCAAAACAGTTTCATCATGATATGAATATTGAAAGTGCTTGTGTGTTTTTCGATGATTGGCTTCAGAAATTTAAAATTCAACACGGAATCCGGAAGCTGGATATGGCTGGAGAGAGCAGATCAGCTGATGAAAATGCCGCTGAAGAATTTAAGGTCACTTTTAGCAGCCTTGTTTTATGGTGGGAATTGACCTGTGGTCAAGTTTACAATGCCGATGAAACCGGTATTTTATGGCGTTGTTTGCCAACGTCTACTCTGGCAGGTGGGGATGAAAAATCCGCTAAGGGATTTAAGAAAAATAAAGACAGATTGACTGTTATGTTGTGTGCAAATGCTTCTGGCGACCATCAGCTCACACCTGTCGTGAATGGTAAATATAAAAAACCTAGAGCTTTAAAAGGAATTGTAAACTTGGCTTTGCATTATGATGTGCAGAGCAATGTATGGATGACATCAGATTTGTTTAAGGACTGGTTTTTCCATCTTTTTGTACCAGATGTAAAGGAAAACTTTAAGAAACTTGGAATGCCAGAAGACAGCAGAGCACTTTTGTTGTTAGACAAATGTACCGCTCATCCTCCTGCTTCCGATTTGGTTTACGGCAGTATTTTTGCAGTTTATCTACCAACAAATGTTACTCCCTTGATTCAGCCGATGGATCAAGGTGTGATTCAAAATGTCAAGGGTTTTGTAACATTGTTATGTTACATTTACCCGCCTCAGCTATTTCCACCTGATCAATCTTACTACCCGCTCCAAGAAACTACGAAGAATAGCCACAAAACAATAGTAATCTTCACTATTGTAAATCCAGTCCTAATACAGTTCTTTAATTAATACGTCTCTTTCTGCCCTATACTCCTTCAACAACCACAATTCAATTTCAAATAATAATTCCATTCTATTACTTACCACCTGGATCGGCTGTCCGAGACACGAAGATTACTCGCAAGTAAAAATAAACGTCCTAATTCGGCGAGTGGGGCAAAGGTACTGAGAGTACCCGCAATTGATGCTTACAGCTGACCGTCTAGTTGGATACTAGCGGGCGCAAATTCATGATAATAATTCTATCAAGACAAGATGACATCACCTGACCTCGCCGGGGCTAACTACAGACTACTATACGTAGCAAGCCAATCGTCTGGGGAGGATTTGAAAATTAAGACACCAAATCCGTTGGGCCGAGCGGTTCATCCAATCATAGACCTGCATGCTGAATTCCCAAGAGATGGCGAGACTTCCACCTGCCCAACAACGTCACCGGCCAACTGGAAGGTTACCACCCCCCCTTTAGTGATACGCAACTAGCACTGTATATAACCTATGTCCATTATTGTGAAAAGAACATTCGGAGATCTACAAGCGACCCGTGTGGTCATTGTGCTGTACGAGTAAGAGTAAAGAAGAATTAGCAGTTATATGTTCTTTAAATGTTCGGTTCGCTATATAATTATGTACGTGAAGAGTCCAGAGTCGACGGGATTGATTCAGTACGAGAATTAGTCCGTATTCACGCAATTAGATCTGAATGTACGTTTAAACTGTTATGTTGACTGATGACCGGCACTGGTGGTCATACGGTCCGAAGTGCGACTACCTAAGGCAATGGATAGACTATATCTATATAGAAGTGCAACACTATACTGCGTCGTGAATTAGAAGACGTATAATGTCTCGCCTAACTGAACGCTTGTGCACTATCTCTATCGCTGCCAACAACCACTGCTCCTGTCGTCGTCCACGTGGATTTTCACCAGCATCGCGTGAAAATGTGGACTCATCTCTATCGAGGAGGAATAGCAACAATTGACTCGGTAATGAGAACATGTCTTATGTTATTATATATTTTTGAAACTAAAATTTTGGACGTGTCAACTAATGGAGTTGACGTTGTTTATTGGACTATTTAAATATAATTGTTGAGAGACTTTACGTAATGAACTTTATACTGTGTAGAATCATATTATGTATTTACTTGGTTTCATGAATAGTCAATTTTACGTTTGCATATATCTTGTGTGAATAGCTTGAAATGCAGTTATCATTTATCATTGGTATTAATCCAGTTCTTATTATTGTAACAAGAAAATTTTCAATAGTAAAACTTAGGTTTTCATTTACTAAACCATTATTAATAAATAATAATAATGTTTAGGGTGTATTACCAAAGAATGTTTTCCTATAATCTAGGTTCGCAAATACTTTCGCTGCTAGGATTGTCTAGGCCACAATGTTGATGTTGTTGAAAAAACTTGCTTATTAAATGACTATTTACTTTAAAATCTCTGCTTATTTCCTTATTTATTTATTTTATGTTTCACATAGCTTATGCCCCTCTATACTCGTTATGTTGTTTACGGTGGCCTTAAACTACGAGGTAATAGAGAGGGCGTAACAGTTTTCTATGGAAGATTTTTTGTGCAAGGCCTTTTGGACACTGACTCTGATGTAACAGACTTCCAAAAACAGTTTAATGTTAAAGATGCAATTTTCGCAATTGCCTTAGCTTGGAATCAGGTGAAAGAAGTGACTCTACAGTGGTGCTGGCGCAAACTTTGGCCTAATGATGAAGATGCAGATCAAAATGTTACCCGTGATGGTCAAAATATGTTGCTAGATTTGGTAGAAGCTGTGTCAAACAACCCTTTAAGAGATGTACCCCGTGAGTAAGTTATAGTCTGGATTGAAATCGACAAAAGTATGCCAGTGGACGAAGAACTGAGTGATGAACAGATTATACAAAGTGTTGTTAACCCACAAGAAGCTCAGGTTCAGGAGGTGGAATTGGATGAAGGAGGAGCTATGGCAGATGAAGCTAAAGTTTCATGGAAACAGGCTTCTGATGCATTGCATACATTTATAAAATTTGCCGAATCCAACAAAAGTTACAACTCTGCAGAACTCATAAATATGTTTATAATTCGTAACAACTTTTTGAAGAAGAGATCAGAATTGCAGAAGCAACGTGATATCAGAGACTTTTTTTAAACAATAACACTCATGTGTATTAATTTTTCTTTTATGCATTGTAGTGTTTTTTATTTATATGAATATTCAATTAAATAAATATTCAATGTTTGAATTTAATTTTTGTACTCTTATGTTTTTCTTAAAATACATGTTTTAATTGTTTGCATTTTTATCCAGAATGATTTATCTTTGGTATTCCCGTTAAAATTATTGACGTTCGATAATCCGGCAAAATCGCAAATTCGGCACGGCCGCAGTCCCAAACGTGCCAGATTAAAAAGCTTCTACTGTATATTGAAATAAACATCTCTATTTAAAAAAATCAAGTTTCACCATCTATTTCCAAAGCGTTCCTAATTTCTTACCAGGCATATTCTTTATTTTCACTGAAATGCCACTTATCTTTTGAATACCATAGGATTCAATGTGTTTGATATTCTTGAACTAAAAATAAAACATCTTCTTTATTCAAATCCATTTCAATAATTTTTCTCTACTTCAACCACTCGTAAACAAACACAAACATGTGTTGATCACAGATGCATGCTGCACAACATAAATTTTTGTGTAGCAAAAACGTTCAATTTTTACTAATGTTGACACGACTTTAAATACTTATTTTTGTGAACTTTACATCCTTCATATCTATTTCATAAAAATACCATTATTTAGGCATGTGGTAGTTGGTTTTATATGATACTAGTGAAATAAATCCTTCAATGCCATTCACCCCACCCCTAGCAACAAAACCAAAAGGGCTGACATGCATCAAAACATGAGTCATCTTAACCAGCCCATTAACCTATTTGGTTAACATATTCGATGGACACAGTATTCACAGCCTGCTGTGGCTACAATTTTTTGTATCTAATTGGATTTATAAAAATATACCTACACCAAGAGTCCTGAAGCCCTATAGTATAGTAATTGCTTCTATATCCAGTTGTAGCCGAGGAACAAAAATGTTTGTGATTATCATGGTGATTATGAAATAAACCAGAAAGTTGAAACAAAGGCTTTAGCTAATATTCTTAACCCTTACATTCATATGAATGCTGTCAGATTGCTTGATTTAATGTTGCACACATTAGCGAAACAGCACAGTTAGCAAAGTAACAATTTGTGCATTTTGAATGTGTACTTATGTTTATCAAGAGTTCTATATTTTATTAGAATGGAATGAGTATTTTTTAATTATAGATAGATATTTAATTACCCGTAACTTATTGTATGCCTAGTACTTTTGAAATTAATTTAAACCATTTTTAACTTGTATCCTAAATATTTTTCAACTTACAGATCCAACTTGGATGTTGAGATCATCCATAAGCATTCTATGTTCATCAACAGTATGTTCTAGTGGGACATTAGTTAAAAACAGTTGTTTGTGAGGCACATCAGAAGAGACAACAACACGGACCTATAATAAACAGAAAGATCATTTCATATAATGAAATATATTTTGAGTTATAACATTATCGGAAACATGCTATTCCAAATTGCATGATTTGAAATTTCACTGAAAAATATAGATCCATCGTAATATGCATAATATATAATAGAGTAGGTTACTACAGAATAAAGAAGCTCCAAGACTTTGTCAGTTGTTGTAACAAGAGGGTGAAACCCATTTTCAGAGTTGATTCCATTCCTAATTTAATAAAACTAAGAAAACCAAATTTCAATTTCTGAGAAATCAATTTAAATTTAAAGCCAAAAAGTATTTCTCTATTAGGCAGTGAAAAAGTTTTTTTTAACTTCACTATAATCCTTGAAATGGATATGTGTATTTTGAAAGTTTGTAGCTATGCAGGCTTTTGTTTACCTACTACTGGAAATGGTGCCAAATAAAACTTTCACATCTTTGAGGTAGAAAATCATTAACATTAAAATTTACAGGGTGTAGCCCATATAGTTCACAATTATTTAACAGAACAATTGTCAGGTCACAAATAACATCTGTAGATTCACTACAGGCCAAATGTATCCTGTCCCTTATGTTCCCACAGGTTGTAAGTGCAGCTGATTCTACATATCATTTTATAAAGCCTCATTCTAATCAATGGATGTTGAATCTGGCAAAGATCACTATAAATACAGATATAAACACAAGACCTTAGATCACTGCAGTTATCTCATAAGAACGGTTGAATTGCCCCAGCTCAGCCCGGCAGCATAAGTGCTGGTCACATCCTAAATATTCACATTCCTTTTTGTTTATATTATTACTTATGCACACAATATTATATTTGGAATAAGGTATAGGAAAGGTGGATAGAAACATTTAAAGGGACGAACAATATATGGCTTTTACAATGAAAAGAAGAATACAGTTCACACTTTACATTTCTGCCATTGGACAAAGATGTAATGGTCGCCTCTTAAAGAAAATCGAGAGTCACCGCCCAATCCCCCGACCTAGGTTTCATTCTATCGGAACGCATCACAATAATGAGTCTTTTTAAACTTGAAGGGCATAAAACAACCTTTTATTAAACAACTTAACAGTGGTGACCTTGACCTGTCCTCAGTGTGTCCAACAAGAACATAGTTTATACTATCGTGTGTAACATCCCCCTCAATACTGTGTTTTTAAAGCATAATACAAAATCATTGTGTCTGCTCTAAACACTTTCAATCAAGCTATGGATTCATTCCTCCACTTTGGTCTCACCTTTAGGCAGGTTATGAACTGTTTACTCTGCTCTGTTCTGCAATCACCATAGTACCACACTTAAATATTAGTGTGTGAATGTGTATGAATTGAACCAGCCGTGAGACATGGTGCTAAAAGAAATTAGTGTGTTAAATCATGCTCAGAAGGTTCACCTCGTTGAGACCTGGGATATCCATATGTTGGCCAGTTCGCTCTAACAGCACTCATCTTCTGTCTTTCCGGAGTCCAGGCTGCATATTATAAATTCTTGTCTCAAATTTATTTCTAAATTAATTTTAATAAATTCAGTTCCCTACCACCCTCCAAGACTTAAATTCACCTGTAGGGGTCTCCAGCTGAGCTGGTTAGTCTTTAAATAGTCAGCATGTGTCAACAAATGCTTAGTCATTTTTTCTATATAAATTTGTATAGGGCATATGCTCATATAAGTAGTTACTAAGATATTTCCAAGAAGAACACCTATTTAACTATTCCCTTCGCACTTTAACATATTTCTATACAGTGTTCAGTCTATTCATGTATAAGCTTTACATTCTTTTATATGACAAACAAACAATCTACAAACCAGCAGTGATGTTGCTTTCAAAGACATTGTACTAATTTTGACCCTCTAGATAGGCCAATGTTAACTCTTAAACGCTCAGCATGGTGATCTATCAGCGCGCCAAGTAGTGGCTAAAACACTCACACGGCCGATCCATCGGCGCCAGCCAAATCTAGTATTTTAGTTATATATACTATTACTAGATGTCACCACAAGGATTGTATCATAAATATGAAGATCTAGTGATTATTTTTATTCAACAGAAAGCACTGTAATGTTTATGATTTTTTTTAAACAAATATTTACATCGTGGTGCGATTAAGTTTCTGGCTTCCGTGTTTCTCTTTATTTAATGTGTATTATATGTTTTACAGTTGATATTTTATTTTCATTCTAAAAGTTAATTTATTATTTTGTGCTTATTTTCTTCGTAGTTATTTTTATTGGAAGTCATCTAGGCCTAAGTGTTAGGACAATAGTTTGATATGATTTTTATCTCGGCAATGGCTGGTCCAAGTTCTAGGCTAAATAGCTCGGATACATTAGATTATTTAGACACTTTTGAGAGTGATGGTGACTGTGCCTGAAAGTGACTCTGATACTACTAGTGATGACAGTAACCCGGATCTTACGACTTCATGGAGAGTGTTTTCTCAAACACAGGTGCTGACTTCAAAATTTTAAGTACTGTCCTATATACATGATTTTACAAAAAGTCATATTGTTTAGAATAGAAAAACCTACAAACACCAATAGAAATAAATGCTCTTTCTTGCAGGATTACTGGTGAAGAAGGATGACGTGAAAAAAATAGATTTTTTTTAACTTTGGATAATAAATTTTAATTCAAGTTTTCAAATTTTCTAATTTCAATATATTTTTTTTCAAAATATCTTAAGTCAAATGATTTATGAATTATTTTTTTTCTAAACTTTCAATGTTTATTGTATAAGTGTGATTTTTTCCATTTGTATACATTGAAAACTCTTTCAATGGGAAAATTTAAAATGTTTAGAGGCAAATATGTGAAAATTAGCCCGAGTTTTTTGGATAAGCCAAGTGAAAATGTGTTGAGTGCAAAAAGGTTAAATAAGATTAGTTGTAAAATTATTTGTATGTTTGGTATAATTTTTATAAGCACTTACCAAAGTTTTAGTTTCTTTTTATATTATTATGTCTAACACCTTTTTCGTTATGTTTTTATAACGTCTTAAAACTCATTTGAGTTTTAAGTATATGTAATTATTTCACCAATGTGTTAAGGATGAGGAAGGTTGAAGTTCTAGAAAATGTGCCCACATTTATGTGGAGGAAGAGTGGATAGCCATTTTATAAAAAAAAACACCCTCAATACACCTAACCGGGATTTCACGATTATAATACTTTTTCTTTGTATGAGAATCTCAAAATCAACAACTTACAGATTATTTTAAGCGACACAGATGAATATCTTTCCATCAGTTAACTATCTAGTAAAGCAAAACTAAAACTGTATCCTATTGCATGTAGGGTGGCAAGCATGGTGGTGACGTAATAAATTGACTGCTTCCCATCATGCCCCATCCTAACTGACTATCCTATCGATAGCCAGTTTTTCTGACCCAACGACTCACTCAAGCAGTAACATCAAAGTAATATAGTCGTGTTCTTGATCCAGCTTCCTTACCATGTTACGGACGTAACATATTGGCGACGAGGAAAAACAAACTTGTGTAATATGTTCCTGGCTATTTGGAAGTCCAGCGTTAAAAGTTTTGTTGAATTAATTTAATTATATAAGAAAAAAAAAAGTTTTTTTCAAATGGAAGCGTATTCAAATCAGACTTGAGGCAACTCCGAAAACATTTGGAGATTTTCATAACTTAGGGTGTGGTCTATGAAAAATCATCCATATTAACACAAAATGGCGGTCATCGGAAACATGAGTAGTTTCGACAGTAATGAAGAAAACTGGTCGTCATATGTAGAGCGATTCGAGCTATTTGTCGAATGTAATAGTATAACTAATGAGAAGAAAGTAAGTACGTTACTGACAGTAGTAGGTGTGAAAACTTTCAATCTTTTACGAGATTTATGTACACCGGACAAGCCGTCAACAAAAAGCTATGAGGATCTAATTAAAATTATTCAAGAACACTTGTATCCTAAATTTAGTTTAAGATCACAACATGAGCATGAAAGTGTATCAGATTATATCGCTAGCTTAAAACAAATGTCAAAGCATTGCGAATTTAAAGAATCATTATCTGATTATTTACGGGATCGTCTTGTAAGTGGATTAAGAAGCAGCTCTATTAAGCAACGACTTCTAGCAGAGAGACAACTAGACTACGAAAAGGCAGTGCTGATTTCAACATCTTTGGAGGCAGCCGAGAAGGATGCAGCGTCACTAGCCTTTGGACATAACACCGGTGGAACAGCTGATCGTACATCCCAAATTCTTCAAATGTCGAAAAAAGAAGAAAGAAAAGGCGGTACGAGAGAAGTGAGGTGCTATTGCTGTGGAAGAAACGGGCATTTAAAAATGAATGCCATTATAAACAGTATGAATGCCGTGTATGTAAGAAGAAGGGTTATTTGCAAAAGGTGTGTCGATTGAAACAGTTGGGTAAGTCAAACAATTCTAATAGGGCTACTCGTATGATTGCTAGCAAATCTCACAGAGACAGACAAAAGTATGACAGTAATAAACAACACTTTATGGGGTTGGGTGTGTTAAATGACGATAGTGATGAAAACATTGATGACATTTCAAATTTATTTGGGCTATATAAAAATCAGCTTGGCGAGAAGCGTGAAATAGTAGAACCTTTTAGAATAAATGTTCAGGTGGAAGGAAAAGAAATTCCGTTTGAAGTAGACACAGGGGCAGGGGTATCTGTAATCTCTGAAAAGTATTATCTGGATAAATTGAGTCACTTAAAATTGCATCCAACTGATTTAATCTTAAATTCATATGTACATGAACCAATTATTCCTGTGGGTGTTATAAATGTGAAAGTTCAATATCAGGATTTGTCACACAAAATGGAATTATTTGTAATTAAAAATGGAGCTAATCCATTACTGGGGCGGGACTGGATTAAGGAACTAAAAGTTCAATTATTGATTCCAGAAAATTTGCATAGTGCAAATAGTGTAATGGCAGATAGGCTACAAACAGAAATGGTAACTAACCTGTTAAGGGAATTTCCTGAAGTTTTTAATAAAAAGTTAGGAGATTATAAGGGTGAACCTATTAGGTTAAATTTGAAAAAAGATGCTAAGCCAAAGTATTGTAAACCAAGATCAATTCCATTTGCACTTAAAGAAAAGGTAGAGCAGGAGTTAGAACGCTTAGTGCAAGAGGAGGTAATAACTCCGATCTCTAATAGTGAATGGGGTACACCAATAGTCCCTGTACTTAAGAGCAATGGAAATATTAGAATATGTGGAGATTTTAAAGTGACCTTGAACTCTAGTTTAGAACTAGAGAGACATCCTCTTCCCAAAATAGAAGAGTTATTTGTCACTTTACAAAAGGGGGAAACCTTTAGTAAACTGGATCTAAGTCATGCTTATCAACAAGTTAGGTTAGATGAAGAATCTAAGAAACTTTGTGTTATAAGCACTCACAAGGGTTTATTTAAGTACAACAGAATTCCTTATGGAATTTCTCCAGCACCAAATTTGTTCCAAAAATTAATGGAAAAAACATTACAGGGGTTGGAAGAAGTAATTGTATTTTTGGATGACATTTTGGTTACTGGTAGGAACATGCAGGAGCATTGTGACAGACTCAAAGAGGTATGTAAACGTTTAAGTGACAAGGGTCTCACAGTAAGCAAAAACAAGTGTAAGTTTTTTTCTAAGAGTTTAGAGTATTTAGGGTTTGTAATAGACAAAGATGGGTTAAAAACAGCCAAAGACAAAATTGCGGCTATATTAGATGCACCTAAGCCAGAAAATGTTAAACAACTGAAGGGATTTCTAGGGTTAGTCAATTACTATGGAAAGTTTGTTCCAAACTTATCCACAATACTGTGTCCTATGTATCGTCTGTTGAGAAAAAACACAGATTTTAATTTTGACAAGGCATGCATGAAATCTTTTTCAATAATTAAAGAGAAGTTAGTGTCAGCAGAGGTGTTAGCTCACTATAATCCTAAATTACCGTTAAAATTAGCATGTGATGCATCAGGCTATGGCCTGGGTAGTGTATTGTCACAAGTGCAGAGTGATGGAAGTGAACGTCCAATAGCCTATGCTTCCCGCACACTGTCTAAAGCTGAGCAGGGATATTCACAAATTGATAAAGAAGCTTTGAGCCTTGTTTTTGGAGTAAACAAATTTAATCAATACCTGTGGGGGAGGAAATTTATACTATGTACAGATCATAAACCTTTGTTAAGCATATTTGGGGAGAAAAAAGGTTTACCAGCTTTTGCAGCTAGTAGATTACAAAGATATGCTCTTTTCTTATCAGGGTATGATTTTGATATTTGCTATGTCAAATCAGAAAATCATGGTAATGCTGATGGGTTATCCAGGTGGCCATTAGTTAACTCTGACAAAAATGAATTAGAGAATGATAGTTGTATTGGTACTTATTTACAATGTTTTGAAATTAGTGGAATACCTATAAAATGTGAAGATATAAAGAGAGAAGTACAAAAAGATCCAGAATTTGTTAAACTTACAGGTTATGTGAAGTTTGGTTGGCCTTATGATTATGATAAGGAGTTGACAACTTATTTTCATAGGAAAAATGAATTAACATTAGAACAAGGAATACTTATGTGGGGGTATAGAGTTATTGTACCAAAGAAATTTCGTAGATATTTGTTAGAGGAATTACATTCAAGTCATCTTGGAATTGTTAAAATGAAAACTTTAGCCAGATCTTATATTTGGTGGCCTAATATTGATCAAGACATTGAACAAATGGTCAACAATTGTGCACCCTGTCTCTTAGAAAGACAAAATCCATCAAAGAGTATGTTACATGTTTGGAATTATCCAAATAAACCATGGCCTAGGTTACATGTAGATTTTTTGGGTCCATTCAAATCTAAGATATATCTTGTTATCATAGATGCATATACTAAATGGTTGGAAGTGTTAGAGGTATCGTCAACAGCAGCATGTCAAACCATTGCTCATTTAAGACAGCTCTTTGCAAGGTTTGGTTTACCTGAACACATCGTAAGTGACAATGGACCACCATTTACATCACATGAATTCAAGTTTTTTTTGAATGCAAATGGTATTAAGCATACTTTAACACCTCCATACCATCCTCAAAGTAACGGCCTAGCCGAAAATGCAGTAAAAATTGTAAAAAATAAATTGATGATTGCTATTCATGAAAAAAGAAATATAGAAATAGCTTTAAGTAGATTTCTATGTGATTATAGGAACTCGGTACATAGTACAACAAATGAAACACCTTCAAAATTAATGTTTAATAGACAACTCAGAACTAGGCTTGATTTGCTACGTTCTAATCTAAATGAAAATGTGGAGCAAAATCAAAGAAAACAGGTTAAATATGCAAAGGGATGTAAAACTCGAGAACTAATTCCAAACCAACCAGTACTAGTCCGAGACTATCGAGCAAAGAATAAATGGATTGAGGGGTTTGTTGTATCAAAATTGAGTCCAGTTGCCTATTTAGTCAGTTAGGATGGGGCATGATGGGAAGCAGTCAATTTATTACGTCACCACCATGCTTGCCACCCTACATGCAATACATTACAGGTATTAAAACACAATCAGATTATTATTTTGAGTGGAAAATAGTTTTTCCCTAAACATTTCTGATGCACCCTTTAGGTTAGTGATTCATCACCAATCCTGATCAACATGATCTTGAAACTAATATCACCATCTTTAACACATCACATACTATAACATTGACCTTTTTAAACACAATTTATTAAACTTTCAATTTTATTACCATTGAACAGTTAGATAACAAACACAAATATTAAACAACATATACTAACCTTTTCATGGGAAACTTTGTGTCCATTCAAGTTTGATTAGTCCTTAGTTGTATGAAGTGTAAGAAATTAGTTTGTGTGTCAACAAATTTGCATGAATGTTCTTGTACTAAGTGTGGGATGTTGGACAGCACTTAGTTTCCCCCCCCCTCCCCCCCTCTCTTTATCAGTGAAATCCACTCACAGCCATGGGAACTTTTAGAGATCATTCAGGGTTGAGCAGAAATTCTGTTATTTCCCTCTCTCCACATGCCATATAAGGTAGCAGAGGGGTATAAAAAGGCATTAGTCATTGTAGTAGAACAAAGCTTAATTACTAGTAAACTCATCTTTTTACCAACACTTACAATTGCTTTTTATTTATGTATGAGGAAGAAACTAATAAAATGCTCTAGTTAGAGCATCATGCTGCATAAACCTGTACTCGTAGGAAGATGAAAAGAAATGCCTGGAGAGCTTTGAAATGTGGTGCTAGAGAAGACTTGAGAAGACCGGGTGGATAGACAGGGTGACAAATGAAGAAGTCCTTAGAAGAGTGATTGAGAAGAGAACCATGTTGGATGCGATTCTTCCGTGCAAAGCAAACTATATCAGAGACATCCTTAGGAGGAAATGTCTTCTGCACGACGTCATATAAGGAAAGGTTGAGGGAAAGAGGAGCTTAGAAAGAAGGAGGATTCAAATATTGGATGACTTAACGGAAAGGAGAAAATTCTGGGAGCTGAAGGAGGAGGCAGAGGATAGGGAGCATTGCCGGTCTAAGTTCACTGACAAAAGGAATGGACCTGTTGTAAGAGAGAACACTTAATAATAATAATAATAATAATAATAATAATAATAATAATAATAATAATAATAATAATAATAATAATAATAATAATAATAATAAAGTAATGTATCTATGTAAAATATTATGATTGACCCTAGGTATCTAAATATTGGCCTTATATTTTCTAAGACTTACCCGTCGATCATATAGTGTATCAATGAGTGTTATGAATCTGCGTGCCTGTGACTTTGTCTTTAAGCTGAGCTGTGGGATGTCCCGCACTAAGATAGTGTGGAACACTTGTGACAACAGGAGGTAGTCACTAGCTCCTAGTGGCTGTAAACAAATATAATATAGAAATAACATGGAAAGTCTCTATTATTATTTGGGATATAAAAACAAGTAATTTGTGCCCAGCTAAACATTTTAAATTAACATGATTAGCATGTGTAATTGACATTAGAAAGCTAAACACTGAAAATGCAATCGTTAAGATCAAAATTTTTCTTCTGTGGTTTGGAAGGGTTGTACCCTTCATTATCCTGAAAGGTAGTTGTCTGATTATGGCATAGCCTATTAGACAGGGCCTTAAAGTAGGCCTAGTCTGTCAAGGTAAGACTGATATAGTGAAGTAAACTAAGTGTATTGCATATTTTTTACTTTCTCATATCAAGAGAAGGTAATGTAATCATGGGGGGGGGGGGGGGGAGGAGGCGGGGGGAATCTTGATTTCATGATGAATATATAAGTATTATGTTTAACCGAACCTAAAAAAGTGTATTTGACAATTCTATCTGACAGTCTGTCCCTGGCCACGGATCCGAAATGGTTTGATGGATTTTGTTCAAACTTTATATTTAGATTCTATAGGGCTATACCAAGGTTTTTTTTTCTACCCTAGCCCTCCAATTAAGGGTAGTTTACTGATGAGTGATTTTTTTGGTTTCCAAATTTTTTGAAAATGGCTTTAACAATTTTGTTTTATGTGAGTATTTAAGATTTATTTGACATGACAAATAGGTATAATTGGTTTTTGGGCAAAAATTCGTTGAAGGGTAGTTTACAAATAAAAATATTTTGAAAATAGCTCAAATGATTTTGTACAAAATGTATATTTAAATATTGTGTGGTATGACAAATAACAATGTATAATTATTTTTGGGGTAAAAACATATTCTTGGGTAGTTTACTGATGACTAATTTAAAAAAAAAATTGAAATGTTTTACAAATGGCACTAAAGATTTGGTTCCAAATGGGTATATTGGGAGTATTTGTTATGACAAATTACAATGGATAGCGGTTTTTTGAGTGAAAACTCGTTAAAGGGTAGTTTAAAAAAGACAGATTTCTTAAAAATTTGAAATATTTTTAAAATGGCTTTAACTATTTGGTGACAAATGGGTCTATTGGGAGTGTTTTACATGACAAATAACATTGAATACTGGATTAAGGAGTAAAAATTTCTTCAAGTGTAGTTTGCTGATGACTAAATTTTTAAAAATTTGAACAATTTTAAATATAACTCCAATGATTTTGTTTAAAATGGGTATCCAAGGAGCGGTTTATCTCCTTAATAGCACTGTTTATTTATTTTGGCATGGTAGTTTTGTTAAGAATAATTTAGGTATATGGTGAATATTTTTTAAGGTATCCATCCCGATTTTGTTCAAAATATATGTCGAGGGACTATTTTTTATGATGATGATATGTTTTTATTTCTCTAAAATAAATCAAGTAGAGGGTAGTTTAATTAAGAAAAATTATAGAAAATTTTCTAAAGTTGCTTTAAAGAGCGAGTTCAAAATGGGTATTTGAGATTAGTTTTTCATGATAAGTAAATATTTATTTTCTACAAATTACAAATAATTTTAGGGTGGTTTACAAATAGTTTATTTTAGAAAATGATTATTTTTATATGAGTAAAATTTATTTAAGAATAGTTTACAGAAAACCTATTTTTGAAGATGTTCTTTGAATCCATAATATACAATATGAGAAAGTTAGTGTGATTGTGCCGTACCATTTATTTATCATCCCAAAATCAAATGCAGTTATTTAGGAACTAAGATTTCAAGGCAAATTATATTTTTAATAATAATTGGACTATTTTAAGAAATATTTATTTGTTTAAATATTTTGAATTTTATGTCCAAGCAAACTTCTGTTGAACATGTTCTTAAATCAATTCATATATTATTATTATATATTATTATTATTATTATTAGCACCGCGTCTTACTACCCGTTCGGATTATACGCACTTACGCTAATGTGCAATGGTAGGGTGATTGTGAGATGAAATGGAGGACCTACAGTTTAACGTGGAATCCGAACCACGGTAGAGGCCTGGCATTCCTCACATTCACAAGTTGTGATTAATACACATCTTGTCAGAGGTGAAGGAAGGGTTTGGCAATCAGATAAATGTGTGCCGGGACCGAGGATTGAACCCCGGACCCTCAGCACAGAAGTCTGACACCTTACCCCTAGACCACCAGGTCACCCACAATTCATATATTAAAATAGCCGTTAGAAGAACAAATATAAGTACATTTTCTATCACGCTGCTAAATTATGGCCCAGCTGGGAAATTGATATGTTCATGAAACTAGTGTTGGCTATGTCCAAACAAATTAGTTTTGGTGTTTATGACCAAAGCTTTTCCATGCTCATAGCATAACTGATTATGAGAAAAGTCGATGCCAAACTCTAGCTTGGTAACACTTTCCTTGACCAAATTATCATTTTGTTTCATCCAATGATCTGAGAATGGTGTGCCAATTTTAAAACAACATTAACCCCTATTATTGATTTAACAAGTATAGTTTAGTTGTGAAAGCTTATTAAGATCAGATGATGGACAGAAAAAATATTAGTGAGAAAAATATAAAAGTAACTAAAGGGTATCACTTTTAAGTGTCAGTATAAAATAAGCTTGTCATACATTAGTATTCAGGTCTGTTGTTCTTGTTATTTGGAAAATACTATGTGAGATTTTAAAACTAATGTTGTGTGTTTGTTTTAATTAATTATATTTATTAAAATCACTTATGCAACATATATTATTATTATTATTAGCACCGCGTCTTACTACCCGTTCGGGTTATACACACTTACGCTAATGTGCAATGGTAGGGTGATTGTGAGATGAAATGGAGGACCTACAGTTTAACATCGAATCCGAACCACGGTGGAGGCCTGGCATTCCACACATTCACAAGTTGTGATTAATCCACGTCTTGTCAGAGGTGAAGGAAGGGTTTGGCATTCAGATAAATCTGTGCCGGGAGTGAGGATTGAACCCCGGACCCTCAGCACAGAAGTCTGACACCTTACCCCTAGACCACCAGGTCACCATGCAACATATAGTTATGAGTAAAATGAAATAGGACATGATTTGACCTCAAGCCAAATATGGATAGTATGTATTGTTTGTACATGTTTTAGTGAGAATATCATGCTTAATATATAATTGTAAATAGTAGGCACAATAAATTATAAAATTATTATTTTATAAATGTACTCAATAAATGTAAAATTCATAATTATATTATTAATGTAACAAGAGGACTTTAGTAATCTACTGATTTGCTTAATTTTAGCACAGTAAAAATTTTCATGAGAAAAGTTTGACTTATTTATTTAAGCCTATTATGTAAATATTTGTCAGTGCGAAAATAAATTTTATTGTAAAGTTCAGCTAAGAATAAAATTAATTAGGGCATATTCTGTGGATTTGTATTATATGTAGTTTCACCAAGCTAATTTCCCATATGTTGAATAAAATCTACTCCCATCACCATCTTTGTTTACACAAGATTACCCAAAAATTGTTTTCCCACTTGAGATTGATCACCATCACTCAAAACTAACATGTAACAAATTCAATTACAAAAATGCTCTTCTAAGTGCCGCATATAATTTCTCTCGGCCAAGGCATGGGGTGTTCTTTTTAACGCATTGTGACTATTTTGGGCTTTTCCACTTCTTTTAGAAACGCTGTAATTATTTGTCCCCAAATATTTATCAGCTGAATTTGACCATTTTTGGCTTTGGCACTTCTTTTAGAAAAGCTAGAATTATTTACCACCAAATAATGATCAGCTGGATTTTTTCATTAAAGTGTCAATATATGAATCCCAGCTGAGTGTAATGAGGATGTTTTTGATTAAACATTGTAGTGTTTTATGAAAAATAGTCAAAACAAGGCACACTATACATGGTCAATATTGAGCTTTGACCTACTGAGTCAAAACTCAAACTATTTGATGGGATCAAGGCAAAAACAAATAACCCTCTTTTTTTGAAAAAAATGTGTTAGCAGTGATTTCTGGTAGCTTATATCTAAAAATACAATTTGTTTTTATAGTCAGTCAAGTCTTTGAGAATAGCTAATGTTGGTAAATATTTTACTTAATTTTTATAGTGAGATTTCAGAATTTCTTAAAAGTTTAAATAGTAAATGTATCCCATCTAAATAAATACATTATACTTTGTACAGCATATATGGAAAGGTGGGAAAAACGTTATTTTTAAATAAAAGAGCAAAACAAACTCTTTTTGTTTGAACTGTTTATTAATGGTCAATTTTAAACATAGAAAGAAAAGAAATTAAAAGGAAAATGCATGCTTTAAATTAATTTTATAAGTACCATTTAGGAATACATTATTGATGTAAGCTATTAACAACAGTAAACTAGGAAGAGATTCTGTACAGAAGTATGGCACATGTGTTATTTTTATAATTATTAGAACTAATACCCTTCTCTTTTCCTATCTGACCAAAGGTGTATTTCACAAATTTATTTATTGTATGACACATAGTAGAAATATTCTGGAAATGAGAGTTTATGCTTTGTGCTATTGAGCAAAGATAATCACTGTGAGTTACAATACCAGAAAGAACATGTGACATACAAACTGCTAGATAATTGGCAGCCCTAAAGTCAGTGAGCATAGACACATTTAATTACCATAGATATTTAAAGCCAATTTTATTTTCTCGGTTTTAGAAAGAAAATATAAAACACATATAGTAAGCCAAACCAGTATCAAAATGCATTAAAAATATCAACCTCATTTCTTGTCCCCGCCATAGATACATTACTGGCAATATTTGTTCTCATTTCTACGTTAAAGAACTAGTGTATGGAAATAGGTTTTCCTCGCTCAGAGTGATACAATCTTCTTTAACCCGCCCCACCATTGGTCGACCCATCCCAGAGAAATGCTGTTGATCGACGGGTAAGCACAGCGCTCAACTGCTGACCACCGTTTTGTTGCCGTTTAGCTACTATATTTAAAAAAATAATTAATATCTATTTTTTTAAATTTTAAATTAATATTTTCAGTGTATGTTACTTTTTACAAAATTATTACAATTAATTTGCATACAATTCAAATTAAAAATATATCAAATCCTATCTTAAAATCTTGTAAATTACAAATTCTAAATACAAATTCAGGATTGCCAAAGAACACTTTCCTCTGGAAGATTCTAGCATTTTGTTGACAGTGACATATTCACCAACACTATAGTTCTCCAAGCATCGTTCCACGAAACCATCGAAAACCTGTCTTAATGGAGCAAGTTTATCTAAGGCCCTCCTTGCTTCTCTAGTAGTTGCATCATCGAATCTCAGGGCTCTTGATGGCATGTAAAACCTCTTATAGCTCATTACAAGGCAGAAGAACTCAAGTGCGGTTCCATCAGTCACCCATAAATCTTCTACATTTTGGTGTGACGATTTCAGCAAACCAGCCATATACAGCAAGCCTATGAGCGCTCTTATTTCTTCAGAATTTGTTTCAACTACATCGGATTCTTGACTGTAGTTTTCTCTCATGATTTTCAGATAGTTGTTTGTATGGATAGTTATCTCAATGACAAGATCTGGAAAAAACTGTTTCCACACCTCGTAAACTGACTTGGCATTTCTACCAACCGCTTTCACTTCTGGAGGGTGGATAACTATGTTTTTTCGTGGTCTACATCTATGCTAATTAGGTGGATGAATTTGCCACACACTACGGTTATCTCGATCAACATAATGTGGCCCAAATCTAGGTGGATGTTTGGCTTCTTCAGCAAACTGTTCACTTTCACTGTCATGATCACTATTGTTCAATTCATCCACATCAGACTCCTCTGAATTATCACATTCATCACTCTCTTTCTTTTGAAATTCTTCATTCAACCACTCCGCTATTTGATGTTCTTGATCCATGGTGACCAAAAATAACTTTAAAAATTAATTTGATTTTTTTTAAAGAAAATCTAAATAAAAATAGAAAAGGTTCTAAATTATTTGAAAAACAGACAAAAAATAAATCAGCAAATAGCACATTATATAAAAACTTGTAACATGGATGGTTGACCGGTAAGTATGACGAAGTAACGTTAATAACGACAGCCTACAGGCCAATGAACTTAAAGCTGACCGGTGACACTTCGTTCCCCCACTTGTGAAACTTGTATAGGAAGCTAGACAGAGTTCCAAGAATCTATCGTAACTGTGACGGCTGTAGTCTGCATGATTTTATTTGTAGCCTAATCAAAGAGATCGTCAGATGTAGGCTATAACTAGTACAATCTTGTTTCACAGTTACACATACACCATCACAATTATCACATGCTCCTTTTCTATGGGATGGGGACCATAGTGAATGCATGCCCACATCTTTCTCTTGGCAGCACAAATTGATATTTTTCCTGTTTTTTTTACTGTGACACAGTATCATTGTTTAGTCTTTATTTCTTTTATATTTTATTATTTTAATATAAGTTTTATTAGTATTTAATTAATTAAATATTTCTTATATTAATTCATTATTATTTTATATAACTATCACATTTTAATCTGTCTACCACCCTTTTTTCATTAATTTATTTTTGTAAGGGTGGTACAGTTTGCTCTCTTGTTTTTTTTTTTGCGTGCGTTGTTTCTTTAGTTTGCAAATTGTTTCTCTAAAAGGTGGACGTGCGTCAACACCGCGGTTCACAACTCTCGTCACTACCATTTAGTATCACTTATTTTAATAGCCCATCTTTCTCTGACATAATTGTGTGTGAAGTGAACACCAAATAAAGATGTGTGGTTCTTTAAGCTCATCATCACAACCTACTTGGGTCACTGTTATCGGATCTTCAGCAGCAGGTAGGATCTCACCATGTATACTTACGCACACATTAAAATAATTAATTCTCTCTCTCAATCAAAATAAAATCAATCATCTGAGAAAAAATAGATTGTGTGGATGCATACTGACTCACTATTGTATTTGGTGGAGGAGCCTGGGTATGCCTTCAAATGATGAACAAATTAAGCAAATTATTTCTCAAGCATTAATACAAAATAAACATGTAAACAAAATAGGCACTGGCGCCGGCTATGCCTTCAAATGGTTAACAAATATTAATCAAATGATTAATTATTCTCGCTATCAAGCATTAATACAAAATAAACACTTAAAGCTAAATAGGCACTAGTGCCGGGTGTGCCTGTGAATAGTGAATGAATATCATACTGTCTCTTAAGACTTTTTTTAATATCCATTACTGTTTCCAGCCTGTGGATTGAGTCAGTGTCTCTTAAGACTAAGCCTCAATAATGTTGCAACACTATGTAAAATAACTACCTTCGATCATCAGTAAACTAAGCAGAATATTCCCAACAAAGGTGCTTGAGAGACGCCCAGTGGAAGCAAGTACCTAGGTCCACTGAAATGGTGCTACTTATAAAGTAGATAGTAAAGTTAAATAAGGGGGCTAATACTCCAACTGGACTCAAGGTACGACTCATCAGTCATTCCTAAAAAATGTGCTCCTTTGCTGGAAACTCCTTTTCAATATCAATACCATCACACATTAGTTACCAACACAGCCTCTCTAAAACACTTACTACCTCTAAAAGAGTATACAGTAATGTTAATTGAGACCACCGCTCAGTTCAGAGTAACACATAGTCACAAAACCATTCTGGAATATACACACTTATTAACACCTTCCTTCTAATGGAGCAGTCCTTCCGGCGATTGGCACCCATCCCACTTGCCACAATGATGCATAGAATACCTATTCAAACCACACGTCAATTAAGTGTAGAATAAAATGTGACTTCAGAACTCAAATACAGACGCAAATTAGTACTTCTAATGGAACAGTCCCTCTTGCAATTATTTTCAATATCATTTACCCTGGAGTTCACCAAAACATAGACCCCCCCCCCCCCTTGTCTTGTGTTCAACAAAGAAATCACCTTAAGCTAAAAAAGAAGCCAATTAAGTCTAGAATGAGCCATGTATTCAAAACATGTTTCAAAGATGTGTACTAATAAATACCTTAAGGAGCAGTTCCCTTAAGTTAACAATAGGTCGATTAAGTCTAGAATGCCTCATGTCCTCAAAACATATTTTAAACATGTACGCAAACACCTCTAATGGATCAGTTCCTCCAGCAATCATCGCCAATTCCATTCACTGTTGTGTTCAATAAAGATGCCTCCTCAATCAAACAAATTGTCAACCGAGTTCAGAAAGATGTATGGATTCAAAACACATTTTAAACATATACAGAGATTAGTACTTCCCTTAAATGGAGAAGTCCATCCCCCCAATGGCACCAGAAACTTGACACTTTGGTGTGTAGCTCAGTAATATCACGAGACACCCTTCATTTTTACAGACAATGAACAAAAAACTTGACTCGGCAAAATAAAATCTTGTAAAAAAAAAGTAACTACTATATTGGCCGACCTTGAAAAAGATAATGAGGCTGCCATCATCAAAATCCCCACACCCTTTCCCCAGCGCACCAATCCCCCCTGGTGGAAATTGAACCGCCTCCACTGAAAATAAAGGGAAAGGAAAGGGGTGTGCTGCGAGCAACCAAAGGAAGGCAACACAGATGTCTTAATCAAAAATTACTTTTAGAATTTAGCTAGCTTCATTTGAAACAAAAGGACAACCATAGTATCATAACATTAACAGTCAAGACATTACAACAAAGCATGCAGATTTAAAATTTGAATCAACACATAAGTGTGCAGCAAAATAATGATTTGTGACTTTGGAAAGGTTCCAATAAAGCTTCATGTGCTTCATCTTTAAGTACAAATTATTTATTTTAAATAATCTAGAAATTATGCTTGTTTAGAAGCAATAAATGGATGATTAAAGTGTGTTTCAGGTTTTGTACTAAATTATAAATGAAATAATTTGTGGGCTTTGACCTGTTGGCAATGATCCATTGTTTTAAAAGAGTTTCCCTCAGATTGTCATCCATTATATGGTTCAGTTGCTTCTTTATTTTAATCAAACCAGGTCAGTTATCACTATCTCCAAAGTAACATTGAAGCTGTAGAGGATTACAGTGTTATGACAGACTTTATGTTTTCAAATGTGGTGACTAAATTTTGATCAATTCATTTATGGTTCCTTTTATTAACATCAGTTTCACATTTAGATGCATTAAACACACACACACACAAACAGATAAGTAATATTACCACCCTCTCAGACATTGCTATGGATGATGCTCTATTATTGAAAATCCTGGTTTGAAGAGGAGAGCCTGGACTAAAGGTCAAGCTCATCTAGTCAATTTGCTGGTACCGAAGAGGTAAGAGTTCAAATCCCAGCTATATGTATTGTGCTTTTTCCTAAAGGGATTCCCACTCTTCTTCCATACAAATGTGGGTACATTTTCTCTCAATTCTAGATTTCTCATCTTTACTCATTAATGTAATTAAATGCATATATCATGGATAGATAGTAAGATATGGAAAAAAAAGTAAAGGAGACGTTTGCTTGAAAAGATTAAATTATCCTTTCAAGTTTTTCAACACCAGAATCTAATTTATGTGTATTGATAAATTCCCTTAGCAAGATGTCAGTTTCATCTGGTAATAATTTGTATGGTTTGGAGTTTAAATTGGTCGGCATATCTTTCTTTTAACTAAATGTCTAGATTTTTCTGCTAAAAAATTAAAACAATAAATATACTATATTGAGTTATTCATACCTATGGTCCATAATTTTGATAATATTGTTAGCATTTGTATTTTAAACTGTTTGCTTATATATTTTTTAGAATTTATATTTATATTATTATGATCTTACTAACCTTTTATTTTATTTATAGCACATGAATTTCTAAATATTTTAATATTTCCTTTTTAAAAGTTGAACTTGTAGATATTACCTGAAAGGGTAATGTTCACACCACCTGATGTACACCTTGAAGTCTGGTCAAGCTCTTTTGAAGACATATCAACAGTTCTCACAGTCTTATGTTAGTTTGGATAAATTCCGGCACAGTAACAGCCTAAGGAATAATGATACTGAGATCACAGTCCATAAATATTGGATATTTAATTACTGCAAGTTATAAATGATAAATTATACATGGATGGATGTATAAATTATTAATAAACAATGATTATTATTAAATGTACTGTGCATTTAGGTTGCATCTCACATTGGAACACAATGATTTATCTAATTTACTGTTTTAAAGTATTAATACTCTTATAAATTAAATATATAATATAATTAAAATAAGATGCCTGTACCATATCACCAAGCGATTCACCTTGGTGCTTTTCCCTGCTTCTAAACTCCATTGAAAAAAATTTGTAGGTTACATAATTAATACTAACTTGTAGTTCATACTTTGAAGGTGATGATTTAAATCCCACTAATACTAATACTATCTATGTCCCTTGAACATTAAATTGAACATTATATCTGTAGAAAATATTACTTGGAGAGTCACAGATCTGAACTATATATCAGAGCTAGAATATGGCATTTGAAACCTTGGATCTCCCACCTGTTCAGGGGTGATTCTATCAGTATGGTAGATCTGCTCGTCTCATACACAATTACCTACTTTCCCCAAACACAACTTACACATTTTGATGATTGGAAATACCTTGTAGGAGTGGTGATTTTCCACCCATCAAACACAAAGGGAAGAAATCAAGTGTACTTAATAATTTAGCATAGAGCCTTATGCTCATTCGGGTTATATGCTTGTGTACTAATCAGGCTAATGGGCTAGGGATGAGGAAGGTTGAATTTAGAGGAAGTGTTCATCCATTTGTGTGGGGAGAAGAGTGGAAAACCATTTAGGAAAAAACATTCTCACTACACTTTGCTGCAATTGAACCATGATCTCCCCGTCATCGGCAGTCTAGTCTGTTGTGACAGTAGAGGCTTAGACCATGCAACCACAAAAGTATTTCTAGTGTACTTGACATGTTAGGCAATCACTCATGAAAAATACTAAAAATGTTAAGAAACACAAGGTATTAGTATTCATATCATATGTTAAAGCATGATAATTAAGGTGACACTACAAATAATTCTTTCTTACACAGCTTGTCATGAACCCCAAACCCATCTGTTTAACAAGTGGCTAAAGTTGTCGACTAAAAGCTTATGTGGAGAGCTGATAGAAACAAACTGTTTTGTATGGATTTAATAATTCAACTGAATGATGACCTCAAACAAGGAATGAAGGTGAAGTTTCAGGATCTAAAAAAAGGAAGCTACTGATAGTTTACGCTGGAAGACTTCAATGTGGACAAGGCAATGGACAAGGCAATGGACCAGTCAAAAGACAAAACACCTTTTTATTTAGCACCACCTCTTAATACTCGTTTGGGTTACACGCTTTGTACTAATTACATTAATGCGTTTATGGATGAGGAAGGTTACATTTATAGGGAGTGTACCCACATGTGTGTGTATGGAGAGTGCAAAACCATTTTGGAAAAAACACTCTCAATACACCTGACCAAAATTTGAACTTAGATCTTCCAGTCATCGGGAGTCTAGTCCACTGGAGAGTAGCGTCTTTGACCAAGCAACCACCGAAGCAGGTATTATTATTATTATTATTATTATTATTATTATTATTATTGTTATTATTATTATTAGCTCCGCGTCTTACTACCCGTTCGGGTTATACGCACTTACGTTAATGTGTAATGGTAGGGTGATTGTGAGATGAAATGGAGGACCTACAGTTTAACGTGGAATCCGAACCACGGTGGAGGCCTGGCATTCCTCACATTCACAAGTTGTGATTAATACACGTCTTGTCAGAGGTGAAGGAAGGGTTTGGCAATCAGATAAATCTGTGTCGGGACGAGGATTGAACCCGGACCCCAGCACAGAAGTCTGACAGCTTACCCTAGACCACCAGGTCACCTCATATAATAATAATATTTAGCACCACGTCTTACTACCCGTTCGGGTTATACGCTTAAGTACTAATTACGCTAATGGATTAGGAATTGGGAGGGTTGAATTTAAGGAAGTGAACCGCATTTGCGTGGAGGGGGAGTGGAAAACCATTTAGGAAAAGCCCCCCAGTTCACCGACCGAGATTCGAACCTCGATCCCGTCCTCAGCGGTCGAGCTCAACACGACTAGCGCGTTAGCCAACTACGCACCGAGGGGGTTCACTCATATTATTATTAACAACAACAATAATATATGAGGTTGTCCTGGCATACAATTAGTAAATTAATGTACTAAGAATGAGTGTGAATGTAAAATACATAAATAAAAATATAGAACTATGCCAAGTTATGTAATACTGACATCAAATGTTTAGATGCTGGCTTGAATATACTTGACACACAAATATAGTTTTAGATAAAATAATCAAAACTATTAAAACACATACAGATTATCTTGAACTTCATAACAAAAATTAAAAATATGATCACAGTATTAATGCTCCAAGACAGCTGGGGCACCCAGTTCAGTTTGTCATTAGCAGGCCTTACCCAATGAATGGAATTACACTATGTCAGTTGCATTCTTCCTGGTCTGTTCATTTCCAAAGTTTTTTTTTTTGTAGTTTACACATTTTAACCAGAGGCCTTGAAGCCACCTTTCCTCAAATATGAATTGTTATTAAACACAAATCTTGAATTTGAATATTAGAAAACATGATAAGCATCAATAGTTAGCATTTTTTTTCTTCATTTCTGATTATGTTTATATTAGGTTTTGCTCTAGTCTAGAAAATATAAATTGTAACTTAATGCAAATTCATATTATAACAACAAATATTATCAT
Source organism: Timema podura (assembly GCA_033556935.1). NCBI lineage: Eukaryota > Metazoa > Arthropoda > Insecta > Phasmatodea > Timematidae > Timema > Timema podura. Next base: position 78,528,304 of record JAVRXN010000010.1, read on the forward strand.
TAAGTTAAGCAGTAAATTAATGGTTTAAGTGTGTATAACCTAAACATGGGGTTGTCCTGACATACAATTAGAAAACAAACAAACAAGGAGGTATGGATGAGATACATAGAGGAGCTATATGATTTTCAGGCAGATCATCGAGGACTGGTGTTAGAAGAAGAGCTGGAATGTGATGAAGAGGACCGTAGACAGAGGATATAAAGATGGAAAGTAGAAAAATCTGATCCAAGACCTCAGGAAAAGCAATGGGATGTGTAAGGCATTAAAGGCCTTAGGGAATGGTGCAACAACAAGACTAACCAATCTAGTCAATAGGATATACACCAGAATTTGGCTGAAAGATCTACTTAAGATAATTCTGGTTCCTTTACCAAAGAAGTGCAACACCAAAGAATGCAAAGAATATAGAACAATTAGTTGTATATATCACATAACCAAGGCTGTGACAAAAAAATAGTGTCAAGGAGAATAGAAAAGAAAATAGTGGAGAATATGGGAGAAGACCAGTTTGGTTTTAGAAATGGAAGAGGGACCAGAGATGCAATTGGGTGTCTGAGAATGCTTGCAGAACGAGTTTTGGAGGTGAATAGGGAAATTATATTTTTGTTTTAAAGACTGGGAGAAACCATTTGATAGAGAGGACTGGAGAAACATTGATAGAGAGACTGGGAGGAACATTTGATAAGTAGGACTGAATTGGCTATGCAGTTGATTGGAAGATAGAAGACTGATAAAGCAGCTGTACACAGGACAGAAAGTGGTGGTGAGAGTGGAGGAGGATGAAAGAGAAGAGATGAAGAGCATTGGAAGAGGGGTGTGACATGGAAGTTGTATGCCACTAGCGCCTTTCAATATATACACAGAAAAGTTTACAGCTAAGGCTCTAGAAAGGGCATGAGGCATTGTAGTAGGTAGAGAACGACCAAAAACCCTAAAGTACATGGATGATCAAACTGTGTTGGGAGATTCGAAAGAAGAACTGCGGGTCATGATGGATGGTATTTTAAAAGTGGGAAAAGAATTTGGAATGAAGGTAAACATCAATAAGACAAAAGTGATGAGAGTTAGAAAGGAAGAAGGCAATGTTGTTATATCCAATGAAGGGAAGAAACTAGAAAAAGTAAGGAGGAAGTTAAAGGTAGGATAGCTATGGGAAAGGGAGCATATGGAAGGGTGAGGGGATTACTGACAGCAGGAAGAATCCCGAATGAGTTAAGAAAGAGGTTTGCAGAGTGTGGAGTGTGGTGAAATATGGATTAGAGATGTGGACAATCAGAAAGAGATAACGAAGGTATTTGGAAGGTTTTGAAATGTGGTTGTGGAAAGAGAAGGTGATATGGATGGGCAAGGTGAGGAATTATGAAGCGTTACGGAGGGTAGGAGATTAAAAGAGCCTTATTAGGATGATAAAGAAGGAAAGAAAAACTTCTTGGTTGGGCCACACACTACGTAGGGATTGTTTAATGAAGAGGATCATGGAGAAGAAGATAGAGGAAAAAAAGAGGAAGAAAAGGGTTTGGAATGCTAACAGATATCAAGAAAGGGAGAAGCTACAAAATTATGAAATAAGACGCTCAGGACCGAGAAAAATTGAAGATGTCAGGTTGATACCTGTCTAGGACCCATTCACAGAAGAAGAAGAAAAACCCAAACAGGGTAGTAAGACCCGGTGATAAAAAAAATTTTAATAACCAGACCTCAAACAATTTTTTTCTTAGTACTGGATCTTACTACCTGTTTAGGTTCTTCTTCTTCTTCTTGCTGTTTTCAGCTGTTTTAGGGTTATGAGTGGTGATATAAATATCTGTGGAATTTGTTAGGCTCAAATGTTATGCAACATCTAGGGGATTCAACCCAAGATGAATCAATTAACCAATGCACAATAAATATTGTACTATAAAATATATGTTAAAATTAAAGGAATTTTCAAAGTTTTCATCCTCACAATTAATTGTTCATGAAGAAACGAGTCTACAAGATAAGAAAATACAAAAAAAAAAAAGTAATTAACTACTTGATGAAAGATTAACAAAACCTTAAATATTCTGGATCATGCTGAAAGATATGAATCACTCTTCATATAGCTGCACTAGAATCACTAATAGTGTGTTTCCTTTTATTTTTCCTTGCGGTGTTATAGCAAAGCAGTTTAAAAGCACAAATGAAAAAACTTGACTATCTGTCAGGGCATAGACTAGGTTGATGCGCATCGACCGTAAGGGTACGGTACTGGTGACTGTTCGAGACCCATCACACCCCCGGGCGAGACAGGCAGGGTCACCTGGTAGCGAACGGACACACCAGGCCCTCTAACCCCCTCCCCTCGGACAACTCCCGCTCGGCCGGTAAAATGATCCATCACCCCCGAGAAACCCCTAGTGCACGGTCAGTGGAACAGCCAAATAATTGCCACTTTGGGTAAGAGATCGCGCCAAGACAAAGGCACTTACTAAACCAAAAACTTTACTAAAAAAAGAGAAAAAACAATGCAACTGTAGGGATATGTAAATATGGTGTAGATAAAATTGTTTATGTTAATTATAAGGATATATATACATGTTTTAGCCTAAGTTTAGATATTAAGCCTTGAAGGGGGGAGTTGAGCCCGAGCTTCCCCAGCTAATATAGCATGTTGATGTCTAGGGATAAGGAAAAAGAAATTCATGAATAAACACTCAAAATCGGAATCTGACTCTAAACTCCTACCAATAATATTGGGTCAAGTTATTTTTTTTCACTGGTTCCTACCTCTCCTTGCGCTCAGAACCATCCGGGCTGCCATCGCCTCCTCCTCCTCCTTTTTGCGCTCAGAAACATCCGGGCTGCCAGTTCCTTTCCTAAGCTCCTACAGCTCCCTCCATTGCCTCCTTCTTCATGACCCCCCTCCCACTCTTCCCCAATATCGCCACATCAAGGGAGGGCAACGCCGAAGAACCCGAGCGGAGCACTACACCATCTTCAAAACCCTTCTCACCCCTGCACTCCTTCCCCCTCCATTTGAGTCATCCCCCCCCCCCCCGTTCCCCCAAGACCTCGCGCCACGCAAAAACCCTATCTCTTAAGACCTCTCTCTCCTCCTCCTCCCCCGTACAAGCTTTCCGACCACCGAGTACTGACCTCTGCAGACCCATGACGAACCCACATCAGATGTCTCAACGACAAGAAACTGCAACAGCAACTTTTGGACCTTGGCCTGGACATTTCAACCCCACCCCCTCCCCACCAGTTAAGCACCACTCTCTGTTCCATCTCTCCAAATTCAAATCTTTTTCCGCCCGCCTGTATGGCATCTGCCATTGCCAGTATTGCCGGGAGCCTATTCCTAAAGACATCTGGAACCACGCCTCCACGACGGACCCTCATCTAAGCTGGTATTTTCAGGCTCGAATCACGAGAAAGAAGAAAGAAATAAAGAAGCCGCAGGAAAACCCACACTCCTACAACACTTCTACTCAGAGTCCGAGACGAGATAAATAGATATAAAGGAACGTTGCAAAACAAAGATGGCGCCCAACGTGGGGCCACCTCCAAAACGAAAAGAGCAAAACAAAGAATTGAGTTTCGAAATAAACTGATCCATGGAAGTTAACAAATGTGAATTTGTGTAGACTTTTGAAGACTGCCATTATGCATTTAGATGGCATCTGAATGACTTAGATGCTCTTTATTAACCTCTTTACGCAAAACATCCCTCCAGGGCTTACTTATTCAGGGTGTCCACAGAGAGGGAAAACCTGAAAAAGTCAGGGAATTTAACCATAAAACAGGGAAAATTAGGCATCATCTGTATTCAATCAAAACAAGAGAAACTTCAATACTTTATTTAGTTAACTCTTCTTCAATACTGTAAATGGCAATTATGGTCTAGTAAAATAATAATTATCTTTGGACACAATGTGTTGCTTTGATTATTTTCTTCACCTTAACTAAAGTCATAAATTGCAAAGTCAAACACTACCAGCTATTTTGTTTTTGAGCATTTTGTAGAGATGGAGAAGAATAGTTCATAGGAAATAAACAAGTATTTTTGGGGAGTGAGAGTGATAAACTATTAAGGATAAAGTTTTTCACTACACTCAGTCACGATTTGAGTCCAGACCTCCCCATCACAAGGAAACAGGAGATGAGACCGACACCTTTGTCAACGTACCCATCAGTACAGGTCACAGATAAATGATATTAGTTCAACCATGTTGGCCATTGACGATCCATCTATACCCAGTAGTTTACAGTAAAAGGGTAAAACATGATCAGAGAAAAAAAAAATTGTCTGAAATACCTGGAAAAGTCAGGGAATTTGAAAAGTGAATTTCTGTGGCCAGCCTGTTATTGTAAGCATTATAGGATAATATGTTCTTTCAAATGAGTCCACAACTTAGGAGATAAACTTAATTTCCCCCAATAATTTTACTAAAAATTAATTTAAAAAGAACTTCTAAATATAAGTGTAAAATAATATTGCTTGTAAAATGGCATTGAAATAACTTGTAACATATTTTTGAAATAAAAAATATCACAAAGACCAAAAATTAACTTAGAAAACTCAAGTGTGTGTTTATATTTTTTTCAACTGCACCATTTTGTATGAATTTTATACCCTTTTATTATTTCAACCAATCATGTATGGTCAAATGTTCTTATTTAATTAAAGATAAATAACAAATTAATTCAATAAGTAGACAAAAATGGCAAACTAGCACTGAAATGGTCCCTTAAAGTTGTGCTGTACAATTTGAGTTGACCCCACTAAAAGAATTCAAAGAGTTCTTACAGTTAATATTTTAGTAATTGATATACATTTAGCATTCCAAGAAAATATTAGTATAAACACACAAAATTCAGCTTAAAGCAGTATAAAAACCTTATAATGAATATATACTAGAGTTTAAAATGGTGCAGTTGGAATGCTGTACATGGCACAAATTTGCTGTACATACTCATAACGGTGTCAGAATAGTTTGTCTATAAATTAATAGTGAGCAAATCAATAGACTCCACTGATACATTATACAGTATAAAAAATTATATTTCCAGCCAAATTTAACATAATGCTCTGCACTCTTGTGTAGTTTGCTTCATAGTAAACAAAGGGGAGCATTTCAGACATGCGCCGTGGCAATCTAGTGAGATGTTCCATGTAGCACTGTGCCTGTACACTTCCCTGCCCACCATCAATTTTCATCCATGTCTAGTGTATGTAATATATATTTGCCTTCTTTTCACGTGTTGCACATGGCGTGTGAAAATTAAGCCTTATAGAGGTAATTATATAATATAAATTAAAACATAAAACTAATTTAAAAAAAATCACTTAGAGACTTTCCCCTTATTTGCTGTATGCATTGTGTAATTGACTAATGTTTAGGTGTTAGCCAGAAGTTAATAACACAGGGCAATCAACCTTGCAGTTCAACCAAGAACACCAGTCTACTCTATCACCCTTAATAAGCTGTTTGTGACAGTGAAAGCTTTTCTTTAAAAATGTATTTGCGTTTTCTAAGTGTTTAATCTAAATTCTAAACAATTTCAATACAGTATCACTAAGCTAAGTGTGCTGGCTATCTCTCCTAATTTAAATCATGATTGAGACTTGGACTCTATTCCAAATAACCTTAACATGGGACTTGTATTTCCATTATATTTATTTTGGCATATTTTTCCCAGCCACATCTTATTATCCGTCTGGGCTATAAGTATTTTAATTATAATAATGAGGTAGGGATGATGAAGGTAGAATTTATAGAAAATGTATTTGAATTTGTGTGGGGGAAAAGTAGGAAAACATTTAGGAAAAACCATCCTCAGTACATCCAGTTAGAATATGAACGGCAATCACATTTTTTAAAGTAACAAACTAAAGTGTTATTACTGTTTTTAAAAATCAATATATAAGTAATGCGTGGTTCAATATAATCACCACCATACACATCAGTATTACCTTAAAGTTCATTTAGGTATATTTGAAAGCCTTTCAGATATACTTTATAATGAAATACACACTAAATCAACTTTAAAATCCCTATAGAAAATTAGTTCAACTAATATTAATCAAAAGAATAAGTTAATTTTTATTATCTTTAAAATATTTCAAAGTACTAGATTTAACTTTTTTAATATAAATCTAAGACAGGGTGTCTACTCAGTTAGAGGAACAAAAATTCGTGACTTTTTGGTGACTTTTTTTGAACACAAAATTCCTTCGGGGGCGTATAGCCCAAACGGGCAGTAAGACACAATGCAAAAAAAAAAATCCTTCGGTAAACGGTCGAACATTATATTGTACATCGGGCCTAGATATTGTAATAACAAACACAAGTAATAACTATTACTATAGCCATACCAACAAGAAAACTTATTTGTAATTAATGATGTTTGAAGCTCACAGAAGTTGAAGTCTCTCAACAAACATAAAAATCTAATATTGTTCAAATTTGTCACCTAATATTTAGTTTATACACAAAATCACAACATACAGGATTTACATCTGCCTCAGTCGTTTCTTCTCCAAGTCAATTTCAGTTTGAAGTGCTGAAGCCTCTTCTTCAGCCTGTTGGAGAAGTTTTCTTTTCTTTGCCTCGAGTTTATTTACAGTTTCCAATGTTGTTTTTGATCTGTTAGCTTCTTCACTTTCTTTCTTCTTCATTTCTTCAATTGCTTCCCTCCTTTTGGAACTTGCTCGCCTAGGTGCATGCAGCATTCCACTTGTATATTCCACATTCTTTATGCCACCAACCAACTGAACCATTGAGTATATGCTGCGTTGGGAGATTAGAGAACGCTCTTTCATATTTGCAAACAAACACTCCTTGTTTATTGAAAAACCTCTTTCAACAGCACTGTTTCCATGGAACATTGTAAATATCATCGTGCAAAATGACAGCAATGCCTTGCAAGCTTTTGCATTAATTAAGATGTTGAAGAGAAAATAATCTAATCTGGTTTCATTGAAATCAAATGTCTTCAGTTCTTATTGAACAGAAGACTGCTCACAGATTTCAAGGTGGTTTTTTCTTTTATGTTCAGCTTCAATGTATGCAATGTGGTTGTTTGAAGTGAGTTTTTCGAGTGCTATGTTAACCTGTTGTACTCTTAGAGTGCCACTAGTCATTACTGCTGGGGAAAGGCATGAAGCACCTTTCACCATGCACTTTCGTAATGGAGACCTAGGCCCAGTCAGTTTTTGAAACATTTCCACTAAGAAGTGTCTGCAATCTTTTCTAAAGAGTTGTACATCAAGTTCTTTCACATTTTTACAAAATTTCTAAGCACCAAAGCCTATGTGTAAGTCTGAAAAGTTCAATAGACTTTCATTTTTGACATCAATTGCCAAGAGCTGTCCTGAGTTTTTCACATTGCTTATAACCTTTGCCTTAAGGACGTGAGCAGCAATGCTACATGCCATCGAATAAAGTTTGGCATGTAATAATAATAATAATAATAATAATATTTAGCACCGCGTCTTACTACCCGTTCGGGTTATACGCTTAAGTACTAATTACGCTAATGGATTAGGAATTGAGAAGGTTGAATATAGAGGAAGTGAATCCGCATTTGCGTGAAGGCAGAGTGGGAAACCATTTAGGAAAAACCACCCACAGTTCGCCTGACCGCGATTCGAACCTCGATCTCCCTGTCCTCGGCGGTCGAGCTCAACACGACTAGCGCGTTAGCCAACTATGCCACCGAGGCGGGTTTCAGCATGTACAAAGGGCAACATTGGATTGTCATTTTGAAATATTGTAAGATATGGTACCACTTCTCCTGCTACTGACTGCAAGATATATTTAGCACCGCGTCTTACTACCCGTTCGGGTTATACACTTAAGTACTAATTACGCTAATGGATTAGGAATTGGGAAGGTTGAATTTAGAGGAAGTGAACCCGCATTTGCGTGGAGGGAGAGTGGAAAACCATTTAGGAAAAACCACCCTCAGTTCACCCGACCGAGATTCGAACCTCGATCTCCTCGTCCTCGGCGGTCGAACTCAACACAGTATTTTAAGTATTATAAAAAGACAGTATTATAAAAATATTAAATATTAATCCATATTATAATAAATAATTTATTAGGCATTATACCCTTTTTTTTAAAATCATTATAATGATTATATAATTAATTCAGTATATTAATTAAATACTTATTATACCACTAATCAAGTAAAAAAAAATCCCCAATCAAAGGTAAATCTTTCAGTATGAAATTTTAATTTTTCAAATTTTCAAAAAAGTATGCCCATTTTCCGAAAAAGTATCGGCATTTTAGTTCTATATATAACTGCTTGAAGACCATTAGAACTAATTTTATTATTATATTTATTAATTTATAGTTAAATTATCTATATAACAAGTATACAATCCATTATTTACTTAAATATTTATAAAGAAATAATACTAATTAATTAAAAACCTAAATATTACAACTTGAATTATCAATTAATATAAATTTAATTTTATACTCAAAGTAACTAACACTACATAAAATTTAGTCTTAATAAATATAAGTGCAATTAAATTTATTTATATTTAATAAATAAATATTTTTATTTATACTACTATTTAATACAAAATCCTTTAATAAAAATTACTTAATTGCTAGTTAACTTTAAATAACTAATTACTTAAATAGACCATAATAATCAGTATCCCTGATCAGTACACCATTTTTTTCAATGTTAATAATTAAACAAATTAATGAAGTGCCTGAATTTAAAAGTAATTTAATGTGACTGCAAGAAAAAGAGTTTTGCTTCAAGAAGGTTATCTTTTAGGAAGTCTCGTACAACACCGAAATTCTTTGTTTCAGGTGGTTTGGAACACACAAAAGCCACATATTTCTTTAAATACGGACTCATTTTCAAGGCTCTTTCAATTATTTTTGAGTTTTCCAACCATCTGACGGAACACATTTTAAGTGGAAAGAGGTCTGATCCACTTGAGAGGATGTTATCAGATCTTCGAGATGGAAAATCTTTAAACAGGTAATACAACGAACGTAGAAAATTATGAACTTGCCATTCACATTTATTATAAGCTGTCTTATAAGCCCCATGATCTGTATGAAGAGAGCATGTGCCAACATCAATAGGTTTCTTGTCTTCAAGGTTATCTAAATTTTTTCCCCATCATTTGATTGAAATCCTTAGGGAATTTTAAATTTATATTAGGTCCATCATCCGCAATTTGTAGAACATTCTTTAAAGGCAGTCCTAATTCAGACATACCTGATGTAAAGGCATCAAGGAGGTCAGCTACAGTAGAATGCCCTAAAAACACAGAGTTCAAGTATCGGGTTGAAACCACATTTAAACTTGAGTTCCAATAACGGACAATGATGTCCATTTGTCCTTTTTGGGCAATTCTATTGAAACTTTCGTCAAGTGAAACTGCAAAAAATGCAGTCTTCTTTAACTCCACCGAGAGTTTTTCTTGGAAGAAGGGGCCAAGTTTGTCTTTTTGCATTTTGAACTTCTGTGCTATTACACTGTCAGGAAACATGATTGAGAAAAGATCACTGGAAATACATGAACCTATGTCAGAAGTATGAGTCATAACCTTATTCATGGACCACAGAATTTCTGCTTTCAAGATATCATCATTTTCACAAAATTTACTTAAAGGTCCTCCAAAAGATCAGGAAGATGAAACAACTAATGTAGACAAAGATGCAACCAAATATACATCATTTTCAGAAGTAGGCCTACTTGTGGAAGGTAATAATTCTTTTGCCGGTTCTGGCTGTTTAAACCCAATTTTTTCAGCAGATATAAAGCTGAGCGTTTTTTGCTTACCTTGGAGTAGGGCAAGATTCCAAATGCTTCTTACCTTTTCCATTAATTTTCACTCCATTCAATCCACTGTGGCTTATATCAAATTTTGATTTATAAAATGTACAATAAGCCTTATACTTGTCATCTTCAACAGGGCGCAACCACTTTGAGTATTTATTTTCTTCAACAGTCAGCCAAAACTCTTTGAACGAACATTTATCAGGCATATTTTAACAGATTAGTCTAAACTTCACACATAAAATCTTTGAATGCCCCCAAAAAAAATTATGGATTTTTTTCGCAACACACGATTAAAAAATAATTTAGGCCTAATATTTTATGTGCCCATAAGACAATGAAAATCATTTTAAAAATTGGCATATTTCAACTGTTTTGAATGAATGGTCTTTAAAATGAACTGAATTAAGTCAAGGGTCAAATATTAACAATAATAGTATTATTTTATATTTTATAAAAAATACGCCATATTTCACTGCGAAAACGATTGCTATTTGCTGCCAACGTTAATTTGAAATTATAATATACATTTTACACCACCCTCAAATTGCAGTCGGATCATGGAAAGCGTAAAAAATTGATAATTGCTGCCGACATCTTGATCCAGATCCACAACACAGATGAACGCACAGTTTGTGTAGAAAATGTCCTGGTATTTTCCCATATTATCTACAAAACCTGAATTCCAATTCATTCACTCAAAAACCATTATTTGTAGACACACACAAGGCATAATACACTCACACACCCCACGAGACAAGTAGCACGTCACATTAAAATTTAACACAAGATGGTGAACGTTTAACCTTGTCGTTGGAATCACAGACAAAACAATCAGGCAACTTGCGGCTGGCGTGTGCCGCATGGCATAACGTGTAGTGGATAGCGCTATCTTTGAAGCGTTTGCGTTGTTATGATGTACAGAAAATTCAAACTAAAAATATTTTCCTGACTTTATGACCAAAATATTACAAATTTGTGACTTTTCCATGACTTTCGTGACCTTTTTTGCAATTAGTGAATTTTTCGTAACTTTCGTGACCCAGTAGACACCCTGTAAGATTTTGCAACACTAATATTACGAGGTGGGACTACTAAATAACCGGACTCATTTTTTTGCCACCTACCTGAGGTCACAGCAACAACCAGCAGGGTCAGATATTGATCTATGTTCTTTTCTCCCTGTACCTTACAAATTTCAAGCTTGTGCGACCAACAGTCCAGCTGTAGCCTTTGTTTGAAGTGGACCGTGTACCTGAGCTTCGTCGAAATTATGTCGAGTGTAAAAAGTGAGCAGAGTGTCAACGTGAAGTTTCTTGTAGAACTTGGGAAATCTGCTATGGAAACGTACAATTTGTTAAAGGAAGTTTATGGTGATCAGTGTTTATCTCATACTCAAGTGTTCGATTGGTTTAAAAAATTTAAGGAGGAGGACAGAGATTGAAGACGATCCACGCCCCAGCTGTCCTCGCACATTAAAAATAGATGTTAATATTGAAAAAGTGAGTGCAATTTTTGAAAAATCGACGCCTGAGCATTCGAGCAATTGCTGACTTAGTTAACATCGATAAGGAAACTGTTATACAAATTTTACATTAAAATTTATACATGAAAAAAGTTTGCTTAAAATGGTGCCAAAACTGCCCACTCCTGAGCAAAAGGAAACTCGAATGAACATTTGTGCTGACATCCTTCATAACATCGAAAATGATCCAAACTTTTTAGAAAATGTGATAACTTGTGACGAATCATGGCTTTTTCAGTTTGACCCTGAAACTAAGCACCAATACATGCATTGGAAGAGTCCCAGTTCCCTGAGAAAAAAGAAAGCACGGATGAGCGAGACCAAATTCAAAGCAATGATGATAGTTTTTTTTATAGCTAAGGGATTGTTCACATTGATTGGGTACCTGCAGGTCAGACTATTAACCAAGTTTACTATAAGGAGGTTTTTACAAAGCTTCGTGAACGCATAAGAAGAAGAATACCTGAAATGTGGAAAAACGGCTTGTGGAGTCTTCATCAGGACAACGCACCAGCACATAAAGCGCTGTCTATCCAGAGGTTTTTGGCGAAGCACAAGATTCCTGTATTGGAACACCCACCTTACTGACTTGATCTAGCACCGTGTGACTTTTTTCTGATCCCAAAGATCAAGTCTGCACTAAAAGGAGCCTGTTTCGAGTCTGTTGATGCTGTGAAGGAAAAAGCGAGAAGCTCATGAACAGCCTCTCAGAAAAGGACCAGAAACATTGCTTCCAACTGTGGAAGATTTGTATGGTGAGGTGTAGGGATCAGGGAGGGGACTACAATGAAGGTGATAGCATGTCCATTGAGTAATTTGGTATATACAGTTTTTTAGAGCATCAGTCCAGTTATTTAATAGCCAAACCTTGTATATCTATGGCTTCAATCTAATTTAATTGAATAAGGCCTGTTTGTGGTTTCCTATACTTGACTTAATATGACATAGATATTAGAATTTATATATCTTAGTGGCTTTCAAAAAATGTGAAAACTAAATTTTAACCCAACCAGGATTTCAACCAGTCTTTCAGAGACAGAATAGTGTTTAAAATTTATCAATACCCTCAACCACAGTAAAAGCCTGTTCTGCACATAAAAATATATCAAACTGATTAGATGGCAACATCTATCACTTACTCTATCACATAGTTCTATGAAGGATGAATCCATTACTTGGCCACACGTTTTGTCAAATTTTACATTTCTTCCCTTTATAGTGAGAATCCGTGGTCGAACAATATCATTTTCTTCAGAGCACAAATATTTGAATATTTTATTCATTTCTTCATCTGCATTACATTCACTTTTTCTGAAATAAAAAAAACTATATCTATAATTACACTCTTACTCGCTAAGCCCTAAGGCAGGTCTTCCTAAACTGTGGGTCTCAAAATATTTGGCAACAGTAAAAGGTTTCTGAACAAGCAATGACCAAAAATTAATCCAAAATCAAACAAGTGGATAATCCTCACTTTCTTCTTGACATCGCTAGGTGCATTCTGATGGAAGCAAATTTGCCCAATTCCTTTTGGGCTAAAGGGAGTCAAAACTGCAAATTACCTCCTAAATCGCTTACCAACGAAGAGCTTGGACGGTCAGAAACTGTAAGAGAAATGGACTGGTGGAGTGCTGGATGTGTCTTCCTTCAGGGTGTTTGGAAGTGAAGTGCTTTACTTGGACAGAGAACCTGGAAGAGGAAAGTTTGACTCTCGTGGACAGGAAGGGATCTTCCTTGGCTTTGCGGATGAGTCCAAGGTGTATCGCATGTGGTCGGTCATCCAAGAAGCGTCGAGTGGTGATAAGTCGCAACTTCTAATTTATGGAGGATGACAAGCCTCTGTGAATCATTAAAATATTGGGGGCTGGATCTATGCCGTGTAATCTATGGAACCTTACCTGGAAGTGTCTATTTGAAATAAAATTAACTATAAAAACCGAAAGTTTCAATCAGAACCCCCAACTATAAAGTGTTTCCAATATTCCCTACCGCCAATGGTGTCGTTCGCATTCTCCAAATCAAAGAAGACAGCCAAAAGGTGCTGTTTATGGAGGAAGGCGTCAGGAACTGTTGTCTCAAGGTGAGCCAGATGATCCACCGTGGATCAGTTACAGCAAAAACCACATTGCATATTATATAGAAGACTATAGGATTCTAAATACCACATAGATCTTTTCTTATATTTTGCATACACAACTAATTAAGGCTTTAAGTCTGTTGAAAGTTGGCTCTAATTTAGCTTTGCCACTTTTATGTATAGGAATAATGGTTGCCTGCCTCCATAGTGATGGGAACCAACGAGAATCCCAAACATCCTTGTAAAGGTCCAAAAGGACCGCCTGTCCAACTGGAGACAGCTTGCGCAACATTTCATAGTGGAAGTCATCAGGGCCAGGGGCTGTGCTACCCGCCTGGGATAGGGTATAGGTCAGGTCGTCTTAGTAAAGGGGGAATTATAGTCCTTCCCCCAACTCTGACCAACGTCAACAGTATGGCGCTCAATGTTAGAGTAGCTCGCAGTACTAGAGATTGCAGAAAACATCGAGCCCAATACATTGATGACCTCTACAGGGGAGAAAACAAGCTAACCATTAACCATGTGGGCAAGTATAGTATTTATATAATTTACAAATACTATCCCAAACCTTAGTTGTGGGGGTGAAAATCAAAAGGGTAAAAATAAACTGTCTCCAATACTCTCTTCTGCTTTCACAAATGACACGGTGAGCTCGAGCATGTAGAATCTGGAATGATTCCTAATTCTCCAAAGTAGCACGTTGATGGAAGAGACGTAGTGGTGCCCTTCGACAGTCAGAAATTCCCAAAACCCCCATCTCATTCCACCAGGGAACAAGGCTGTGGTACAGATTAAACGGGGATTTAGGAATGGAAGCCCTCGCTGCCACAATGACCATCGAAGTAAAGTTCCCTGTCCTAACATCGACGTCAGGAGAACAGGGCTTCTCAAATATGGCCAGCTCGCAAAACTTATACCAGTCAGCAGGTTTAAGCACTCATTGGGGCACCCGTGTTACACTGTGAGGATTTTGTAATGGTGAAAGCGGAATGGGGAAGTCATCACTGCCACATAGGTCTGTGTGAATCCCCCACATGAAGTGAGCAGCAATTCCAGGGTTACAAATGATTGTCGATAGCAGAGGATGCATTGTTAAACCTATAAAAGTGTGTCTGGGCCCCAGTATTCAGTAATATCAGGTCACCTGAGACAAGCTCTAGCATTCTCCCATGGGCATCTTTAAGATTAGACCTCCACACCAGGTTATGAGTGTTGAAAATACCCAAGATGATATAGGGGCAGGAAGTCGTATAAAGAGGGCCTTTAGGCTCCTCTTTATAGCACCTTCATCTGGCTGGAAGTAGAGGCAGCACACTGTCACGTCTATAGATAGGGAAATATAGACAGCAATAACTTGGAGATTAGAAATGATAATATATTTATGGTACAGATTGCTTTATGCGAGTATAGCCACACCTCCGCTTGCCCAATCCAAGAATGGTTTGTCGGTACAATATAATTCGTACCCAAGAAGCATCGGGTTATCAGCGGGGCGGAGGTGGGTTTCCTGCAAACATAATATGGAAGGATGCAGGGAAGAAATCAATAATTTAATTTTATCTACACGAACAAAGAAACCCCTACAATTCCATTGTAGTAGCAACATTATTCATTGATATTATATTTATTC
Source organism: Timema podura (assembly GCA_033556935.1). NCBI lineage: Eukaryota > Metazoa > Arthropoda > Insecta > Phasmatodea > Timematidae > Timema > Timema podura. Next base: position 78,543,322 of record JAVRXN010000010.1, read on the forward strand.
ATCAACACAATCCATAAAACTAGCTCTTAAAAATATAGATTGATTTAGGTCCTTTTTCCTTTCCAAGTCTCTCCTGGGAGTATGGGTGGTGGAGGACCTTTGGGAAAGCATCCCTCCCAAACTCCCACCGGAGTTGGCGTAGTATGACTGTTAATGTATCGAGTAGAGACTAGTGGCATGGGTCGAGAAGATGTCTTAAAAAGAATAATTGTGGAATGGCAGTTGGGACAGTTTATGTTTTGACTAACAACTAGGCTATATGAGGTCTGAAATACTGGAGCCTAACTGGATACATAATCTTTGCATGCCTGAGCTTAAGAGATCTTCTTTACTGATAGAATCTCAGACTTTTTTCTCTGCCTTTCATTTTGGACAGGCCTGAGATCAGGCAGAGTACAGACCCTTGCAGTTGACGCAGGACTTAGGAGACTCACACGGTGTATCATGAGCCTCTAGTCCGCAATCTGCACAGGTTGGCTTACCACAGCATTGCAGCTTTGTACGCCCAAATTCTTGGCATTTAAACCAGTGCCGGGGATTGGGGACATATGGCCAAACCCCGAGCCCAAGGAAACCTGCTCAGAACTCCTTTGGAAGGGTAAGCGTCGCAAAAGTGAGGACATTCGTATCCGTCTTTATTTCTTGTCCGTTCTTTTTTGTGATATGGTAAACTTCAGTAACATGCTGAGAGGCAAGCTCCTCATATATTTCCTCAATACTCAAGGAGTCAAGGTCATACCAAGTGACCACTCCCTTGCAGATATTGAGGAACCTGTGTGGTTCCACCTTCACCTGTAAATGAGCCCAGTTGCTCAACTATATTTTAGATAAAGCCATTATATTGGAACACAATGTCAATATAATTCCATTGCATAGTTTTCTTATCAAGACATCCAATTTCCCTGCACCATTTATCACTAGTTCGAGGATAAATGGGCTAACATGCTTAAGATTATCACTGTCCTCTATTCAAGACATTACCAAAAGCAGGGCTGAGGCCTCACCACTTTCCGACTATTCAAATTCAAAGACTAAGCGTCCTTTCTTGTTTTTGCCTCTTTTCCAAGTTTTGGCCCTGTGAAGGGCCGGGCAGTGAGATGACAGCAGGGTTTGGCAGAACAATGCCAGTGGACAGTAAGATGTTAGCGACATTTGGGGACTAACTGCACATTGCTCAGATAATAGACTCAGGGTGATCAAAGTTGGTACTACCAAATGAGGCCCTGTTAACTCTTCAATGGGGAGTCCCACACAATGCTATTCATGACAACCTTCGCATGGGGCATCGCCAAGAAAGAGGTAAGTGTAGCAAGTGGGTGTAGGAAAGTGCCAATTTTATGTCCACTACCCTCATGAACAGAATCTATCTTTTCTCAAAGTATGGTAACCGGCTAATCTCAGACTCAGGTCACATCTACTAAGATATTATAACCAGCGCACTTTCATGAAAGAGATCAAGTGCAGTGGTGCCAATAATTATCTAAGGGAATTTATGCATGTTGCCAAGGTCGCCAACAAGGGGCCTAAAAGCCTCTGCACAAGACATAATGGGAGGGAAAGGGAATAAATAAGGAAAAGGAGAGAAGGGAAAGAATAGGAAGGTAGGAGGTATGTCCTGAGCAGCATGGGTCCAGAATATGTTCAGAGATCCAATATTTCCCCAGAACATAACATTAAAAAAAAATTCCCTGAAAACCATAGCGCTCAAAATAAAACATTGAATTTTTTTTATAGAGGCTGAAGGTAATAAAGATTATTACCTACTACATAGTTTGGGAAAATTCAAATTCAAACATATTTTAATCATAGTTATTTTTATAGTACCTACCTTATAAAAAATTTAGTTTTCTCCCATCTTGTGTGCATTACATATTGTTATTAATTGTTCATTGATACCAGTAGGCATAGCTGTACCAACATTTTATTTTACATCTTGACAGTAAGAGGTAATGGAGTGTAATTTCGGGAGGCCTTGGTATAATTGTTGATTTTCATAGACATTTCGTTTTTCTGTAGACTTGCCACTACTGCAAGGTCTATCACTATCAACCACACTAGGGGAAATACTATCCCTATTTAAGACTATGAGTTTTTCCTGATCACATAATTTACGTTTTACAAAACTTGCAATACTCCTTTGATCCTTACTTCTAGGTTTTACTTGGGGATGTTTATTAGATACCTGATATCCTAGTTTATCACGTCTGCCGCGCCATTCACAATAAGCACAGTTGACATGATAAATATTTGTTTCATAAACCATATAAGTTTTTATAAACATTTATCTAATGTACAATGTACAAACCCTAATAGGTCCACTAAATACAACAATTTCATGGCTACACAATTATTACAATAAGCGTGTCATGAGTTTAAATAAACTGTGCACATATCACCATGTAATTAGGCTGCAATATAAGGGTGATTGAATTCAAACTAAAACAAAACATCGCTCACCCTTCCCTCCCTCCCTCGCCTGCCCGCCATAGCTACCAAACACCCGCGGTAGGGTAGGTGACTGATGACTCATCACTCAATCACGCCTTTAGCCAGGTTGAATTATTAGATTTTTTCCTTTGCCCCTTATTTCAACCTCTGACTTCTTATCTAGAACTCTGACACATTATCATAGCCCCTAGACACCACAACTCTTTGTGCTTACACCGACACTGCCTCACTATGGTACATACTGATAATGTGTGTGTTGAGTGTCATCGGCCTTTGTTTTTGATACAAAGAAAACTACCATATCAGAACAAGAATGTAGTAAAAAGTCAACACAGGGTTCCTACAGTATTTGTAAAAAAATTCTCCCTGACTTTCCCTGACTATTTTCCCAAGTTCCCTGACCAACTTCTTAGAAAATTTCCACTATAATTTTATGATACTATTCATGTGGAAATTTTAATTTAATTACATTTATTTCGGTCTCCTCCTCCCCTACAGCCGACCTTGCCTCACCTCTCATGGAAGAATAAGAACGCAGACATCTTGCCAATCAGTTCAGGGAAAATGATGGAAAAATAACAAAATATATCAAACCCAATCAAAAAGGAAAAGCTGAAATCCATCTGCAATTGTTTTGCAGAAAGCTATTTTACACTTCAGGAATGGATCACAGGCTGCTCTTTTCAGTATCCCTACAGGTTTTGTTTTAGGAAGCTTTTCTTCTTGGTGAAATTTAACAACGTAATTTGTAATGCCTTTTTTTAAAAAAAATTGCATTCTCTAATCACTGCACACCACAGAACTTCAAAGGAAAAGTTGTACACCCTGTCAACTGGGTAAACAATGCTTGACGAGCTGTAGAGTCAGTGAATAGGTAGTAGTGTGACACAATAAGCAATTTTTATCCCAATTGATAGGTTCCACTCCTGTTCTCAAGGAACCATGAACAACGAAGCTCACATGTCCCCAGATTTATCAAAATATATACTTCATTGTCTGTGACAGATTTTATGTGTTCCTGAAGAAGCGTTATATACTTTAGATTGACATTTGGGCCATCCATTGACACTTGTATAAACTTAGAGACTGGAAGAGGAAAAATACCATCAGAGAAATGCTTAAGTAATTCTTCGGCGGTGCTTCTATCAAAAAAAAAACACTGTCCAAGCAATGACTGACAACTTTATAATTTTCCTTGTCCTAGAATCTGAATACAATATCTATTTGCCCTCGTTGAATAACTTTATTCATTGCCTCATCAAATCAAATTACAAAGTTGTTACATGATTTTAGGTAGTCCAGTAAATTGTTATGAAAGAATGGAGCCAAGCCATGCAAAATGAAATATGCAGCCTTGTCTCCACAAGAGTAAAGGCACTGGCAATGGAACACTCGAGAAACATAACTGAAAAATTGGACTTAAATTATTGCACGAATTGAAATACATTTTATTGTCAACAACTTGCAAAGTCCAAATGACTTCCGCCTTATTTATATTATCTTTCATAACAAAAGTGTTATGGTTTTTTCGAGCCACTACACTACTTTCACTTTTGGCAACACCTTCCTTCTGCAGCTTTACAATTTCCACTGAAAATGAAGTGCGACATGAATTGTCATTTCCCTGACTTGTCTTAAGCTTCCCTGACTGTTATTTTTCCCCCTGACTTTCCAGACTGTAGGAGTCCTGCAACAAAATTGTTGGACTTATACTTGCCCCACATTTCCCCAGGACTGCTTAATTTCTCCCAAACTTCGTTCGCGCGTTCAGACATATTCTGCATCCCTGCTGAGCAGAAGCTTCCTTTTTGAGTAGTCTCTTACGACAAGCAGGGGACACTGTAGGACTAGTCTAAGCCCCTTCCCGCAGGGGACTATTAGTAACTTGATTTATTTAACATAAAAGAACAGAAAGATATTTGAATAATTTGTAATTATATTCCTCAGAAGAAATGAGGTAAAACCATATTTTGAAAAAATCCACCACAAATACATATGGAAGTAATTCAAACCCTGGGCCCAAGGTAATATGAGTCTGTGACTTTGATTATATGTATTTGTACTCTATTGAAACAAGAATGAAAGATTTTTTAAGAACCCACACAGCATAGCATTTTAAATAATATACTACCTGAGAAAGAGAAAAAGAATACACTGTATTAAAGGGAAGTTTTTAAAGTTAGGATGTAGTGAACACAAGAAAAAGCTGGTGTGTGTGTGTGTGTGTGTGCGCAGTTTTTATAGCAAAAATAAATGACTAATGCTCCAGTCAAAAAATAGCTTAATTTTCTTCACATGGTGATATCAAGAGTTCTTGAATATCTATCATGAGCATCAGCGTTAGATGACAAACTTTTAAAATGAAGAGAAAAAGTTATCATTGAATTCCAGGACACACTTGTCAAATATTCAATAACAGCTGAGGTCACCTCCCCATGTGGATAAAATTAAGCTTTGTGTTTGTATAGAAGCAATATTTGATTTATCTTGATCAAAAAAATGTTTTCTGTAAAAACTGCAAACACACACCTTTTCTCGCATACCTACATTCCACACTTAAAATTAGCTTTCTTTCAATAAAGTTGCACAATTTTAATTGGAGCATGAAATCTGCTTAATCTTAGTTCATAAACACTTAAATTGATCATGTGAAACTTGAGTGCTGTAGCTTGAAAATTAATTTGATGAAAAATTTTAATCCTGTATGTATTAAAATTTAATTTGTCAATTTATTTTAGCTATTTAATAGTTATTGAGAAACTGGGTTGTAAATGAATGGCCTTGATCTAAAAATTAAATATGTAATGCATTTTGTAGAAGATATTTACTCATAGACACAAAAAAAATCCAAGCAATATTAGATCAATAAATCAGTTTGATAATGTATACCATACTTTTCTAAGAGTAAAACATTAAAACCTATTTTCAAATAAAATTTATTTTTCAATCATTAAAGTCAACATAATATTATTTAATGAAAAATCTGGAGAATAGTGGAAGCCAATACCAATTTCAATTTTTAATTTTAAAAAAATATATTCAATATTTTTATGATAAAACTAAATACACTGTTAATATTATTAGCCTCATTAATATTATGTACAGTATATGTAACTTACATAAAATAGGTGCGACTTTTCCCGGCTATTGATTTGAGTCTGTAATCAATTCCAGAATCCAAACATGATATCTCACAGTGGTCCTTCAGAACTTGTATGAATGGTACAAAATTAGACCTCTGAAGACCATTTTTGTATAGGTCATCTGGGGATCTATTACTTGTGGCTACAATGATCACACCCTTGTGAAATAGCTCAGTGAACAAGCGTTTCAAGATCATGGCATCACCAATATCAGTTACCTAAACAAAAGATAAACAAATTTTTAAGATCAGTGACAAAAAGAGAACAAGAATACCTATAGTCTATTTTGTAGTTGAAATAAAATATAATTTTATCATTGTTATTACTGGAAAGAACCATTTGTGTTGATATTTCTGCTAAAAAAAATCAATGCATTTTAGTTCTCTTTCAGGTTACACATACATTAATTACTACACTAATCGGATAGGAGTGACAAGGTAAAATTTTTGAGGAAATCTACCCACATTTGAGTGGAGGGAGACTGGAGTGAGAAACCATTTAGGAAAAACCACATTCAGTACACATGACCAGGATCGAACCAGGACCTCCCCGTTGTCAGCAGTCTAGTCTATTGTAATAGTAGTTCCTTTGACCATGCGGCCACCAAAGTGGGTAGCAAATAATTAATAACAATTAAAATTAAGCAATATACCTATAATAGAAAAATAGTCTCAAAAACTCGCATTTGCCAAGTTTGTTTTTATTTAAATAAAATCAAATGCAAGTAGCTAGTACTGGTTATACCTTTATTTTGTAGTTATGAAAACAATATAAATTAATCTTGGAGTAGAATGATAGCCTATATTGGCTTAATTTTATTTTACTATTGATACATTTATGAATAATAAACAAAGTTTATTTTGATTTTCAGGAAAAACGCTAAACTGATAAATCAGCTATTGAACATTTCTGGAAGGTCACTGACATTTATATAGGCCTATCAACCACACTCAAGCATATTAACCAGTGCCACCCAAATGAATGAAGGTGGAAGAGGGGTGTGGGGGCAAATGAGGTAGTTAGCCTCAAGGCCCCATTTCTCGGGGGTGGGACGGGGACACCCCTTAGTCACAACTAGTCTTACAGTCACAACACACCTGAATAAAGGGGATGGTTGCTTTTAATGTTTTTACTACTTACCTAATTTTTCTGAACCCAGTTATTTTAAAGATTGTGAGCATTGTAAAGGTAATAATAAAGTAACTGAATATAGTTTAAATAAATGTTATTGAAAATTGATAAAACACAGAAAAATAATATTCTTTAAATTGAAAAATGACACCTGGACAGGGTATTTGAACCCAGGACATTTGACTTAGTATGCCAATGCTCTAAACCCAAGATATTCAGGAGTCACCCTGTGCCCAAGATCATTCCTCACTCTATTTTTAGTTAACCATTTGGTGATAAAGGCGTACCCCCTCCCAAAATACCAATGCCCGAGCTTTCTCTATCCTCTGGCAGCCCTAAAACTATACACTGTAATAAAACTTAGCACTACCTGAAACTCATCAAAACATATAAGCCAGTATTTCTGACTTATAGAAGAAGCAACAGGGGCGATGGGGTCAAATGGCTGAGGTTTGGTGCTCCTGTGGTCTCTTACAATTCCCTTCTTCACTTCATGAATTCTTGAATGGACATCTAACATGAAGGAATGGAAATGAACACGATATTTGCCACCAACCTGAAGAAAAATGCAAACAACATAATTCAGAACAAACATTATCTTTTAAAAAATTGTTTTCAAGCAACCATTTATATAGTTCACTAATGTAAGTAAATAAAATAGGCCTATGAGGCCTAGTTTTAATAAATCTGTTTATAAATACACATCAATATTAGTATATACATAAAAAGGGTTGTATAACACAAGCATCTTCTTTTGGAAAAGGGATTGATTTAAACAAAAACCACTATGTCAAGCATTATAAATCACAGTGAACAGATAAAAACACTTGACTTGTTAATATATGGTAGCATTTGTTGGTATAATGTATCAGACAAGAAATAGTCCACTCACCTACTTAATAAAGTGTCCCGCATAATTCTTAAAATTGTTTAACAAATACAGTTCTTTGTTACAGCAGGGGGAACTTAAAACTGTAAAAACATACGAACGAATTAAAAAACAGTGATGATACAGAGTAGCCGTCCTTTCAGAATGTAAATATTGATGATCACTATGGGGCAGATTTTTCCCTAAATGCCTTTTTTATTTCTATACCCTGAAATGTAGGCTTTTGAGGTACCTATGTTGGACTTGACTGCCGATGACAGAGAGATCGGGGTTTGAATCCCGGTCGGGTGTGTACTGAGGGTGGTTTTTCCACCCGCTGACATCTTTGCCAGCTTCCTCCCTCCTTAGGTTTAGTCTTTTTCCAATAGTGTACCTGTTATTCGGAAATGACAGCCAAATGTCTAATAGGTTCAGACATCCGACCAGCGACAAAGATTTTCTTCTGGCCCACACTAATGTCAGTTTAGTCAGTGGTTTCTAGTGTAGTATATACATTTGTTAGATGTGCAATATCCATTTACTATTATTTATTTACATTGCTGCAATCAGGGTGCCATTGTAGTTTATTGAGATAAATATAAAATGCCTAAAGATAAATGCGTACAAGGTGGATTTTGGGCCTATTTATATGCATATCTTTGTTATTTTTAGTGGATTTTGGGCCTATTTATGTGCATATCTTTGTTATTTTTGGTGAGTATTTGCCTGCTTTTTTTGCATTTTTAGTGCCTATTAATCTGCACCTAATGATTATTTGTTACTTATTTGTGATCCTATACGCTATAATGGCTATGACATCATCCATTCCTTCTGAATAATTATTTAAAAAATAAAATTTAATAGTTTATTTTATCTATAATAATTACAAACAATAAATTTATCAATGCATGAAATGTTAGGTTAAGATAGTATCATAAAAATGTATAAACTATGTTGACTTATTATTTCCATGACAGGTCATCAATTGAGGGTGTTAAAAATAAGGTTTCAAAGCTTTATGAGATTGCAGTAGGCCTACTCATTAAAATGGGTACAAAAGTCCTACCAAACATATCAACTAACTTACACAGAGATTCAGGCAATTTTGTAATTAAGTTAAAATATATACTCGTTGAAAAATCCTTGACCTCATTTGAATAGTCTGATGACAACCATTTTCAACTCTCGGTTGCATGTCTGCTTAAATCATTCATTGAAAAGTAAATACACTAGACGCTTTCAGTATCCCATACAATAATAAAGCCCAAAGGATTAATGTAAGAGGTCCTGGAGGGAGGAGCGTGATGCGATCGGATATGATGGATAGGTTGAGGAGGTCCATTTGCATGTCACGCGTCCAGGGGTGGGGGAGGCATGAGAATGGCCGTTAGTTTACCAATTAATGTAAACAAAATCTGAAATAAAGCTAAAAAATCCTATCCATGTGCAGGGTTGAGAAAAAAAAGGGTTATTAAAAAAAACCAAACCCAGTTGGATTATATTGAGTTTTATTGGGTGTTTTTGGGTTTTATTGTTTTTTGTGGTTTAATTAAATATATTATGTATGTTATCTGACTAAACCAATTATTCAAATATATCAATAATTTGGGATCCAGAGAAATCTATTTTAATTTTGATATATAAGGAAAGGAGTAATAAGATACATAAGGAAAACCATAATGCAACAATGTAATTCTTGGCAACAATACTGTATAAGCTAGCAGTTTAAAAAAAAAGGAATATTTGTGTAGAAGGAATAGAAAGATGGGGGAGGGGAGACCATGCATCAAATTACTGGCAAACCAGCTTCAGAATTGATTTGGTGCTTTCTTTAGTTAAAGATAAAAGGTAAGAACGTTTGTTATCTCATTTGCTTTTTTGACAAAGTGTTATTTCTACGCCTAACATTAATATAAATGATATTATCCCTAGTGAGCTGCTAGTTGAACATGTTATTTTGTTCAACCAATTAAAACATATTTTATAGTTTAGTCTATTGTATAAAATCTGTAATTTCAAAAATTGTGTAGAACACCAAATACAAATCAAACTACTACTACTACCACCACCACTACCACCACCACCACTACCACACCACAACCACTACCACTACCACCACCACCACCACCACCACCACCACCACCACCACCACCACCACTCATCACTACTACTACTACTAATAGGTTTGAACCAAGAGGTTTTCAACAGACTGACTAACCATTTTCAAAAATTAGACTATTTATTTGTATCAAAAAGTGTAAAGTTTTTTTTAATTAATAAAAACCAGGTGAGTTTTTTTTGGGCCGGGTAAAATTATAACAATCCTGTCCATGTGGGAAAGTGAAACACTTATGCTTATCATATTTTCTAAGATTCAAATTCAAAGGTAGAATGATGTTTTGGATTTGAGAAAAAGTGGATTCAACCAATCTCTAATATATTGTATATCTAGTATAGGCCTTTATATATATATACATACATACATAACACACACAGATTACATTTGATTGAATGACCTCACCACCCCTCCCCAGGCAGCCAATCCTTTCCACACCAAGTCATCTTTTTTAATAATGAATTTGGAATTTGTTTAATAAATACATAGTAAACAAGATATAGAATCCTCATTGAAAAGCAAACCAATACAATACTGAGAAAAAATTACTTGGAAATAAAGATGATTGCAGTTACATAACATGATTAAAAATTAAGATGATAAAACCTATGCACAAATTCTTTTTTAGGGTAGAGACAAAAATTAACATTCAATCACAAAACTTTTCCAATTTTTTCATTTCATGTTCCAAGACTTCTGCCTCTTCCATTGCTTTTTGCAGAACTGTTCTTTTTACAATCAACTCTCGATAACTCGGACCTCGCTCGATATCTCGGACAAATTTTTCCGAAAATAAAATTGTATTTAGTAACATGCCAGCCTCATACTGGCAGGCTAAAAATGTTATTTAATTAATGTAATACAGGGGGCTGGGGGAGATTTTGCAACACAGCGCTACTACCCCTCCCATCTCGCCCCCTCACATACAATGCAGTATTTAGATAATTCTTAAGTATTATAAGCCTATTGTAATCTCAACCTTTCCCATTCAAGTACCTAGCTGTGTTATTTGTGTATGTATGTGTCTTAATCTGATATATATTTTTTATCTCATAACATTAAAGTGTAATATTACTTTAGATAAAGTATCAGTTTTCATTCCTTAGGCACAACTTTATTTCCCCTCGATAAAATAGACTTTTCGTAACTTGGACAGACCCCCACCCCCTTTAGTACAAGTTATTGGGAGTTGACTGTACTTCCAATTTCTTATTAATAATAATAAATGAATTACATCACATTTTATAATTCTGTTCATCATGTGGTTGAGTAGTTTACTTAAATCTGCAAACATAAATGCCAATGGAGGTTGAGTTCTCTGATAATCAGTAAGAAATTTGTGCAACTCAAGTGAAACTGACGGCATTAATCCTAACTTTAGTGTCAAAAGTTCATCCTTCACAAAGTTGCTTAGTGTTTGAAAATTATCAGATTTTGGAGGATTCTTGTTAGGAGAATAAACATACTTTTTTTTAAATAAGACAGCATTTAAATTGTTCTTTAATACCCTTGAGTTTACTACCCATTTAATAGAACAAAACTTCATTGGGAAAATGTATAATTCTGTTATTCTCTGATAGTCTGCACGTCTCGTACGAAAATCTTTAAAAAATATAATATTATGAGCATAAAAATTGGTTATTAGCTCAACTAGAGTGAGGTGCAGTTTTGTAGGCATCATGGACAATGTGTAAGGAACTAGTTCCAAATTCCAGCAACTCAGGATCTTGTGGAGAATCTTTCAAGTAAATATTGGCCTCTCCATAGAAACTTGAAGCATTTTTTAAGATCCAAACCCTCTTCTTTTAGTGCAGCTATAAAGTTCATTAATATATCTTGAGCTGTTGCATGACATAAAAAGCAAGATATTAAATATCTTGTATAAATTTATTTTCATTCCAGAAGCGAACAACAATTTTAATCTGGGTCTTCTGAGCAACAGTATTTATGCTCTCATCAAATTTACTTTACTTTACATCCATGAATGTTTCCAACCTATGGCCTGGTTCAGTTTTTTTATTAAAGTCATATATTTTTCCACTACCTGCTGGCTAGGCCTGTCATAGCCTCCTATGCCTTAAAATTTATCTTAAGACTAGGACAGGCACAACATCCAGTCCCCGGCCGTTAACTTATTAATGTGAAGGGTAAACCCATATTTTCAACAATGATAAATTTTCAGCCATGCAGGGAATCAAACCCGGACCCTTAGCTCAGTATGCAGACATGTTACCAACTGAGCTAAGGTGCCAGAACTCTCATCAAATGAGCATAGCTAAACCAAATTTTGCAAGCTCACTTTTGAAAAAAGACCTAGTCCATACACAATGACATCCAATTTTATCTCTATGCACTTGGAATTACTGGGAAATAACACTATCAAAAAACACTAGACCTACTTTGAAAAGATCATCACTACAATCAGAAAAACTTCTGGCAAAAGAATGTGTAATTATTTGATTACAGCACAAACCTTATCTTTATCTTATCTTTATTAAGGAAACTCTGAATAGAACTAGGTTTAGTTTCAGATTTTAAAATACTTCATGACCATTAGCACTAGAATGTACACCTTCACCATGTAGGCCTACAGATGACAATGCAATTTTGGCTGCAGGGACAAAGTCAGATTTTTTTTTGTTCCCGCTGGCAGCTTTCACTCTGTCAACTTGCTTCTTTCCCTTGGCATGAGATTATATTGAAGATACTACAATGTTACTTGTATCAAAGTTAGCTTCACACAAAGAACAGTGCATTTGAGTTCACTCATTTCTTCTTACACACAGAGGTAACATGATTAACAATAGGGCTCTGCAGAGTACTCACATCAGCCAAGTTTGCGAACTGTACAGCTTTTTTGGGTCAAGTCAAGTCAAGTCAAGTCAAGTCAAAACAGTAATTTATTTCTTCTTCTAGCATGTAAAAAAGGGGGGGGGGATTAGGGTAGAAACTAAGAATAGACAGGAGAGACAAACATCCCCACTGCAAGGTTATCTACAAGGTCAACTACCTATGTAGCAAACAAGATAGACCAAAGTGGGAGTATTCAAGGGGTACTCAAACTAGAACTATCAGTAATGTTAAAAATATAAATATTGGGGATCTCAAAAAGTTGATGTAAATTGCCGTAGTAACATTTCACTCAATGCAAAGAGGCTTAGTATTTTTTCCAGTATTTGATTCAAAATTCAAGTGTTCTGATATATAATATATGTTTACGTGTTTATCTCATTGCAATATTTTATGTTTTTTATGTTCATGTGTATTCCTCAAATATTATTATTATTATTAGCACCACGTCTTACTACCCGTTCGGTTATACGCAATTACGCTAATGTGTAATGGTAAGGTGATTATGGAATGAAATGGAGGACTACAGTTTAACGTGGAATCCGAACCACGGTAGAGGCCTGGCACTCCTCACATTCACAAGTTGTGATTAATACACGTCTTGTCAGAGGTGAAGGAAGGGTTTGGCAATCAGATAAATCTGTCGGACCGAGGATTGAACCCCGGATATTTCCTCAAATACTTGTATCCTGTGTTTTTATTTAATTATAAAATTGATTATGCAGTGTAATGACATGGTTAAATGTAAGAGAAGGTTTATACCTTAATTCGCCATGTAAATAAAGACAATAATAATAATAATAATAATAATAATAAATAATAATAATAATAATCAGTCAGTTCAGAAAGTGCACATTAAATACCTTAAATAAATTAATTAATATTTTTTGTATGGGGATACTGAAAGAGTTTAGTCTACTCATATTAAATAAATGATTTAGCAAACTTAAAACAGCAAGTTGAAAATGGTTGTCAGACAATTCTAATATAGCCAGGGATTTTTTTTAAAGAGTGTGCAACTTTATGATTTGAAGAAGTGAAATTTGTTTGAAAATTAAAGGACAACATGTAGAACATCATTTTTAGTAATACGATAGTAAAGTTGTGCCATGTAAACCCAAATTACGTTTCATTTTTTATTCTATCTTGGCCTTTGTATATTACCAATAGACAAAATTATCTGTATCTGTGCGTCAGTTTGCTGACCTTGGGTTACTAAGACTTGTTTACTCATTTTAATTAGTATGACAAGATCCTTAAGTTCTGAACCCTCTTTTTTAACAACTTGTATATATTTATCTGAGTTTTTTGATTAGTTATTTTGTGTAGTTGTAATGTGTGGTTGTTGCAGACGGTCTATGTGACTTCTTAAAGCCGAATAAATTTTGTTTGTGTCTTAGATAGTGTGCAACATATTTTATAACCGAGTCATTAATGAAAGTAACTTCGTGACAGTACACAGAGACCTACCAATACATCTATTTATTTGGTTTGTATAAACAAACATATACTGGTAATTTCAGGTTTGAGTTTTTAAAGCCATGTTAAACAATGGCAGAAAGGTCACTTAGGTAAGCCAGTGAAAGTGTATATATAACCTGAACCGGCAGTAAGACGTGATGTTAAACAAGTAATAAAGTGAGTGAAACATTTTCTTATATAATTTTAAAGTTTTTTGTTGTTAATTATTTGTATTATTTTATTCCTAGTATTGTTCTAACTTTGTGTTAACACGCATAGTTTGCATTATAACGTTAACTCATGATCAATTCCGGCTAATGACATTGTTAAATAATGAACTTGACAAATAGCCTATTATTGGAAATTCTAATGTATCAACCCATGAAAGGTTGGGTTAATCTCATTTGTGTAAGAACCACAATAATTATATAAATTATCCAAGGTTTGAAAGTAAGGTTAGCAGCTTAGCAATGAATTTAAATATTAATTTAGGTTTTTAAATTTATGACATCATTTACCTTTTCCATTTGGGTGTGGTTGTGGATTGGTTCAGTTGAGGAAAGTTATAGGCCTAGTTAGTGTCAAATCATTAGATGTTCATAAAAATTTCTAAACAGGACAAAGAGGCACATATATGGCCTACAGGTATCCTGTGACTTAGGTGAGTTAACTTTTATTTTTTTCCCCCAATCGATGCACCATCGTTTTTCACTAAATAGACTAAGGCAGGGGTTCCCAAATTTGTTGAGACCGCGCCGCCCTTTACATGTCAGATTTTCCATGTGACGCTCCAATGTTTAAAAAAAATTGCTTGAGCTTGGCTCAGTCCATTTAAAGAATGTAGGGGAGAAAGTTGAGCACAATGTCACGCCAAGTTTTCAAGGAGCATTAGAATTTGGAATTCATTTGAAGGGAGCACTTTCACAAGAAAAAACACAGTTTTTTCTTGTATGATCTATTCCATTCTTTAAAATATGTATGAGTAAGTTACACGTATTGAAAATTTTCATGTTGCATTTCACTATACATTATAAGCTTTAGAACAGCTTATCTGTCCCATTTAAGGCTCTTTTTCATTGTAATGGTACAATGTTTAGATATTTTATTCAATTTATTATGCACACTATAGAATGGAGAAACGAATGACACCAAAATTTAGAAATTATTTACACTTTATTGACAATGATGTATGACTTTGCTCTGATTCTGCACACTGGATGAATGATACTTTGCGTTACTCTCTTGATTTTCCGCAGTGCACACTAAAATGGCTATGACGTCATTGTATGATGTATACCATCCACGTTGAATAATACATTGAATAGTTTATTTTATCTATATTTATACATTTAATTTACTAACACATAAAAGGTTAGGTTAAGCTGGGTTGGGAAAGTGTCATAATAATGAAAGGTTAGGTTTAACTGGGTTGGAAAAGTGTCATAATAATTAATATAAACTGGTTGTGCTATTTCTATGATGTCATAAATATTGTTTTACACCATACCCTGTACTCTTTAAATATTCTATAAAGCTATCATTTACTATTGCATTGTCACAAGCGTTGCCAGGAACTTTGGAAATTACTTTATCTGGTTCAAAGGGGACTGAATCAGTAGCCCTAAATCCACTAAGCAAGTTCTTCTGTATAGCTTTATCTTGTCCAACCATTTTCTTTAGTGTAGAAACCAGAACAGCTCAGGAAATGATGGGCCTAAGTATGTGTTGATAAATATGTCCCAGCTATCACACTTAGTAACTAAACTTATCTTTAGATACAAGGATAGAAAAAAGAATATAGGCATTAGAGATTTATAGTTTCACTTTAATTTAGCCTAATTATGATTTCTTAATTCGGGGTGTCAAAGTCACCCCATGCTAAAAACATAAACATCCTGTTGAAACTAGTTGAACAATTAAATTATATTTTGAGCCAAGGCAGTCACAGATAGCCACTATTTCACAATATAATTCAGAAATGCTATTAATACTTATACTTAAGTTTGCACATTCAAAAGTTTGAAGGCTACACTTTTTCATTAATTTTCTGAGAAGATATTAAACTTTGATCTGCACAAGAATGAATCCTTTCTCCAAATGACCATTTATCCTAATGTAAATAACCAGAATGACCCCCTGCAAAAAGAATATTATTATTATTATTATTATTAGCACCGCGTCTTACTACCCGTTCGGGTTATACGCACTTACGCTAATGTGTAATGGTAGGGTGATTGTGAGATGAAATGGAGGACCTACAGTTTAACGTGGAATCCGAACCACGGTGGAGGCCTGGCATTCCTCACATTCACAAGTTGTGATTAATACACTTGTCAGAGGTGAAGGAAGAGTTTGGCAATCAGATAAATCTGTGCCGGGACCAAGGATTGAACCCCAGACCCCTAGCAGAGAAGTCTGACACCTTACCCCTAGACCACCAGGTCACCAAGAATATTAAAAATCCTTACTAGTTATTGTATGAATTATCAAAATAACAGACAAAGCAAGGGATATCAAAGTCACCCCACTCTACAATACTACAAAGTAAAGTTAATTGTGGTCATTATAAACTGTTTTTACACCTTCATAAAGACGGTATAGTTATGTTTGGGTTTTAGTATATTTCCAAATAGTTCTAGAACGGCTGAAAGATATCCGTCACTTGCGCGAGTGGAACTTTTTCTTATTTAATTTAAAAGGATTTTTTTTTTGCTTCATTTTTGGTTCAAATCAGTTTTAATGTTTGGAATAATGTACTGGCTGATATAAATATTTTTGATAAGAAATAAATACCCGAAAATGGGACGGATAAAACGTACTATACCCAGGGTGAGCCTAAGTAAAATATACTATAGGCTTAAAAAGGAAATTTTGTTTGGCTATAAAAAGTGCCAAGTAAATGCGGGATATTTTGTTTACCGTCCCCATTTGCAATGGACCAGTACTCACATTAACGCAATCGTAGAACATATCCATAAGCATAGTTTTCCCCCCTCCGACTGCACCATGGATGTACAGACCTTTTGGAGGTTCTTTTGAGCGAGTCTGAAACCAAGAAAAGAAAGTTTTCTTTTTTGGCTCATAATGTTCCACTTCATTATAAACACGTTGCAGGCGTTCAACAACTTTCATTTGATAATCATCTAATATAGCTTCACCATTTTTAATTTTGTCATTTAATACCCTAATGGGGCCAATGATTTCATCACAAGTACTTTTTGTAGGTGTAGTTTCCTTTATATTTGATTCATTCTTTGAATAATGTGTGTTCGAAACAAGTCTTAGACCTATGTGTAGAACAGATGACTTATTGTTAATAAAAGCTAGATGGTATTTAAAAAATCTGACTAAATTCACTAAACGGCAGTTTGAATTAGGAAAAATAGTGAGAGACATTACAAAGTACTCAAATGTTGTTTCCACAGATCAAGTTAACACGAAATAGGGATGGGTTGTGAAATCACAACCTGCTCCTTTGTCACTGCTCCTCTGACGTCACATTCACAACCTGTTCCTGACAGACGAAAGGAGCTATTCCTTTTTGTCACTGCTCCACGGATCAAATACACGCTGTAACAGGTCCGGAGTAAACTTGTTCCTCGTCTCTCTGTCACAGGCAGCGCTGGAACTGGTCCAAAGTAACCTTGCTCCTCGTCTCTGTCACAGACAGCGCTGTAACAGGTCCGTAGCAACCTTGTTCCTTTATGCACATTGACGTAATTGGCATAAATGCGTATAACCAGAACGGGCAGTAGACGCGGTGCTAAAAAAAAATAGGCTGTGAGTAGGTAAAAATATAGTAACTGTGACAAAAAAAAAGCAGGTAAAAGGAACAGGTCCAGTGGTGGAGCAGTAACAGATTGCTCCTGCTCCACTAAAGGAGCAGTTTTTCCCATCCCTACTCACAGCCTTTTTTTTTTAGCACCGCGTCTACTGCCCGTTCTGGTTATACGCATTTATGCCAATGACGTCAATGTGTTAGGGATGAAGATGGTTGATTCTAGAGGAAGTGCACCCACATTTGTTTGGAATGAGAGTTGAAAATGTTTAGGAAAAATCACCCTCAGTGCACCCAACCGGAATCAAACCTCAATCTCCTTGTCATCGGCAGTCCTTTCTAGTGCAAGTGAAGCCAGAGACCAGAGGCTAGCAACCCTTTTGCTATCACGGGCTTTATGGGTTTAAACTTTTTTTTGGTTAATTTGAAAAAAAAAATAAAGCAAAAAAAGTTCAATTTTACATTTACCAATTAGTAATTAGCTATTCAGTCCATTTTTTGAACAAATTGTTTGTTTGCTAAATATTTTGTGGGATAGATAAAATCAGTCAGTCAGTCAGTAGATAGCTACCCGCCTCTGTGGCGTAGTTGGCAAACGCGCTAGTCGTGTTGAGCCCGACTGCTGAGGACGGGGAGATCGAGGTTCGAATCTCGGTCGGGTGAACTGGGGGTGGTTTTTTCCTAAATGGTTTTCCACTCTCCCTCCACGCAAATGCGGGTTCACTTCCTCTAAATTCAACCTTCCCAATTCCTAATCCATTAGCGTAATTAGTACTTAAGCGTATAAACCCGAACGGGTAGTAAGACGCGGTGCTAAATAAATAAAAGTAGATAGCTGACCCTTGCCTTAAATAATTTTACCACCAAGCGGGTCCCTTCAATGTTAATCATCAACGTATCAATTTATTGGGAGAATACATCACATACTGTACTTGTATTTTGGAAATAATGTTTTTTACTACGAAAGCTTTCTTCCCCTTCAAAACTCATTTGTGACTCCCCAAACCAACTCTAAACTAGGCCTATGTTAAATAAGTAAGGTTGCGCCGGACCTGATCTCAGCGCTGTGACAAGAACACAAAGCATCCACTTCCTTTTTACTGTATGACTGCTCCAAAATATCTCAGCTGCATAAAGGAACAAGGTTGCTACGGACCTGTTACAGCGCTGTCTGTGACAGACGAGGAACAAGGTTTCTTTGGACCAGTTCCAGCGCTGCCTGTGACAGAGAGACGAAGAACAAATTTACTCCGGACCTGTTACAGCGTGTATTTGATCCGTGGAGCAGTGACAAAAAGGAACAGCTCCTTTCGTCTGTCAGGAACAGGTTGTGAATGTGACGTCAGAGGAGCAGTGACAAAGGAGCAGGTTGTGATTTCACAACCCATCCCTATTCACGAGCCCTCAAGATTCTAAGACCTAGTTCCATATTTTCCCGATAAAAAGCACTGGTATGATAGTGGAGCTACTAAATTTGTTTTCGATTCTTTTATTTTTATAAATTAAGATAAAATTAGGAGGGAGGTTTATTTTGGGTCGGATCAAGGCTTACACAGGTTATCTATTATCATAAACTAACTTCCTGGAAAGGGGCTTTAAAAGAGTCTACCTGTTATTTATTAGAGGTTCGTTTAATTCAAAACCCAGGTTGTGTTGTCTCATTTTCTTAGGTTTGACAAAATTATAAAAAATAATGTCTATTACCTGGAAAGTGGGATCTTTAGTTTTGAATGGAATCTAAGTCTTGGAGATGGTGTACGACACGTTACCATTAATATAAAAAAAACTCAAAATATTTTTACAGAATGATGACGAGGCACTCTTGCTCGGGTGTATTACCTCGCATGTCCATTACATCGCGTTTTGGGAACAAATACATTGCAGGTCCATCACGTCGTTTTTACCCCACCTCTCTAAACACAGCTAACCCTACTCTGACGTACAACTAATAGGAATATAGGGTCAACCGATTTCCCTTGGGAAGGGGAGAGTTTCTAGCTTGCCAGAAAACTAATGTCCTTGAAAAACTTGGAGACTTGAATTTGTAAATTCAAATTGCTGTGGTGCAACGAAAAGCAAAGATGAAATAATAAAATAAGAATATAATCTACAAATAAAAAATAAACCTTTTTATCTAGACAATTTTTTCCAGAGAAGTAAAAAACAGTGGCGGTGAGTGACAGCTATCAGACGGTTGTATAAACGGTCAAAAGAAAAATGTTAATGTAATAAAAATAAAATAGTTTCTTGTGAAAATTTGGTTGCTGAAAGTGACAGAAACTCTATATAATAATGGTTTTGAGATCATATTATGATTTGGTGAATGAATACATGGGGATAAATATGCTATCTTTTACCCTGTCTCGAACGAATGAGTACTTTTTAAATTAATTTAACTACCTACTTAACTTGATGGGAAACAGTTCCACGTTCCCACATGAAATTTCTCTGGCCATCCTTCGATTTCTTGGTATAGGGCCATGCTTAGTACTGTTCAGCTGGCGTCTGTCTATAGAAATAAAGGGAGGTCTGCTTCAGATTCATGTAGTGCTTAGATATTCTAGAAAGTTTCTTTTGTTTTCTCGAAGACGTCTTGTTCTTGACCACTCTACTTCCTATTGGCTTCAGATCTGGTAGGTAGTGAGAGGGCTAGTGAGGTATACCATTCTAGGGACAAACTCTCGTAGTCATTTGCAAGTTCCAAGGAATTGATGGAGTTGGCGTCGCCTTCTTGGGGTTGGTTAGTCTTGTACAACTTTAATTTGTTCCGGGTTGGGTAGGATTCCTTTGGAGAAGATAAGGTGACCATGTAATTGAGTGCGTTTTTTTTTCGAACTCATATTTCTTCATGAAGCTGGTAAGTCGGTATACATCCAGCCTCTCTAGTATTTCCTTAAGTGGACTAGGTGTTCTTCGTGTAGTCTGAGATTATGATTATGTCGTCCATGTAGGCCAAGAAAATTTTTCTTTGATATCCAACCAAGACTTGGTGACTCAATACAGTCTGGAACGTGTCGGGTGCTCCTTTTAATCCAAAGGGCTTTGCTTCGATGGTATGTCTCTCTGCTGAGTGTGCTGAGGCAGGGAGGTATTTGCAGGCCGTGTCTAAGGGGACTACCAATATCTAAACTTGAGATCTAATGTGCTAAATACCTTGGCAAGCCCTATTTCTTTAAGGTTTTATGGTATTTATGTGGACAGTTTTCTTCTTCTGTGGCCTTGTTCAGCAGTCAATAGTAAACGTAGAATCTGGTGTTTTGTTTTCGGTTATTTATACAATGACGATGGGTGCTTGATATTGGGATGTAATGTGCTCTATGAAAATATCTCTGATCATCTCTTCCCCTTTTTGTTGGATGATGAGTTTCATTTGTAGGGAATCTCGATAGGAGGGTCCTCAGATGGGATGGGAGTCTTTCAGCCTGATCTAGTGCTGGGTAAAGTTCTATTGATTCTGTGGATTATATATGTCGAAGGCTAGCTGGTGCTGTTCAAAATTTTGTATAAGGCTATATTGAAGAAAGGGAGGCAAGTTTTGTTGAATCTATACAGGGTCGAGACTACTGTTCTTCTCTGATTCCATCTTGATCTAGTATATTTGTTCTCTTCAGCTTCGCCTTAATAGAATACATGTTATATGTAGTAAATTACCACTCCATGGTCTGTGAGCCAAGGGTGTTTGAGTAGGATGTCGGAGAGCTCGTCTGAGACAAGGAAGGTTCCGATATCCGGATTGCAATTTACTATCCCCACGGGGATCTGGCAGTGGCCTCTAATCTTTAGTTCCTACCTTTCTTTGGTTAGTCACACTGATATGAGTTCGGCAAAAATTGTTTCTCGTCTGTGAGGGTTGAGAGTCGAGGTTCGGATGAAGTTTTGTGATGCACCGGGATTCAATAATGGCTCGAAAGGTTTTGGCAGAGGTTTTAACTGTGATTCTGGGTAGGTTTGACTGATGCTAAATTTGGCATGTCGGCTTTGGTGTGAGCGAGGACGCTTCTTCATTGCTGCTATTTGTTTACCAGTGCGGTCGAAGAGATATGCGCTTCTCGTGGTCGATCTGAAATTCATATTGAAAGGAATATGGGACAGTCTAGGTGGAAATGAAACTCTAGATAGTAGTGACCCACGAGGGGTGGTCGGACGATTCTGTAAGGTATGAGTGCGTATAACCCGAACGGGTAGTAAGACGCGGTGCTAATAATAATGTAAGGTATGAAATGAAGGGACTTGGTCGGTTGGTGGATGTTTAAAGGAAGGATGTCTCAATTAACTGTTTGAGATTTTCCTAGTAGTTGGTTCAAAGAGGTGGGAAAGAGGGAGTTTAATAAAGGGCCTGATAGTGGGGCACAGCAGTTCACTGATGAGAGGGAGGATCTGTCCATCCGGGTCTCTGGGGAGATATCGTTTGTGTACCTGCAGCTTTTTTTTTTTTTAGGATGAAGGGATTGGTGAACGCGTTCGTCATCTGTGCTTCTCCTTAGTGTTTGGCTTGTAGAATGACCATCAGTGATGGAGAGTCAAACGTTTCTTGATCCTCTTGCATACTTCTTCCCATGTATTGGAGTACCTTCCGAAGTATCTCCACCATTGTACTTCGTCTTGGTTTAACTTGTCCTTCACTTTTGTAGTCCACAATTCCCTGGGTGTGTCATTCTGAAGAATAGCTTCGCATTTTTGGAGGAACGCTGCGGGAAATTCGTGGTCAAGGCCGTAGAGCCCCGAAAGGATTAGTTGGAAGGTATTCACAGGGAGGGGATGTTGATTGTTGACAAGGGGAATTGACTGGCTTTTTTTGCGTAGCTCCTGAAGATCGGTGCGTTTTTCCTTTTCTTTTCGGGGCAAAGTTTTAAGATAAATAATTATAGTCTGGCGGTTTCTCGCTCTTGGTCTTCCCAGCCAAGGCAGAGGAAATGAAACCACTCGTTGCATGGGTCATGGTATATATTGCGTTCCACTTTGGCTGGGCAGTTGGGGACCCCGCACTGGTGTCGAGTGCACCTCGTCATGGTGTATGTGGTTTGTATTATTGTTGAACACCACAAATTTGTGTTAACCTGGAAAAGTGATGGGGTGATGTCCCGGTGGTGGATGTGTTGAAGGCTTCCTGCCTTTCAAAAATCTATTTCTCTTCTGTTTATACTAGCCCCACGCTAGGTCCCATCTTTGTTACGCGCTGCTGGTCAGACATGAACATCAGACATCTTTTGTCACGCTGACAATGTGGTTGGTTCTTTCGCATATGGTGCTATCCTTGCTATGCACTCCACTTGTCTATGGTTGGCTGTATTTCTACATCTTCTCTTCTGCGTATTATGCTTCTAGGCGGCTAGCGTTAGGCCGAACGACTTCCTTGGTCCATTCTTCATTGAGTGGTGGGGTGCGTGTTAAAGGCTTGTTTAGAGGGGGGAGTAGAAGTGGAGATAACTGTGGAAGCAGGTGAGCATTTTATATTATAAAACAACAAAACCTTTCAACCAAAAACTATTTGAAATTATGCCTCCAAGAATGGTAAATGACCCACTTCAGTGGCCACGTGGTCTAACGCGCTAATCTCGAATGGTTTTCCACTCTTCCTCCACGCAAATGTGGGTACATTCCCTCTAAATTAAGCCTTACTAATCCTTAACCACTAATGTAATTAGTACATATGTGTATAGCCTGAACAGGTGGTAGGACGAAGTTCTAAATAAAAAAGCAAAAAAGAAAATGAGTCTGCAAAGTAAGAAGTATAGTTGGGTGTGAATAGGATAAGATCGGGAGGTGGGGAAAGAACAGATATTAGTCCCAAACTGCTTGTAGTTTGCGAAAATATAAAAAAAACAGCAATTTGAGAACAGCTTACTGGAGATATGTGAGCGTTATAAAAATGGTTTTGTCTTTTTGCTTTTAGATTTGATATTTTAGTGCGTAGTGTAGATGGGTGTTAATATATTCTTTTCTTTAACACCGCATCTTACCACCTGTTCAGTTTGTACGCATAAATACTAATTACGTTAATGAGTTAGGGATGAGTAAGGATTAATTTAGAGGAAGTGTACCCACATTTTCACAGAAGGAAATTGGAAAAACCATTTATTAAAACCACCCTCAGTAGGTACACCTGAATGGGATTCAAACCCTGAGCTCCATATCATCGGCAGTATATACTATTGCGAGTATGACACCTTAGAACATTCGGCCATCAAAGCAGGTTGTTAGTAAGTCAGTTTGTTAGTTAATGTGTAGGTAAAATTGGTAAACTTTGAATGCTAAATTTTGTCTTTTAAGTTAACACTTTAAATTCGAGTAAACAAACAAAACAATCTCTTGTTTCATTTTTTTGTATGGAGAGCCTTTTAGAAAATATAAACATACTTTTTTGAAATCAAAGTTGATAACATTTTACTATTTTATAAGTGTTATTTTATAGATATGAATGCTATATATCTAATGTGACAGCTGCAGATGACATGACTCGATGTATGAATACCTATATGAAAATTGTTTTAAGTGTCTTGTAACTCTCAAATGTTTCTTCCTATCTGAATCTGAATATGACGGGTCTTATGAAGAGTGGGTTTACTACCTAGAGCACAAACAACCCCAACATCTTCCCTCTCATTTTTCTCCCTGTGATTGGTCACCATTTTCGAAACCTGTGTTTTTTATTAGTCAAGTTGAAAATTTCGTTTTTAAATATGTTGGACTAGGTAGGTGGGGGTGAATCAACCTTTTCCTCAAGCATGATTTTTTTATCTTTAGAGACAAAATTATCTAAAAAATTATCCAAGTTGGGTCAATGGCGGTGGAACCTTATTTGTGTAGGGGGAACTGTTAATTACCCAAAAAGGAGTTTTGAGGAAACTGTTTCGGTCCTCCAAGCCTAAAGAGTTCTAGGACCCTCCTGCGGCAAATATTTGATTCAGGATTTTTTTTTAACTATACTCCTCTAAAATCTATTTAAGGTGGTCTTCCCTCGTAACTTCTTTCAACTGTTGATACTGTTAGATATTTAGAATAGGCCACACCTGATTTTATAAATTCTAATTTGATGCCTTTAGAAGCTATTTGGAGCTTGTTTTCGAAAATATAAAAGAGGAGTGATATAAATCTAGCCGGGGGCAAATTTATTCCTGGGGGAAGAAATCTTTTCAGGATCACTCTTCCTGTTTATGCTTCCAAATTAAACCCTTATTTAATATGTGCTCAGTATAAATTTTCGATCTTGGAGGGAGGAGAAGCTGTGCTATGTCAGTTTCTTAATGTTAACCAAATTTTAGCACTTAGATCCCTACACTTAATTATCATGCAAATAAACTCCAGATAGCTTCTACTGGCATTTAATTTTTGATTAGTTTTCTTTTCCTACTACAATCTGAAATTCAATTTTATTCCAAATTATGTGAGTGCTGCATACGATTTGATTTTGAACTTGCCTACTGGTAATATTGATGATACCTTTCAAAACAATTCCAAAAGACATAAACATCAATGCAACATGCACTAACTACACAAATCCTATTTGATTTATTAGTTTAAAAATATTATTGGTAATACAACAAAATCACTTGCATAAATTACTATCAAAATATTGTTGAGTTAAGATATAACACTGCCCTTTAAAGATTGAAGTGTCCCTTAACACGCAAAACAAAGAAGATTGTAGAATAGTTTTTCTTAAACCCTGCTTCGCCCCTACCTTCAGTTCTAGAACAGAGGGGAACAATGTATCCATGCATCCCTGATGACACACTTATAAAGTGGAAAATTATTCCAAAGTTAAATGAATAAAATATACCATATCATAGTTTTTCTTTTGATCATATTCATATTTCATGAAACTAATTATTTTGTTCACATTCATTGTTCATGAAACACATAATTATTATTATTCAGGATGCAAATTTATTTACATGATAATATTTTAATTTTATTTGTGCGCTATAAAATAATACTTAAAGATGTAAAGTATTTTCACTGGTGAATGCAAAAAAAAAGTTTTTATTTTCAAAAGTTGTTTCTTCCAACCTGAATCCCACTATATGTATTGTGTTATTGTGCAGCTAAAGAAAAAAAAAAGCTCAATCCAAGCCCACAAAGCTTGGATTACCCACGCCCTGCTGATAGCTGTCAGTTAAACTACATGAAGCAAGTTTCAGTCAATATAAGCTTCACAGGATCCAGCATCATAGATCTTTCCCCTTGAAGGCCCTTAGGTGTATGAGTTTAATCACATAAAGAAACGGGTTCCATCATTTTAAAAATGAAGTGGGGGGGAGGTCAGTAGAAATTATGCTATCATAATTTATCAGCTTGAATTGAATCAGATGTGTCACAATTTTTTTAGGGGTATCATCATCCTTAAGAAAACCTATTTAAAGAATATGAAGTAACCCTCTGTACAAAATTGAGAGGCTTTCTATAACTATTTAAACACAGTCGAGTCATGATTTCTTGGATGGTGGAAATTTGATTATGCTAATTGGTTATTATAAATGTTTGTAATATAATTATGACGGGTCATAATAAGATTAAACTTGTTATAATATTAATAATAAGAACAGAGAAGACCAAGTTTTTAATTGACTAAAAATTGCTTTTATTTCACGCAGTGTGCTCATTAAGTAAGTTTGTCGGGACTTTAATTTATTTTCATAAATTATGTGTGCATTTAAGTTAGTCACGTTCTTTCTCTACTTTTCAACCTGATCCCTTTCGATATTCAGGCATTTGTTCAGATGTTGCAACCACTTTTGGAACCCTTAGCGAAAAAAGTGTACCTTGACAATAGAGAAAGTGGTGCACAGCTGCTTCAACCTTTGTATTGTTTCTGAAACGCTGATCCTCCAGCTCCTTCTTTAATGCAGGAAACATGGATTAACCTTTCGTACCTCATTTACATGTTAATATTTATGACATGATTGTGTAGATATATTTGAATTAAATAAACATTACTTTTATATATTTAAAGGTGAAATGCATCTTTGATGTATTACTCTTTTTTTACATGGCTTGATGGCTAATGATTGAACATGTCTTTACATATTTACGGTACATGTTAGCGCAGGGTGAAATAACTCACACAAATCATACATGTGTTCTCATCTACCTTTGAAGACCAAGTGATTGAGGCATGGCGTGGCTAACGCGGGCATCCCTTCACTGGTCAAAATTTTCTTTGAGACTGTGTCCTGTATCATTTTAGGCTAGACCCATCTGTCTGATCAGAGATGTCTTTTTCCATAGCAACCAGAATCAGGATTACAATACGAGTGAGCCAACTAAGAAATACCCGGATGTTGTCAATTCTGATTTTTTTTTAACTGTGTGTGTCAAGGTGTGGCAGAAATCAAGGGGGGTGATAGGAGGTAAGGAGAGAGGTGGCGACAGACTGTCGCTGAAAAATTATTAAACAAGGAAATACTTGGGCTTCTGCCTGCAATAATTTCACATCAAATGAAATTAATTTTAATATAAAATAGGCCTATATAGAAATTAATCTTGCTATACATAAAAGTGAAAGCCCTGACTGACTGACTCACTCACTCATCACTAATTCTAACACTTCCCACAAAGCTAGAGGACTGAAATTTGGCACAGGTGTTCCTTATAAGATAATTAGGAAAAGTAAAGATGTTTCATTCCGATGTTTTGTGATTAAGGGGGTGAAATCAGGGTGGATACCCTAATCAACAATATTGCTTTATAAACTCTTTTTAAGTGTTTAGAGGGTAATAAACTGATAAGTTTGTTCTAATTATGCCTTTGAAAGAATATAGCAATTATTTTTAACCCCTTAGATGCTTCTAAGGGGTGGAAAAAAATGAATACAGACAATTTATTAAAATATGTAATTATGTTTTAATATGCAACTCCAAGGAGATGGTAGAAGTCTGTAGTTTATATTTTGCTGAATTTTGTGGTGTTTGTAGTGTCTGTGTGAGTGAGAGGGCCTGGCCCAGGGTGGTAGGTGGTGGTTTGGAGTGGTGGATGGGGGGGGGGATGGAGACCTGTCCAGCCACGCTCAGCTGATGACACCCCATGCAATAGGCAAGGGGGCCTCTGCGGAAAATAAAACTCCCCAAGAGAAACGATACATGGTCACCTCCTCGTGGTGTTTCTCGGGTAGTGCTAAGAATAAATAATACAATATCCCGTGCGAAGAACGAGGATTCAGCTAGTTTAAATATATGTTAATTTAGGCTGATTAAGAAGTGGGAGAATCATTGATATTACAACAAATGTAAGTCACTCGGACTCAGGTTAATGCTATAGGAAGGATAGTCCATGTGTTTCAACCCAAATCCCATGGCCTTTGTCAATCTGGCAGTGTTTGGGTGGGTGTTGGTCATATAGCTTAGCGAGACCTGGTTTGAGCACTCAGGGTGCTTTTGATGGCTAGCAGATGTCAGTTTATTCAATGTCTTGAAATAACGAGTAGTGTTGATGGTTGCTTCACTTTCCAACAGAGACAAGGAAGGTTGAGGCCATGGGAAATAGGTTTATGAAGAGTATTCTAGATCTCATTAGGAGAAATAGGATTGGAAATGAAGATGTTAGGGTAATAGTTGGGCTGTAGGGAGTAGATGAGATAGTAGAGTAAGCAAGGGTGAGATGTATGGACATGTAATAAGAATGGAAAAGGTAAGAATCCCAAAGAGAATGATGGATTTGAAATTTGGAAGGGAAAGACTGCAAGGGAGACTAAGGAAGAAATGGGAGGAGTAGATAACATCAAGTGTCCACGTGAGTAGAGAAGGATGGACTGAAGTGAGGGTGAAAGAATGATGGGAGGACAGAGGAAGATGGAGGCATTTTACTAAACTGACTCGGCCACAGACTGCAAAAAGTTGACGAACTTTAATAAAATTACTTTCAGATGCAAGTACAATACAGAAGTCTTATGATCATACAAACATATTTAGTGAAATAACTGAGCTGGTTTTTGTGAGAAAAGTTTTCCAATAACCTAGAGTGGGGTTACAAGTTTTTCTGTTATTTATTCAAAATGAGAATGATAGACTAGAATAAATCAGGTTACTGGTTAAGCTTAGGTTTCCTCGGGTAGCGGTGCGGTAATTTAGCGGCCGTAATATAGCGTCAGCCGTCTTCTGTGTGGCGGCCGTTCCGTGACGGTGGCCAGTTTATGTAAACCTAGCCCTTGTATGTCATCGTGACGGTGTGAAAAGTATGAATTTGTAATTTGAAAATGGATGATCTTGATTTGGCATTACTAGTATTTTTGGAAGATGAAGAGTCATCAGAAGACGACAACAAGAAACGTTCGGAGGAAAGTAAAATTTATAAAAGCCGTGCTACAGAAGGTGCATATGCAATTTTAATGCGTCGTCATCTGCACTGCAATCAAGAAAAATTCAGGGAATATTTTCGTTTGACACCAGTGTTGTTTGATTATGTACTGAATTACATAAGAGAAGACATAACTTCAAAGCCATACAACAGAAACAAGAAGCCAATATCCGCAGTTACTCCAATTTTGACTCATTTTTAGTGAAAAGTTCACCGCATGACTTCAAAAAACGGTACCAAATTGTTTGTGGCCGTAATGACGGCTGTGATACAAATGGCGGCACCGCTATTTGGCATGACGGTGGCAGTCAACGCTATCTAGGAAACCACGCTCGATTGTTTGTACGGACAACGTTTTTGTGATGTCATTCAACGTCATATTACGGCCGCTAGATTGCGGCACCGCTACCCGAGGAAACCCTAGCTTAAGACCCCACTAGTTTGTAGTATATAGCTAGTGAAGGTAAGCGGATATCAAGCATAGTCCTCGATTACAAAATCGGAGAGTAATTAAATAATCAAACAATTTAAACCAAACACGTGTATACATAAACGGGTTTAATTGTACTTATAATAGATACAAACACTTGTCTTATTTACTGTGACATATTAGTGACTTATATGCTAGGTGTGCCACTACACATAATGGGTTAAAATCACTGTCAAATATAGATTTAGGTATATAAACACTGGTGGGATATCAGCTTAAATAATTTTTCAAAAACTAAACCCATTGTTAAATAAATAATAAATTAATAAAGTAAAGCTTGTAATATATCCACATTAAAAAAAATATATATTCATGAAAATAACTAACTTCTGGTATTTTCATTTTAGGCCGGGTTTGTCTTACTATAAAAAAAGGTCACTAGCTACTCTTTGAAATTAAATTTTAATGAAAGTGCATCGTCTGAAGAGAATTCAGTCACAGATTTTTGTACCTAGACTGAAATAGCTTTATATTTAATTCAAATTAAGAATACATTTATTTATTTTTTTAGACATGTTTGTCGAGGAATTAATCAAATTTAAAACTGTAAATTCTTGGGTTCCAAAAGCAACATTTATTCTGTTGGTGACAAGCAACCAATGTGTAACATTTTAATAAGTTTCTTCTATCATCTTCTACCAAGTCAAAATATTATTTAACACATCAATCCATTGCACTTAAAAACTAATAAAACTAATAGCCACATTAAAACATGTCATAAGAGTGAAAAAAATAATACAGAATTTAATTTATCTATTGTAATGACTTTGGGCCAAATTATTTTTAATGAAGTTAATATTAGGCCAATTGACTGGTTCACATGGTTTAGGCCTATTGTCCCTCCCTATTGATTAAAAGATTTGTCCTAGAGAGATAGAACATGATGTTCAAGACTGTAATACATATAGACATAAAACTTGCCGCCATTCTAAGGGGATGTGCACTTTGATATTACATTTTATGTTTTGGCATTTAGTACTTTTTTTGCCCCATTTCTATAATCGTTTGGGTTATTAATACTTGTTAGTAACATTACTGTGGAAGGAATGAGTTAGGAAGAATTTTGAGGAAATGTGCTGTGGAGGGAGAGTGGGAAACCATTTAGGAAAAAATAATTACTTGGTACACCTCACTGGGATTCAAATCACGATCTCCCCATCAATGGCAGTACAGTCTCTTGCGAGAGTGATGCCTTTGACCATTCAATAACAGAAGTGGGGTGAATCACAAGATACAAAACCTATTGATGAGAAGTAATTTTACCATACACTTTTTAATATTGACCAAACCATAAAATACTGTCTCAAATATAATTTTTATTCACTTCCCAATTTCAAAGAGAACAATAACAACTAGAACTATACATATTATTTTTAAAATCAATAATTTGTTTATGATTTAAAGGATACATAGTTTGAGTTCATAGGCTATTTTAATCTCTAATAGTAACCCAACTACAATATAAAGTATAGAATACATAATAATGACCAATTATTTTGTAAAAATAAGGTTCTTCAAAACATCAAAGTTCTTCCATTTCTAGAAAAATATTATTTCAAGAGAAACTTATTGATATATTTGCTGTTGAATTAATTGTATGATCCAATCAAAATTTATATAATTTATTTTCCATTGTCAGCCATGGGATTAGCAAGTATAAATGTGCATTTGTATGTGATAGTAAGGTTTGTAATAAACATTTAACCTTATTATTTAATTACTATCAACTTGATGCTAGTTATTTTAAGGTTGACATTTAGGGGAATATGGAGACAAGGGGAAGAAACAAAAACTGATTTTTTTTCAAATAACACAAGGCAATTTTGTAAAATGAGAATAAATTAATAAATATTAAAAAATATGTATACTTCTAGTAAATTGGGTATTCCCTTGTTTCATTAAAAAGAAAAAATTATTTAGTGGTCATTCCCCATAGGTACAAATTCCTTTATTTTGTGTGCTCTGGATTTTCTAACTGTTCATCTGGCTATCTGCAAAATTCCTCTTGGGATGGATTAGTCTTCGTGTAGTGCTAAAGAAGACAATATTGAAGTAATTTAAGTAAGTTCAAGTTCATAGCCCTACTTGCACTAAGAACATGTCAATATTGAAATATTAAAAAATATATAATAGTATAAGCACTATTAGTCTAGTATCAATCTAAGTCAATTTTTGTTTTGTAGGTATTTTGTGGAAGAGAATTAATATAAATCAAATATAAAACATATGTAATTTAAGAATGGATTATTTCAATGCCATACCATTTTAAATTACTCTTTAAATTTGAATGTCTAATTTAGACAAGTAATTTTTATGTTTTATGAACATGATTTCTGTAATTTTTACAAGATTAATCCAGAAATGTACGGACTGTGCCCCGTATATTTTTTCTACACATTGGACAATTGTTCAGGCTTGGTGCACAAGCTGTACATGTGATGAGATGTGCACAAGGTAAAAACACCACAGTAGCATCTTTGTCCATGCAGATTTTACATTGACGTGCATCTTTCAACCGTCTGTTTTCTTCTAAGAGAAATTCTGCAAACAACAAACAAATGAACACAATAGCACAACATTGTATGAGGGAAAAATCAATCTAGTTTAAAGCTCAATCATGTGTTTGTTATAACCCACCTCAATGGCATAGTGAGCTAACGCGCTAGTCTCGTGTTGAGCTAGACTGCCGAGGACGGGGAGATCGAGGTTCGAATCTCGCTCGGGTGAAATGGGGGTGGTTTTCCCTAAACGGTTTTTCACTCTCCCTCCATGCAAGTGTGGGTTCACTTCCTCTATATTCAACCTTCCCAATTCCTAATCCATTAGCATAATTAGTACTTAAGTGTATAACCCAAACGGTTAGTAAGACGCGGTGCTAAGTATTATTATTATTATTATTATTATTATTATTATGTTTGTTATATTTGTTTAGTAGGCAAGCAAGATATTAATTAAGAATAAATTATGCATTCAACCTGAAGAGATAGTAAGACACAGTGCTAAAAAAATAAAAATTAATTAGGAGGTATTTTTTTTTCTGAGTGGTTATGGAAAGGAAGAAGAGTTTTAGATGGGAGGCAGAAAACAAACATTTTTAATAAAACTATACTTTCAAAATATGTTTTTCATTTTTTAAGATTTATTTAGCTACACAATCATTTACCACAAAAAATTAGAAATGTTTCTTTATAATGAATTAACGTTTTTAGTTATTTAAGTTTATATATTATTTTATGAAAACTATTAGTTCTGATGCCTGCTGCCTTAGCTCAGTCGACAGCACATGTCTACTGAACTAATTAATGGTCCTGGGTTTGATTCAAGGCATGGTGGAAAGAATTATCATTTATGATAATTGAGCTTCGCCTTTACAGTAACTAATTAGTATCCAAGTGACTGGGTATGGTGAATCATAGACCTTATTAATTTTACCATAGTTTTTATAGTACATTCCCAGAGTTTCCTTACATTCTATGTAAATTCTTTGAGGAATAAGTACCATCTAAGGCCAATCCGTTTTTTGAAGCACAGGTCGTCGATGTCTCAGGTAATAAGACTGGTGGATTGTTGGTTGACATTCCATCAGGAAGTAGGGTCACACTGCGAGTTGATACCTTGTGTACCTGGGATGAATAACTGATTTGTGCTGGCAATAGCTCAAGACTGCGTGTAGACACTGCTGAGATGCTGTGGTATTCATCTTCATCTTGTGACGTTGACAAAGAGTGTTTTTCATGTAAAGTGGGCATCGATTGAGACATGCCCCTTGATTCACTGTATGTTAAGAGAACATTTGATTTAGCAAATTTGTAAACAATTAAAATAATACCCTAAACATTTTTGCAATGTTTAATCAAAGAACAAAACATTCTAAATAATATTTCAGTATACTATTTTTTATTACAAAATATTAAGCCCAAATTATTAGTAAGCAAAATTTTAGCAAGCCTCAATCAATACAGTTTACTTCTTTTAAGATAATTTTGAAATGTCTGGAAGATAGTAATATTTAGGGCAAAGAAAAACTAAATTATGTATTAATTGATGTTTTATTTTTCTTAAATTTATTCTATGTTTTTCCTGAACGAAGGTGCAATGGATGTGAAAAAAGAGACCGCCAAAATATGATAGATGTTAGAAAAGACAGAACACCACACAGGACATTTCAATCAAATCCTTTAGATAGGATTAGAGATTGAATATTTATAAATAATGAATTTAGTGACTGATGTATTTCTCTCTTAATATCAACATAGGAGCCCGATCTTAGAGTAAATGTGTGTAGTTTCAATAAAGTCAAGACTGGTGAAAACATATAAAACCACTCGAACTCCCTACTTAAACTTTTTTTTTTCACTTTTTCCTATCTATTTCCCTCTTTGAGTTGAACAACATAGAATAAATGTAATAGAAATGTATAAGCATGTATTGTATTACTTTGTTATCTTAATTGTTATGATTTTGGTATAGCTATACAAAAAAAATTGAGGAATAAGGGGATGATATGTGATCTTTGCATTTACTGAGCAGAGGGTGCATGGTGCAACAAAGGTCTGCATATGTCCATATTAATTTATAGCCTGTAGTAATAAATTATATATTACCGTTAATTTGTAAAAGTTCCAATAAGCTAAAATAATATATTTGAAAACCGTGGCAAGACAAAACTACAGTGGCTTGTTAAGCTAAAGGACCAGGGTTTGGATCCATTTTAAGGCCATATTTTTTCAACTATATCATAAATTGACATAAAATAATTTTACATGCTCGTTTGTAGAAATTTAAATAGAGTGTAAAATAGTATAAGTCATTTCAAAAATACCTTTTACACTTTTCCACAGTTTCAAGAGAAGGTGTGTCGCAAGAAAATATTATTGTTCACTCCATCCACGAGTGGTAGCAATTTTACCTTGATGGACTATACTATAGCCCTATATTCTAAGCTAATCCATTATGTACCATGCAAGGTAAGCTTGCAACTTTCAGTGTAAACAGAGTTCATTAATTTTTTTTTATTAATTTATACTAGAGTTCTGTGAGTTAAGTTTTTTCATGTGGATCAAGTCCAAGAAAGTTTTTTTATAATGCTAATGAGCTCCATCCTACTTTGAGTTGGGTATAGTCATTATTTTAAAATTAAACTTTTTTCAAATGAAAAATAAGTTGATTGTATAAACTTTGCTTATAAAAATGAGGGCATGATAATTTTAGCCTTGGCTATGTACTTTTATTCATAATGGATAATATTTAAAATTTAATTTATAAGCAACTAGGTTTTAGGTTAGTCTGATTTAGACTAATGATAAATCAAGCTTCATGTTGACATAGTGAGAGTTTGCTTTGAACTAATTTACTAAACATTTTCACACTGGCATTTTAACTGTTGAAGTCACATGCTAAGAATCAAAACTTTTCAAATAAATAAAATAATACAAGTTATTAATTAAAAATTTATACTAAAGACTGAACACTATCTAAAAGCTATACAAATATAGTTTGGAAATAAATAAATATTTACACCCCAAATTTTTGTATCTACTTAAAAAAAAAATGTTTTCAATACAATTGCCAGTAGCAATTCAAATACAGCAGAACTCACACTTTTGATGTATCTTGTGAAGAATTACTCTGTATGTCTAGGACTGTATCCACAAGCTCTGCCAATGACTGCGAAGACTCACCAATTATGTCGACATGATTTTGGTTAGCTTCATTAGTTTCAGTTCTATTCAAACCAATATTCAATGGTGCCTAAGAGTATAAACCAAAATTAAAAATAATGTGGTTCTTTCTGTGTATTTAACTAAACTAATAAAATATTGTACCCAAAAAACTATAGATTAAAGATAACCTAGCTAAGTAAGTACTGTCTCTGCTCAAGTCAGTGAACTTAAGAATAATTTTAAACATTTTAATTAATTAGTGCAAATACTAATAAAACATTGTACACACAGAAGAATACTACGGTATTGATTCAATTCTAAGACACTTTTTCCCCCCATTTATATATCTCTAAAAACGGGATGCTTTTTAGAATCGATGGAGTCTTGGAATTGCATTTCTTTTTAGAGCAAATCCCTCGATGGCTCAGAATATGATATATTATCGGATAGTAAAGATAAAGATGGCTCAGAAGGATCAGACTTGAATGTGAAGTAGATTCTGATATTGATTCAGATTCAGATATCAAAGGCTCATATGAATCAGACTGATAATGATTTAGAAAATACATAAATAACATACCTAATGATAAATATGTAATGTAGTATTGTTGTTAGTAAATTGAATTCTGTAATAGAAATCTTTTTTAGATGTAGAGTATTTTGACATTTTATTTATATTTATTTTCTTAGAACCAATTATTTTTTTCTGTTGGCGGTACTGAAAAATTAAGGTGCATCTTACAATCAATGGTGTCTTAGAATCAAAGGAATACTGTACACCTTTATCAAATTCAATTATAATAGATAAGTGTACACAGAGAAAAATATTATCTCAAAGAAGCATGGTTACAAGGGAGCTAAATGAAGGGTTTAATGAGCCCTAGGCAAGACTTAAAATTTGCGCCCCAGTTGTATTCTAAACATCCATATACCTATCTATCCATAGTTCTGCCCATTATTTTCCTGATAAATTTTTAGTAAGAACTACAATTAGTAAGGGTTCAATGTGTATGTTTCAGTTTGTTTAAAAATAAGATAAATGGACACTGAAATTTCCAGCAATGGTATAAGATGTAGTTTGAGCTTTAAATATAGTTAGAGTAAAATAACAAAACTAAAATAAAACCAAAAACAGATACGGTTATGCAGTGGTAAATAAATGATGAAAGAATAAACAAAATATTTTCACAGACCCTCCGAGTGTGACCTATAACTGAGTGCCTGGCAATACACTTTATTTTATATTTGATGCTGGAAATATACTTTATTTCATTTTTGATACTGGAAATATACTTGAATTTTAAATTAGATAAACATGGACATTGAATGTAAGAGAGACTAGGAAAGTGGGTGCAATGGGAATGAAATTTGTGAGGAGCATGTTAGCTGTCACTAGGAGAAACAAGATTAGTAATGAAGTTATCCAGAAAAGAGTGGGGTTACAGGGAGTACATAAGATAGAGGAAGCAAGAGTAAGATGGTATGGGCATGTTTTGAGGATGGAAATGAGAGGATGGCAAAGAAAATGTTGGTAATGAAGTATGTAGGAAAAAGACCGCAAAGGAGTCCCCAAGAAAGAGGTGGGTGGAGCAGATAACAGATAGTATTCAACTGAGAGGAGAAGAATGGAAGCAATTAAAGGAGGAAGAATGGTGGAAAGATAGAGGAAGATGGAGGCATTTTATTAAATTGACCTGGCCACAGGCTGGAAAGAGTTGATGATTATGCTACTGGAAAGATATTAAGCCTCTTCTAATTGGGAGAATTGTTGTCTATGGCAGTTTACATCAACATTTTGAGACCCCTGATATTTATAATTTGAACACTGCTAATAGTTATAGTTTGATCACTCCATGAATATGCCCCCACCCCTGGTCTGTCTTGTTTGCTGCATAGGTAGTCGACCTTTTAGATGACCTGGCAGTGTGGATTTCTGTCTAACTTGCTCACCTTTCCATTCTTAGTCTCTACCCTAATCTCTTTCCTCCTCTACATGCTAGAGGAAGAAAGAATTATCTGTTTGTTTTGACTACACTTGCAGCCAACCACCTTCCTCTGCCCCAAACTTTGTCCCAGTACCAAAAAAAGTACAAGGCTGTATGTCATGGAGATTAAATATGATGTGACACCAGTAACTGGGCAAGTTTAAAACCATATTCAAAATATTGGTGTAACCTGCAGCCCATCTGACCTTGACATTCCAAAGGCACAATACCCTCTTTGTTGTTTTCTTCACCTCTCCACTACCCGCCCCCCCCCCCCCCCCCAAATAAAACTGTCCAGTTTGCAATCTTGGCTTGATGTTAGTACTTTGCAGGTCCTTTTTGTTTATCTTGTGACCCTTGAGTATAAGAATAAATGAGTAAACGCAGAGGAAAAATCCGGTTTATGGCTAGGGCAGTATAATGTGTACAGATTGGCTGTGGCTCCAAAGAGTGGATTGAGTTAAAAGAAAAGGACATTTTTCTTTGTGTGAAACCAGAGTGGATTGTTCTTGGTGTGAAACTAGCTTTGATAGAAATAATATGGGGATTAATCAATTGTAGTAATGTTTTCCAGTAATGATAATGCCCAGAAATTCCAAATACATAAAGCTAAGCTAGGATATGTAATTGTGGAGGGACTAGCTCCTTTTTACTTTCTCTCTATCTTACAGGTAGAGAAAGTATTGTGATCGTCAAAAAATTCGAACTCGAGATTTTGATGAATTTTGACGTTTCATGACTTCCTGAATCCAAAAAAGTGGTTTTTGAATTTCCGTCTGTCTGTCTGTCTGTCTGTCTGTCTGTCTGTCTGTCTGTCTGTCTGTCTGTCTGTCTGTCTGTCTGTACCTCCAACTAGAGCCTAAAATATTTTACCGATTGAGCTGAAACTTGATATCTTGGGTTTTCATAGGGTTGCCCCGAGGGGTTTTTGGAATTGGACATCTACCCCTAAAATTAAGGGTAGTTTACTGAAGGGAAAAAACAGAAAAAGTCGATTTTCTCAAAATCGGCTCTAACGATATTGATTAAATTTCATTTATGAACATTAATAAATATTCCAAACAAAATGGCTACCCTCAATATTTCGGCAAAATCGCTTTAAGGGCTCCGGTCTGATGCGTAAATTAACATTTTTTATAATAGCTCCGAAACTATTTGAGATATGAAATTACTTAGCATTACAAATATGTATATATATTTATAATACAGATATTTTATTCGAAACATATTTTTATAAAATCAATAATTTTTAATCTATACGCAATTATATATATATTTTTTAGCTTTTTGGACATTAAAGCTTAAGTATTGCGATCGTAGAAAAAACTAACCTGAAATGTTGATGGATTTCGACGTCTCATGACCCCCCGAACCCTAAAAAATAGTCTTTGCAATGCCGTCTGTCTGTGTGTCTATTAAAACTTAAAATTAAGGGTAGTTTACCGAAGGGCAAAAAGAAAAAGTCGATTTTCTCAAAATCGGCTCAAACGATTTTGATTAAATTTCATTTATAAACATTAATAAATATTCCAAACAAAATGGCTACCCTCAATATTTCGGCAAAATCGCTTTAAGGGCTCCGGTCTGATGCGTAAATTAACATTTTTTATAATAGCTCCGAAACTATTTGAGATATGAAATTAATTAGCATTACAAATATGTATATATATTTATAATACAAATATTTTATTCGAAACATATTTTTATAAAATCAATAATTTTTAATCTATACGCAATTATATATATATTTTTAGCTTTTTGGACATTAAAGCTTAAGTATTGCGATCGTAGAAAAAACTAACCTGAAATGTTGATGGATTTCGACGTCTCATGACCCCCCGAACCCTAAAAAATAGTCTTTGCAATGCCGTCTGTCTGTGTGTCTATTAAAACTTAAAATTAAGGGTAGTTTACCGAAGGGCAAAAAGAGAAAAAGTCGATTTTCTCAAAATCGGCTCAAACGATTTTGATTAAATTTCATTTATAAACATTAATAAATATTCCAAACAAAATGGCTACCCTCAATATTTCGGCAAAATCGCTTTAAGGGCTCCGGTCTGATGCGTAAATTAACATTTTTTATAATAGCTCCGAAACTATTTGAGATATGAAATTAATTAGCATTACAAATATGTATATATATTTATAATACAAATATTTTATTCGAAACATATTTTTATAAAATCAATAATTTTTAATCTATACGCAATTATATATATATTTTTAACTTTTTGGACATTAAAGCTTAAGTATTGCGATCGTAGAAAAAACTAACCTGAAATGTTGATGGATTTCGACGTCTCATGACCCCCCGAACCCTTAAAAATAGTCTTTGCAATGCCGTCTGTCTGTGTGTCTATTAAAACTTAAAATTAAGGGTAGTTTACCGAAGGGCAAAAAGAGAAAAAGTCGATTTTCTCAAAATCGGCTCAAACGATTTTGATTAAATTTCATTTATAAACATTAATAAATATTACAAACAAAATGGCTACCCTCAATATTTCGGCAAAATCGCTTTAAGGGCTCCGGTCTGATGCGTAAATTAACATTTTTTATAATAGCTCCGAAACTATTTGAGATATGAAATTACTTAGCATTACAAATATGTATATATATTTATAATACAGAAATTTTATCCGAAACATATTTTTATAAAATCAATAACTTTCAATCTATACGCTATTATACATGAATTTTTTTAACTTTTTGGACATTAAAGTTTAAGTATTGCGACCGTAAAAAAAAACTAACCTGAAATGTTGATGGATGTCGACGTCTCATGACCCCCCGAACCCTAAAAAATAGTCTTTGCAATGCCGTCTGTCTGTGTGTCTATAAAAACTTAAAATTAAGGGTAGTTTACAGAAGGGCGAAAAGAGAAAAATTTGGTTTTCTCAAAATCTACTCAAACGATTTTGATTAAAATTCGTATCTAGGCGTTGATTAAGATTATAAATAAACTGGCTATTTTCATTTTCCTATGAAAATGATTTTTAGGGTACTTTACAGAAGCGTTAATTTCCCTTATTTCTACAACTATTGGAGAAACTAAACAACTTATCATTGCAAAATTGTAGGACTATCAGAAATAAAAAAAAATTATTTGACATATATTTTTATAAAAGCAGCAGTTTCTGAGATATTTGCAAATATATTAATACAATTTTGTGAGCTTTAGTTGTAAACATATACTACTTAAGTCTTAACGCAATAATTCTCCAATGCCATAGAGTAATTAAATATAAGTATCTAAAAAAGTATGTTATTTTTCCTTAAATCTCTTAGGAGAAATGTTTGCATAGCAATGATCTATCTCCATTTTAGACTCAATAGTCAATATTTACATTTTTTATTGGTCAAAATGTATAAATGAATAATTAAATATCAATGCGATGACTTGAAGATCTGCAACACCTTATAAAATGTTAAAATTTTAACCAGAAATCGAAATTTTAATACGAAGTGTTGACCCTTGTGGAAGACATTAAACTGTTTGAAATGCTCTTAGGTGGACAAAGATGCGCCTCTTTTCTCATTGATTCTATATCATTGTATATTATTTTATGCGTGTTCTTATGTGGAGTGGTGATGATACAATGTACATTATTCCGTTCAGAAATCTTAGGAGTTTATAGAAAGAGAGAGAAAGTCTGTGCGGTGCTCCGTACCATTTATTTCAAAAGTGATTTCTCAGATATGGTTAAGCAATGCTTATTTTACTGCATTTAATTTGATGAGAGTATAAATAATGTAGCTCAGAAGACTTAGATGGATGTTGTTCACTTCTAGCATAAAAATGAAATTCATATAATATATTAAACATCTTGCTTTTTAGGCAATGCAACAGCTAAATTTATATGAATGTTTTGAAAAGGGGCAGAGTACAACTTCAATGCACGCGTGAATGCAAGTTCTGTGAACCTAATCAAGACAACAAATTTTATAATTTAAAATGAGGCCAACCTGCTCCTGACAATGAAAGAATAATTCACAATTTATCATCGCTTGTATTATTTTTAATGCAGGCCTACTTGTTTTGTCTAAGCAGAGATTTTTGGTGCCAGAAATTCTGCACCCCCTCTCCCCCTTTGACCTCTTGGGTATTGACCTAGTGTGGCCCTTGTTTGAACACTTTTAAAATTTACTGTGGCT
This sequence comes from Timema podura, assembly GCA_033556935.1. NCBI lineage: Eukaryota > Metazoa > Arthropoda > Insecta > Phasmatodea > Timematidae > Timema > Timema podura. The sequence goes on from JAVRXN010000010.1 coordinate 78,584,699, forward strand.
TAGTAAAATATTCATATTGATTATATATTGAATTAACCTTTTTTGCATTTATCACTTTAATTATGTATTTATCTTATAGTAAAATCATGACACAAATATTGTTTATGTATCTTTCTAAAAAATGACAAGCATTGCTACTGTGGTAATTAATGTTTATTATTCTAATTATAATTATTTAGGTGTTATTATCATATTTGTATTTATTACTGTTGAATACTCATTAGTTTCAGTGTATGATTTTTATCTTAAAATCGAACATAGATACATGGTGTCTACTCAACTTGACCAATGAAATTACAGACTTTTACCCGGATCATTTCCATTGTATGTCACACCATTCTCTCATCCCTCTTCCCCACCCCCAAACACGTTTTTTATTAATATTTTTTGTGAATAATAATAAGTTTTAAAATTTAATAATCATGCTTTTTTATTTGTATTAAAATAGTCTACTAGGAATTATGAAATTATAAAATATATCACACAGCTACCATAAAAAAAGTTTGAATCCCATTGTAATTTAGTGATTTAATGATTTTTATATTTCATATTTTGAGTAAATTTTTTTTTTTTTTTGTAATTTACTTAATTCCCAACTTATTCCCGTTTTTTCTCGACCACTTCAAATTCGAGGCTAATTTCAGTTTTTCAAGATTTTCACAGATGATAGACACCTGTAGATAATGTCAGAGTTTAAAAAGCAATATTTCAGGAATGAGTTCTAAGCCCAGTGCTTCTTGATTTAGATTTGTACAGTGTCAATTCTGCATATTAGGCGTCTTCCACTAATGTCCCCCAGTGCTGTTTCTTATGTTCCATGACATTACTACATTTGGCTAAATATGTCCATTATTAGAACCATAAAATTTAAAATAGGACAATATGTTGTCTATTTTAGTCATCTAAATATAAAGATGGATTTGATGTATATAGTGTAGTTTATGTATGTTTTTTATTTCAAATAATGATTTTTAAGGATTTGAGTCTAATGCTAGGCACAGAGATGTAACATTGTTACATTTGTAAGATGTCGAATTGCTGGTGGTGCCTGCATGATCAGCTGGGGCAGCTTTCCTGGAGCTAGGGGGCTTCCCGGCAACATAAATCCACAGTGAGTTAACACCTGCCAAATATTATTTGAATATAGTAGCACTTGTAATCATTGTGTTAGTTATATTTATGGTATTTTTATTGTAGATGTTAAACAGCCGCTTCAACATGCTACATGGTAAAAGATCTATTATGCAAATAGCTCCTAAAACAAATTACATAGAAAGTCGATTGGCCAAAATTACTATGTTTTGAGAGAATAATTCTGTGCTGACATAGATCAAAAGCTTTACATTGATCAATATAAATGGCATCAATCTGACCTTGAGTATAAACATGACTGGCTGCTGATGATATCACCATCATCCGGTGATATCATCAGCAGCCAATCAAGTTTCTACTCAAGGTCAGTCGTGTGCACAGAGGGTGGTCCCCCCTGAATGGTTTCCCACTCTCCCTCCATGCAAATGCAGGTGCACTTCCTTTAAATTTAATCTTCCTCATCCCCGACACATTTAAGTAATTACTACATATGCGTATAACCCAAAGGGGTAGTAAGACCTGATGCTAAGAAAAAAATTATAAACTTGAGGAGCAACATGAACCAGAAATTTGAATAAGTTAGTTACTGAAGAGTTGTTGTTCACAAAATCGTGTTAATTTCCAGATAGTTTATTTTTCAAATAGTGGAATATGTGTCCATATACCATTTCTTCAAATACTCCAGAGAAAAAATTCAGTAGAGAAGGGGGCCTCCTTTTTATGTTTTTAGCTATAGATTGCTTCCAATATTCAGGGAGATTTAAAATGTATACTAACAAGGGATTACAAATATTAGCACAACCATTAACAATTAAGTTTGGGATTCCATCAACCTCAGCACACCCGGATGAACTTGGTTTTTTATACCAAGAGAGACATTCAAGAGAGTAGGCACAAGGGCACATTAGTTTCAATAGTAGTAATAGACATAGCTGGTAAAGTGGAGTCTTACACTGAGCTAAAATAGTTACGCTATTAAAAGCGGATCAGTGATAACATTTCCATTAATTTCAAGATTGGAGGGGAAGACTTTGCTCACATGATTATTTTTAAAATATTTCCACAAATCCTTGAGTTTGCTCTTGAGTTTAGTTTCTATTAGGTTCATTCAAATGGCTCTATCAATAATTAAAGTTTCTTTAACTAATATACAATAGTGTGAGAAAGATGAATATAATTTTCTATTATTAGTTTTTTTATATCTTTTAAAAAATGGATTTTTCTTTACTATGTAAAATTTAGGCGAGGAAGAAAACCATTGGGGAAACAGAGAATTATATTTTATAGTAATTTTTGGAACACGAGTGTTGATTATTCATTGGATAATTTGAGAGAAGTTCTCGGTAGGTTTATTAATATGACAGGTGAGTAAATACATGTCCAATTGGTGATTGCCAAAAGTCTAATAGATTAAAATAATTTCCACGAGAATAATCAAAATAATTTGTGAAAATATTTTTATTATTATTACAAAAAATTAGAATATAGTTTACATTAAAGGGTTAGTTTTCAGATATAAATGGGGGTGGAAAAACTACATCGTTATAATTTGTTTAGTACTTTTGAGACAAAAATAGATGAACAATTTAAATGTTTTAAGAAACAATCAATACAAAGCAAATAAGCAGCAAAACTTTTAATAAAATCATTTTTTCAAATCTCGAAAGTGGTGAAGTGATTTATTCTAAAAAAAAAACTACCTTCGGTTCAAGAAAAACATTTACTTTTTAAGCTAATAAAAAGAGAACCAAACCTTTTCTGGAACAATCTAATAAAAAATTAAGAAGAAACAGGGAAGTTGCAGTAATGTAGAGGGTAAAATTTACTTATTGACATGGTTGGCTATCAGTATTTTAAAGATAATATGTAGTGATGATTTTTTTGTAATATATTTATCTATTCTAATTTTTTTTATGATGTAAATATTTCATTTGTTTACTTTGTTAAAAATTCATTTTAACTTTAAATTATTCCAATTTTTTACTTCTAGATTAATATGTATCACAATAATCAAAAATATCTCACTATCCATGAGTGTATGAACAAACTTTATAAAGTGAGTGTGCATACAGTGTGTGTGTATATATATAAAAAATGTGATTTTTAGTTTTTTCTCATAGCTCTGTTATGCACATTCAGCATCAGTCTGGCCAGGTTGGCTAGTCGGCGATCGCCGACCAGAATGGGCCAACAGGTTTCCAAAGAGGGCTCTCCACAGAAACATTATAACAATTTGTGTTCGGTTTGGGATGTGATTTTCTTCAGGGGAATGTAATAAAATCTCTTGCACCATTGTAGACTCTCACAAATTTGAAACAATGTTTTTCCACACCGTCTACAAGTTTGAGTTTACGAAGTGTCCCTCCTCCCGATGTCCCTTCTCAGAGAAAAATTGTGCGCTGTATTGTGACATGGGTATGAGAAGAGAGATTCACTGGATATGTTTTTATACACAAATTTTAATATTAAAAAAAGTTATTGGATCTTAAGATCAAAATTTAGTTTTGAGGAATCTTCGGGAATTAGTTGTTTATAGTTTGATACTGGATAGATGGTACACAAGAGGTGGCCATAATGTATCACTTAGCTCTTTGTGTTAGTTTTGTGAATCATGTTAAAGTATGCTAAAGTTTGCTGCAATCAATAGTAGTAGATGATTCTAATGGTAGAGGATTGTATAAATTTCTTTAGTCAAGAGCTTATAAAATTAGGAATTCAAATTGGAAATGTTGCCGCATGTTCATTTAATGGAGTGGGTAGCATGAAGGCAATAGAATTCAAGCCTATTTAAATTCAGAAAATTACCTCCTGATCTACACACATTGTATGGGTCATGTCTTCAACATAATAATAGCTGATTCCACTGCTAATTGTAACATAGCCGTAAATATGTTTGGCTTAGTCGAGGAGTCTTCCATCAAGCAACTCTCATAAAAAATGACAGTGGGAAAACCTTATACTAAGGGGTGACACTGCAAAGTCGTGATAAATTGTATCTCTTTAAAAATATATGAGCTTAGGGTTAGTGGAGTAAATATAAGGCTTTTACTTATATACTGGATTTTAATAACAGTGAGAGTGAATCCAGTAGATTCGTAACAATTGTTTCTTCTTACTTTCTCTTTACCCCTCAAAGAGAGTAGTATTATGATCATCAAAAATATATCTCGAGATCTTGATAGCAAAAAGTCAGCATTTCATGACTCATGAAACAGAATTCTTTTTGCAATGCTGACTGTCTGTAGCTGTATCTCGGCCTAGATACGAAACCATTTTACCTCTCGGGCTAAAATATTGTATTTAGGGTTTTCATGAGGTTACCCCCAAGAATTTATTTTTTGTAACTAGATGTCTAACCTTAAAATTAAGGATAGTTTACTAAGGTGCAAAAAGAGAAAAAAATCTATTTTCTTGAAATCCGCTAAAACTATTTTGATTAAGATTCATATCTAGGCAATGTTTGATATTTAAAAAAAAATGGCAACCCTCACATTCCCATGAAAATGACTCTGAGGGTACTTTACATACTCTAACTTTCCTATGAATATGCCTTTGAGATTACTTTACATTGGCAGAAACATACAATTTTATTCACATCCCCACAGCTATTTGAAATAAGAAATAACTTATCATTGATAAGTAGTAGTGCTATTAAAAATAAAAATATTTTATCTGAAATATATCTTATAAAATCAAAAATTTCTGATATATATATATAATTCTGGTCTTTGAAATCTGAAATTGATTTGTTATCCTCTTTGTTGGACAGAGATGTTCCCTTTTACTTAATTTTTCTGAGAGAGAGTGAATATAAAGATTTTATCCATAAAACCTGCCGTTCCCTCAGCAATGATATTGGTTATAATGAGTCTGAAGATGAGGACGAGCTTGATGATGTCTAAAACCAAGATGATAGTTTAAAACTTTTTATGTAAGAACATTCCAGCCTCGAGAAATTCTCTAAGTGCTAACGTTGAGCATTTTCTGTTTTATATGAAATATCAGTGCGACCAAGATTTTTCACTAACCTGAACGCCATTTTCAAGTTTGTAATGATTCTGTGCGCAAGTAGTGTGTGAGAGGTTTTTTTAAACTTTCAATTCTCAAAAATAGATTAAGATCTCTCATAGACCAAATTCTTTTGTTTCCACTATTGTTAATGTATGTTTAAAAATACTATTTTCACAATCTCAACAAATATGAAAAATAGATGAAATAGCAGCATCCAATGAAGAGCTTAAGATATTACTTTGACAAGAAAAAGTTATTCTTCTCTCAATGCTTGTTCCCAGAAATGGTGGATGCTTTTGTTCATCGACTATAAATTTTAATTCGGTACTGTTAGCGTTGGTGATTATGTAAATCAACTAAAGAATTTCTAAATGTATTGTTACATGGTAAAAGGTATAACTTTACATGTTGTTGTAATACATTCTGAAACTGCTTTATAACATGTTTTTATTTACTCAGTTATATACTCTATAATATTATTTAAAGTGATACATTTTTTAATTTTTCATTAACAAATATATCCTTGCTATGGTTAAAGAGATGTATTGTTTTACTTTTTTCTGTTTACATTTTACTAAGCTGTACATTTGTATTTACTTTTAATGATCTGTTATTTCAATCAGCTGGATATTTGTATTTAGTTTAAATTTTGACAGTTAAGTTATTTTTAAGCCTAGTTTAAGTGCAGTTAAAAATGTATTTAATTTTATTAGATTGAATGTTATTCCCCTGTCAAGAATCCTAGGTCTGGTTTGCTGGGGTGTATCATCTTTATTTGAAACAATAATAGAAACAACTTTTCTTTGGTAATTCGTTTGAAAATTTTATAATAAACCTACATTGGATCAGTATGGGTTGTGGGGGGGCCTATGAAATATCAGCCGAGGGCCTGAAGATGAGCCAGGCCAACGCTGTGACCATTTAAAGAATAAATAAAAATATCAGGATGGCATTCCCTAGACTTGTAGTCATATAATTTACTTTAGATCATCTTTATTTTTTGAAACAATAATGAAGTTAAAATGAATTAGGATATTCTGTAATATCAAGACTTTTCTAATTTTCTTCACCTTCCACAAACAATCTTAATATTCTTCATAAACTAAAGTTATGATGCTAGAATTTCAGCTATTTTTTCAATCAAATTCTGTGCTCATTAATCATTTGCCAAATTACAGCTATTCAAAATGCACATGAATTAAAAATTTTACACCAGCTATATAATATATGTAAATTAGTATGTACACTATGTTTACACTGAAAGATAGCAAGCTTGCCTAGCATGTTTACACCATGGCATACCTAATAAATTAGGACAATAGTGTTATCAGTCTAGGAAAATCTACTACCTTTTAGGGTAAATAAATTCTACAAAGTTTTTGCGGCTAAACGATTAGAGGTTTATAAATGTACCTTTTATTGGTACATTTAACAAAAGGGTACTAAATGAAAAACTAAAAGGGCAGGGCTTACAGGGGTAGTTTAGAGTCATTTGCCTGAAGAGAGAATATAAAATTACTTTCATGAAATAAATTGGGCATGCAGGTTGAACCGGCTGGAGTTTTCTCTATCAATGTTGAAGGGGTTGAGCACAAGTTTGGAGGACCATATATCAATTAATGTGGTGCTTTATAGATTTGAGTGCAATGTGATGTGTATAGTATTACGTTAGTTTGATTGTTGAAAAGAGAAAAAGCCCTCTTTTAATAAAGTACATTTAAAGTTTCCTTATTTTAATTATTATTTATCTTTAAAAATGCTCTACTGTTACACATTATTTTTGGCTATAAATACAGTGTACGAGGGGGGACCCAAAAGAAACCGGATTGAAAGCGCGTGGCTGTTCCTAGGTGTAGTAGAGAGTTCTCCTGCTAGGTGGGTCTACTAGAGACCTTCCAAAATCAGTTGCCCAAGGGGTGCTGCGAAGAAGGTTATGTTTTATTGTAGTGTTGTTTTCTCAACTGTTCTCGTTTACTGCCTGCAAAATCACTATGGCAGATTTAAAGGAACAAAGAGTGTGTTTAAAATTTTGCTTCCTGCTTGAAAAATCGGCAACGGAAGCTTACCAAATGCTTCAACAGGCTTTAAATGTGGCGAGATGAGTGTTAAAGATCATGCTCGTTCTGGGTGCCCTTCATCATCTCGAAACGATGAAAACATTGAAAAAATCCACCAAAAAATCAATGAGGATCGTCGTTTCACAATCGACGAAATTTCAGAACAGAGAGGGTGAGTTGGAGCTCGTGCCAGCGGATTTAAACTGAGGATTTTCAAATGAGACGTGTTGCCGCTAAGTTTGTTCCTGGCCTGCTCACACAGGATCAAAAAACCATTAGTCTGAATTTGAGCCAGGACTTGAAAAATCAGATTGAAAGTGACCCAAACTTTTTGACCAAGGTCATTACAGGTGATGAAAGTTGGTGTTACGGTTATAACCTAAAAACCAAGCAAGAGTCTAGCCAGTGGAAGACCCCAACTCCCCGCGACCCAAAAAAACACAAGACAAGTGAAGTCGAATGTTAAGACAATGATCATTGTTTTTTCGATGTTCATGGAATTGTGCACCGGGAATTTGTCCCCCCTGGTTAGACTGTTAATCAGCACTTTTATTTGGAAGTTTTAAGACGTTTGAGGGAGGATGTGTGAAGGAAACGCCCGGAACTCTGGCGATCAGGTGACTGGTTCCTTCACCATGACAATGCCCCCGCACACATGGCCTTGTCTGTGAACCACTATTTGGGTTCTCGGAGGTAGGCTATCGTTCCCCACCCTCCGTATTCGCCAAACCTAGCCCTGTGCAACTTTTTTCTGTTCCCGAGAATGAAAAAAATCTAAAAGGGAAGTATTTTAATGATATGGAGGCTGTAAAAACAGCTTTGCAGAGGGTAATGGACGATATCAAAGTTGAAGAGTTCCAGAGGTGCTTCAAACAGTGGGAAAAAAGACTGGACAAGTGCATCGCATCTAATGAAGAGTACTTTGAAGGAGACTGAAATAATTTAGTAAAAAACTTAATAATTCAATTTTTAAAGCAAAAGTCCAGTTTCTTTTGGATCCCCCCCTCGTACATATGCATTCCCACAAAATATTCTAAAATTGATTTAAAAAAATAAATAATGTATTTTCATTAAGAGTTTACTGACCAGTACAGGTGGATGTTTCACCAACATATCTTTGACAAACTGGGTTCCCCTTACAAGTGTAATGTAGCCACAATGGGGGAACCAACGGGCATGTTCAACAAATGGATCATCTGTTGGGTCCCACGAACTAAGACCTCCATCACAGTGGAAACATCTGACCTGATCACTCAAGCCTATAGTAATAAAATAGTAAAATAAAACAACGTGTGCATTAGGGAAATTCATGAAATGGAAAATACACTTAAGCCCCCCCCCCCCCCTACAATCCAAACCCTGTCAAAAATTTCAGATAATTCGAATCAATTTTTTTTTTAATAAGCCAAATCTTTTCTTAATAATTCTTTTTTTCTATTAAGTTTTCAAAAGATACAAATTAAATACAAAAATTGTGGTTCCACCTTCCACTCACATAAGGCAACAGACAAGTGGCGGCAACCGGTGGGGTGACTGACCTTGGTCAACTCGCTGAGATACTATGTGTATGCTCACTGACATACACAACAATAATTGATGGCCATCAAAACAACAATACTGTATGCCGTGTCCTTAGTTTTAATATACTGTAATTGTTATTTAATACTTTTATAATAATTGTAAATTGATTACTAGCTATAATATATCTATTCCGATAATCTGAACATCAAAAAATACTAACAGGCAGCGGTCCCAATTGGTTCGGATTGGCAGGGTTTAAGTGTAAGTGAATTTTTGGTAAACTATATTGAACTTTAGATGATTTGTCTAAGTATACACTGTACAAACATTATATAGTCACAAAAACTAATTTTAATTCATAAAATGTTTAAGCAATCTTTTATGTTTATTATGAACTAATTGTTTGTTATTTTAAAATTATAGTTTTTTTATCTGATGATAAAATGAAATAATTATATAAGGACAAGCTCTTTATATTACATCCAACAAAACCCTTCAAGTCCATATAAATATGTTGAGCTCACACATAGCAAATCAGATATTTACAAAGCACATCATGTATCCGATCAAGCTGAGGAGAATAAAAGAGGGACTAACGATACAAATATAAATTTGATCTTGGACACTTAATGTTTTCAGTCACCAAATATCGTTTTTTGGATATATGAATAAATTTTTCTTCTTTGCATTATTATTATTAATGTTGTTATTGTTGTTATTATTGTTATTGTTATTGTTGTTATTAACGTTGGTATTAACGTTGTTATTGTTATTGTTATTATTATTATTATTATTATTATTATTATTATTATTATTATTATTATTATTATTATTATTATTATTATAGTATCCATTTTAGGTAAAGGAAAGAGTTAAATTTTCAAATTTCAGTCACAACCTAAATGAGAATTCCTCAAATACTAATTAGTTTTTAAATATTTTAAAATAATATTGCATTGTTTGATAAGTATCCAATTTGATAAGAATTGATTTGAAATTTGGTAAGATTTTTGTTAGTTTAATAACACCCTTAAAGGGAATTGGTAATGGGGAAGTAGAGTTTTATTTTAACAAATTTACAAAAGTCTATTTTAGGGGTCAGCAACCTTTTTGGGCCCCGATCGACTTACAGCTATAAAGGTTCTATCACCCATTTTTTCTCTACCCCAGTTTTGATTATCCCTCCTATCTAGAAAGAAAATATAATATAAAATAATTTAAATATGTATTTTCCAATTAAATTTCCTACCTTTCTTTATAAATATTATAAAGTTGCATGATAAAATATAAAACTACAGTCAAATCTCTAATAGCAGATAAAAAAGTCCGTTTTTTGAAAAATTAGCATGTATTTTTTAAACCATAGTGCTTGAACACAGTTTAATTTATATGAACCTATATACTGTGGTAATTGACTATAACAAATTGATTACTGCATTGTGCAGTTTTGTATACATGATCATTATGGCAAATGAATAAATAATGTAAGTAGTTTACTGCACAAATTGCATTAAACACAGTACGAAACACAAATAAAATTAAATGTGAACCCTGAACAGTAGGCCTTGTGTAGTGTAGTCCTATATATGTGCATGAGCACAAACTAAAATGATTGATCAATCCCCAATGCAGGCTCGGAAGGGAAGGGAGGTACGACCTTGAAGTACCAAAGTCGGGCTATTTAAGAAACTTTCCCCAGAGGGGGAAGGCAGTACTGCTTACACTTTGAACGAGACAATGGCATTCCTGACATTTTTACGATAAAATACTGTATATGGACTGGTGTTTTAAATTGTTTTCCCGCTGTTTAGGAAATTTGTATGCATAAATATGCGTCTCTAGCAGTGTCCTTGTCCATTATTGAGAAAGTTTGTTATTGGAAACTTGTTTCACCGTCAAAGCCAATGTTATTTTGGCAGGAAAATTTAAACTATCTGTTTTAAAGAAGTTTTTCAAGAGGTGTTCGTTAAGGGAGATATGGCTGTAGTAACATGAGAAACGCGGATACTTCTGAATATTGGCAAATCGCCAAAGACAAAGTGTTTCCAGTTTCTACATAATCACAAGGAGAAAATTAGTTTAAAATAAATCTTGTAATTGGTTTTAGTTTTCCAAAATTTGCTAATTTTCAAGCACACCTTGGCTCTCAGATTGACAATTTTGATGTTTTTTTCGGCTCGAAGTTTATGTAATAAAGATGACTAAACAGGCTTGTGAAGGAAGCAAAGTATTTAAAATTTCTTTTATGAAAATTGTTTCCTCAAAATTTTAATTTTCCTGAAATTGGTTAAACCCCAGAAATTATATTTATGATTTATTGCCTTTACCTTGCTTGCAATTCCAAATTTAGTACATTCACTGATGTATCAAGAAGGAATGCAAAATATATCAGTGATCTCATATCCTCCAGTTCTGGGTAGTAGATCATATCCATTTATTTTAGATAATATATTATTTGAAGAAGCAGCTCTTTGAATATATTAAGGACTTTGCCTTCATTTAGTCGTTGAACATCCTTGTGAAGAAGATTCTCTCCAAATTGACAGCCCAGTTCTTCTGTAAGTAAACTCTCTGAATATTCTTAATTTTTAATGATGGGGAGCTGTTAATAATTCTTAAAACAGCTTTCATGGCATTCTTCATAGTTACAATTTTTTTACAAAGAACTTGAGCGTGAATTGTAAAGTTAAATTTCAGAAATGACGGGAACTATTAATCTGTTTGATATAGTGAAAGAAAACCCTTAAGAATGACTGTCAATTTATGAACACTATTTATGGTTATGCTGGTTAATTTTTGAATAGCAAACTTTCCTCAAACATATATCCTTGAATTTGTCAAAAATATCAGTTTTCATAGTTGTTACAGTTATTAGTGTAATTCTTGAAAAATTACTGACGCTCATTTTCAAAAAAAATTCTTAGTTCAACTATGCCAACTATGCATTTGATTATTTCATCTTTAAGTGTTAGGGTAGAAAAGGATCTTCATCTGCCTAAGGTTCTTTGATTAAATCTATGGTCATGTGCGCCAATAGACTTGTCACAGTTCATGCTGATAGAGAGAATCAATAATTGTTAATATTTTGTATTTATTTTGAATTCATCAAAAAATTCTGTAGCAGCTTCAATTAAGGCCTCCTTGGCAAATTCACCATCACTGAAAGAGACACATCACCACTAAGACAGGAACAAGCTAATATTACCAATTATGACTGATCAATGCAATTTTGGTAACTAAATAATCAAGTAAAGGAATTTAATATATTTTTAAGTTTAGAAGATCTAAACATCAACTTTTAACTACAATGTACACAATCGACTGAAAATTACCTTACAATCAACATGTTGCCAGCACCTTGTCATTTGTTTTCTTAGGGGTAAAGAAGGTGGAAGATAATCTTAGGATCTGTATAGGCAATCCACAGATTTCCACAAATAGGGTAGGGATGAAGGAAGAATTTAGAGGAAATAAACCCATATTTGTGTGTAAAACCATTTAAAGAAAAGCCACCCTCAATATGGCTGACTTGGATTTGGGCCTCAACCTTAACGTTAACATTATGCCACACAAGACAAGGTTGACACCTTTACCCGCGTGCTCACCAAAATATGTGACCAAAGTCTAAAGAACTTTGGTAGAAATCGAATCTTGAAATTAACATAATGATTTAGTGGTGTATTTATAACCTAGAAAAGTGTGATAATCTTAGAATTAATCCTTAGGATATAATGGACTTGGCTACCCATTAATTGGCTAAATCCTTTTTTTCTTAGCTTAGAAAAATTGCAGTTTTATGTGGAGAATGCAAAGTATTCTGGTGGTAGGGCAAAAGTCGTATCTACTGTGGGTGTTAAAGTACTCTAAGTAACAATTACTTAATTTACTTGTGGGTGCAGGTTATTCACGCATTAACTTGTGCTGATTAATGTTATGCCTTTTCCATAAATATTTGATCACATAAATGATAGACGTTTTCCCAAATATTGTCGCAAAATTATATTTACTCCCAGTCAGAGTTTTGGGATCGTATTATTTCCTGAAATTTTTCTTGAAATTTAGGATCTCTTACAGGCCTTATATTATATCTGACTGATTTTATTAAGTGATGTACGAAAACTATTTTTCCGCATTAAATGTATCTGCTTTTGACTGGTCCCATGAATGGAAAAAATATAAACTTTTTCATGTAAATAATATTAGTATTTACTATTGGTAAAATATATAATGAAAAAGTAATTTGAAATGGATTTGACAAATTTAGCTTAAAATATTACATTTGACCAAATATTATATCAATAAGTCTATTAGGTTTTAAGACATGTTTTAAGGTATCAAATATAGTGTACGACCAAATAAATATTTATATTTCCATCCAAATCATACAAATTAACTAGTTTACAACGTATACTCGTTTTAGTGCAACCATATACTGGAAGATTTTGTTAGAGAAAGATCGCCGTGGGTCAAGTGAACCGAACAAACAAGATAACACAATAAAGAAAACACTATTCAGCACAATAAAACTACAAGTGACGAAGTCACGAATGTGCGTCTGTAAACCATAACGGGCATGACTCAACTGTCTATTGTCTGTTAAAAGATACACGCTGCGCATGCGCTACATTAAATATGGCTACACTAAACAACTGCAACTCGTCATAAAAGAACACCAACGTTCCAACACTTCCCCTCGAGTTGGTTGTAAAAATGAGAAAAAAAAAACTATTGCGAATCGCCCAGTCTGGCTGATTCCATGCATTGCAAGTGTTTAACCTTGGGCAGTCCCTTAGTTAAGAAGTCTGCAACTTGATCGTCCGTTGAGATGTGAAGCACACGAAGTTCCTTTCGTTTGAGTATGTCTCTCACAAAGTGATGACGGATGTCGATGTGTTTGCTCCTTGCATGGAACATTGGATTCTCCGCCAATTTCAATGAGCTTCTGTTGTCACAGAAGATAGCCATCTCGCCCAAGTTGCCAAAACCCATCTCGACGAGGAATCGCTGCAAATAGACGGCTTCCTTAACGCTCTCAGACAGAGCCATGTACTCTGCCTCTGTCATTGACAGGGCGACAGTTCGTTGTTTCTTTAATTCCCAGGATACCGGTCCACCGTGAAGCATGAATATATATCCGGTGTAAGACCTCCTGTCTTCGGGACAACTTCCCCAGTCAGCATCTACAAATCCTTTGACTGGTCCTGGATCTGAGCCATAGGTTAACCCCACATTGATGGAACCCTTTAGATAGCGTAATACACGCTTGGCGGCCTTCCAGTGATCGGTACCATAGCAGTTGTTAAACTGTCCAAGATGGCTTACAGCAAATGATATGTCGGGCCTTGTAGTCGATGCCAAGTATGTAAGAGCCCCGACCAGCTCACGGTACGGAAGCCTTAGATCGTCTTCTGACTGCTCTTCATTTCTCCTCAGCTTTGAGCTCGTATCCACGGGGGTAGCAACAGGTTTGCACTCGGACATGCCGAACCGTGAAAGCAGATCGCGTACATAGCCATGTTGGTGCATCGTCACCTGCCCTTCTGTCTGGTTAAACTCAATGCCCAGGCAAGATTTTGCATAACCTAAATCCTTGACTTCGAAGTGTTTGGCCATTCTTTTTCCAAGTTCAACAATCCTCCTCCTGTCACGGGAGGCGATCAGGATGTCATCAACGTATGTCGCAATTAGTACAACGTCTTCTCCTGAACCAATGTGGAACAAGCAAGGGTCTGAGACTGAAGGCGTTGCACCCAGACTCCTCAAGGTTTCGTCCAGCTTAAGGTACCAGCTCCTTCCAGCTTGTCTTAGACCATAAAGCGACTTCTTCAGGAGGCAAACCTTGCCCCCCCTACTCAATTCTTCGAGCATGATCTTTGCCTTCATCCCGACCTGGCTCTGGCCCTCCGAAGCAACAATATCCTGAAGGATTTCTCCTAAGTTCTTCGGTGGTTCCATATAAACCTCTTCTTCTAGGTGTCCATTCAAATATGCAGTTTCCACATCAAATTGCCTAATCTTCATTCCGTATTGGGCTGCGATGGATGCCATGAGGCGAATGGAACTTATTCGAGCCACTGGAGCGAATGTCTCTGTGAAATGAATGCCAGGTTGCTGACTAAAACCTTGGGCAACCAAGCGTGCCTTTTTTCTTTCAAGTTTTCCATCCGATAGGAACTTGTTCCTTAGAACAATTCGGCTTCCGACAACTTTTTGACCTGTAGGACGATCAACAAGTATCCAAGTCCCGTTCTTCACGATGGATTTAATCTCGGTGCCGATGGCTTGGCGCCATTCATCTGCATCGGGACCGAACATTGCTTCCTTCATAGGTATTTCAGAGAGAAACGCCTGCTCAGCTTCTTCAGCATTTTCAGCCAGATTTGAAATGACTTGGTACTGCTTCTTCGGTCTTCCCCTCGAACCCGACCTGACCTTCCTCGGCCGGCCACGGCCCCTTGTTTTGTGATCAATTTCATGACGCACATCTATGCTAGGTGCAGTGTCATCGGGGGTGGAAGATATATACCCATCTTCCCCTGATCCATCAGGTGATGGTGCATGCGCTTCGACGGTGTTTTCGAAACCGAGGAATACCTCGTCTTCGTCGTCCTCATATCGTGTGATTGGCTTATCATCTTCAGCGTGGCACGTTGGAGGCAAATCGATGTCCACAAATCGCCGAGCTTGTGTGGAGTCTCCGCCCTTTGTGTCTATTTCCTGGTCCACTTGAGGGCTGGATATCAAGCGAGACTTGACGTCCTCCATGAATTTGACATCACGGCTTATCACCACTCGACACTTCTTGGGTGACCACAACACGGTATGCCTTGGACTCATCCGCATAGCCAAGGAAGATCCCTTCCTGTCCACGAGAGTCGAACTTTCCTCTGCTGGGTTCTCTGTCCAGGTAGAGCACCTCACTTCCAAATACCCTGAAGGAAGACACATCCGGCGCTCCACCGGTCCATTTCTCGTATGGCGTTCGACCATCCAAGCTTTTTGTTGGTAGGCGATTTCGGAGGTAATTTGCTGTATTAACCGCCTCAGCCCAAAAGGAATTGGGCAAATTTGCTTCCATCAGAAGGCACTTAGCGACGTCAAGAAGAGGCGATTCTTTCTCTCCGCCGTGCCGTTTTGCTCTGGGTTGTATGGGACAGTCAACCTCCTAGTGATCCCTCGCCTTTTCAGGTACTCATCGAACTCTTTGTTAATGTATTCTCCACCATTGTAGGACTGCAAGCACTTCACAGTTTTACCCTTCTGATTCTCAACGAGGGTTATGTACTCAATGGTAGCTTTTAGTACTTCAGCCTTTGACCTTAAGAATCGAATCTCGCACCATCTGGTGCTGTCGTCGATGAATTCGACAAAATACCTCGCTCCTCCCATAGACGTTTTCCTCATGGGCCCGCACACATCTGAGTGTATCACGTCCAAGATGTCTGTGTGACGGTTTGATTTGCTGGGAAACGGGGTCCTTGTCATCTTCCCTCGTAGACAAATGTCACAGTTCAACTTACTTGCTGAATCAGCCAGCACAACTCCCTTCACAACACCTTTACGGACGGCGTCCGCAATGTCCTTCGCATTAGTGTGACCCAGGCGTCTGTGTAACAAATCGAACGGAACTTTAATTACTTTCGAAACTGAAGTGACAGTGCACGCGTCCTGTTTGAATTCACGCACGTAATACAAGTCATCGACTCTGACAGCACTTAGTACGATATTACCGTTCGAGTCTTGTATAGTGGCACCGTCTTTTTGAAAACATACATCAAACCCACGATCCGTTATCTTAGTGACCGACAACAGGTTCGTTCTCAAGTCGGGTACATACATTGCATTGTCTAGCGTTACGTTCTTCTTGTCACCAAGTACGTTCGCTACAAACTGCGCTTTTCCCACGCCTGCCGTGTCAGCTGTCGCGCTGTTTGCTAGGTTTAGCGCACCGTGCCCGGTGTCGTACATTTCGCGAAAAGATTCTGTCTCGTTACACAAATGCGTTGTCGCGCCGCTGTCCAGACACCACTTCCGGTTTTGATCGTTCGACTTGCATGTCGAAACGTTTAAACATACGTTATCCGCACATTTCGCACTTTCCTTTTTGTCCTTGGTTCGACACTCATTCGCCTTATGCCCAGGCTTTCGGCATTTAAAACATCGTATTATGTGCGCGCCTCTTTGTTTCTCGCAGTCACTTTTGTTCACTTCGGGTTTGTCTTTCCGATCGCGCCAGCCGCCATTTTTCTTCGCGAACATGGCACCCGACGACGCGTTCCGCGCATCGCTCTTACGAGCATCACTTTCTTCTATGATTTTAATACGAAGCGCGTCCGGGGTCGGCAATTCGTCACGCGATTCGATGGCGCACCGAAAGTTCTCAAAACTAGCGGGTAAGCTGTATAGTAATAAAATCGTCAACAAGTCTGGGTTGATCGCGACTTCCATGTCGTTCAACTTGTCTACAGAGTCGAAGAAACTGTTTAGATGCGCGCGCGCACATCATTCATGTCCGCCATTTTCTGTAGCGTTAACCTTTTCAAAAGGGTTGCCTTTCTGGCCGGGCCTTTGGATTGATATATCTCTTCCAATTTCCGCCACATTTCGCGCGATGTTTCACAATTTTTAACTTGCTTGAGTTCACTCGAAGATATAGACAAAATTATGTCCGACCGCGCCTTCATATCATTGCGCACCCATTCTCGCACGTTGGCTTCGTTGGTACGATCGTTCGTCAATTCGGGTTTTAACGCGCCACCGTTCACGAACTCCCATAAATCGGCTTTAATTAACACGGCCTGCATTTACAGTTTCCAAGTGTCATAATTGTCTTTGCCTAGAAGTTCAATCCTAGATATATTCGCGGTGTTCATGGCGTCAATCTCTGAACACTCGCGCGCCCGTTTATCTTTTATGTTAAAACTTGTTCTTTTACGCGACACTCACTTCCGAACCTGGGCCCATAACCTGTTAGAGAAAGATCGCCGTGGGTCAAGTGAACCGAACAAACAAGATAACACAATAAAGAAAACACTATTCAGCACAATAAAACTACAAGTGACGAAGTCACGAATGTGCGTCTGTAAACCATAACGGGCATGACTCCACTGTCTATTGTCTGTTAAAAGATACACGCTGCGCATGCACTACATTAAATATGGCTACACTAAACAACTGCAACTCGTCATAAAAGAACACCAACGTTCCAACAGATTTTATGTGGGAGATAAGCCATTTAGCACTAAAGACAGCCGCAACTCTTCATTTAAATATTAGTTTTAATTACATGATTCTAATAAACAGGGGGTACTCATGTGTATGGGCAGAAGTGCACACGCCCCTTCTAGATTTAGCCAAAAGGAAAAATTATTTTGCGTCAAAAACATAATTTACAATGCAACAATTGTTACACTGACAACCATCTCACAGTCAGTGACTGTGATTTTCAATGGTTACTTTATTTTCCCTAAACTCAAATAGTTCACCATAGTTTGTTTTTGAACACATTTGGGCCCACATTAATTGTGACTAAGACCCCTAGAGGAGGATATAATATGGTGAAAGAGATGATTTTTATTGGTAAGGTAGTTTCAGGAAACAAGTTTTCTGTATCTGCTGGTCCATATGTGTAGTCCATTGAGCATAATTATTTCCAATAATACTTTGCTTTGCAGGTAAAAATGACATATTGCCAATTGCGTTCGGGACCCCCTATTTATGTATTCATGTGCAGTGGTCTAGAAATATTGGATATTGATGTGGATGACACACACAACCTTTGATAGCTTGTGCATTATTGCTTAACTACTATGCCCCTGTCCCAGTTTAAGGCCATTTCTTAAAGGGTAATCAATGCTTCATACTATGAATGCTGTTATTCATATTAGGAATGCTGAATTCTAGGCACTACAGTTTCAATGTCATTGATCCTCCTGGTGGATGTTGCCAATGCATGGTCTCAAAGGCAACCATGTGGCTTAATATATATTAATCACTTTATGGCACTTAATAAAACCCAGCTATTAGGTATTCCAAAAATGGTTTTAGAATATTATCATTATTTAATTCTTTATGTAGTTATTTATAACAATGTATTGAAATGTCTTTAAAAGCTAAATTATAATGTATGTAATTATATAATACTGACATACTTTATTAAGTTTAATATATATAAAATTTAGCTAGAATTAAAGAACAATCTTTTTTCTAAGTAATATCTTAAAACAATTAGTCTCATATTGTAGGTATTAAGGAAAAATACTATTTAGATACCAATGTAATAGAATCCTGCCTGCACCAGTGTTTCAGGTGTCTGACGTGTCAACCGTCTTGGCCAATCAGTGTAAGTTAGCAGACGCGACTCTGGGGTTGAGTACTTGGGATGCTTTGGTCCTCGATGAAGTTGTATGCCTAAGTCATCTATGTTTACTTCTTTTTTAGGCTGAGAATCTAGAGAGAAAAAAAGTTTAAGGTAAATTTACTATACAGTCTATTTTAGTGGAGTGAAAAATTAATAATGTAGTTGGCAGTAGCCATTGATTAGTATGAGGACCAATAATAAATAACCACAATTTAAAAAATAATAAATAAGTATTTAATTATGGCTACCTTAATGGTAACTGTGAAACTCAAACCTAAACAAAGAGTAGTTTTCATTTAATTCAGGACCTCCAGGATACAATTTGATTTTTTTTAAATATTGGGACCTGGATTATGGTAGTATCATAAATATTCTGTGGACACAAACAAATTTTTATAGTTCCTGTGATGTTATTGTAACTATCTACTGGTAGTACAAATCTACTGGTAATCCTATACTAGTAATTTAATATCAAAATCAATTAATAAACTTATATTAATATAAAAATCTCAAGTACTGTAGAATTCTCTGTGTTACATTACTGCCATGTTTCAAAAGAAAGTTTTCTCTCTCTTCAGAATGATCAACTACTTATATACAAATATAGCACACACATCCTTTACCCAAAAAGTTTTTTTTCAAGCCATATATTTTCCACTACCGGCTTACTAGGCCCGTCTTTATTTCATATGCCTTATAATCTAACTTAAGACTAGGAGAGGCACAACATCCAGTCCCCAAACGGTAATTCATCACTTTGAAAGGGTAAACCCCCATTTAACCAATGATCAAATTTTTGGGCCGGGCCGAGAATCAAACCTGGGACCCTTAGCTCAGTAGACAGTCATGCTACAGAGTTAAGGTGTCAGACTTTTAATACAATACTCTTTTTTAAATGTTTGTCTCTTTCTATCTTTATAGTCTGATATTTCTCTTAACAAATGTACATTATTTATAAGAGATGGACCAATGTCTATCGCGACTACTATAATCTAGTTTTGGTTGAGTTACTGTTCTTGATATACCGCAACTAGTATAATCTTGTATTTGTTAAGTTACTGATGTTGATATACTACCACTTCTATAATCTAGTTTAGGTTGAGTTACTGTTCTTGATATACCGCAACTACTATAATCTTGTATTTGTTGAGTTACTGATCTTGATATACTACCACTTCTATAATCTTGTTTTGGTTGCGTTATTGATCTTGATATACTGCAACTACTATTATCTTGTTTTGGATGAGTTACTGATCTTGATATACAAGCAACTACTATAATAATACCCGCATTGGTGGCATAGTTAGCTAACGCGCTAGTTTCATGTTGACTCACATGCCGAGGAAGAGGAGATTGAGGTTCGAATCTTGGTCGGGTGAACTGGGGTTGTTTTTCAAAAATGGGTTTCCACTCTCCCTCTCTGCAAATGCGGGTTCACTTCATCTGAATTCAACCTTCCCAATTCTTAACCCATTAGCCTAATTAGAACTAAGACTGAGGTTTACTTTCAAATAACTTTGAAATAAACTTTAAATTTAAAGGTAATTCGTAACTGGTGGTTAGGTTGTTTCTGACTTGAAAGGTCTCAGCCCCCCCTATGGTTGTGAACAAATGAGGGGGGGGGGGAGAGAGATAGAGAGAGAGAAAGAGGATGAGTTGAGTGGGGATGTGCAACTTTGGAAATGAGCTACAGCTTATTAGTTTCTCGGAAATACATGAAATCTTTCTCTTTTTTCTTGAGGATAGTAATTCTAGATTCTTGTTAACTTTCCGTAAATGAAAAGAGTAATATTTATTTTTGATATTCATTTGTATCAATTTCTCCAAATGAAATCCATATTGAAAATAATGTGATGAATAATGAATGTAGGTAGGTATTAAGAAAATAGAAATAATGTTGGCGTGGTTATGCAACTAGTAAAGCATTATTCATTAAGGTATTGAATTTAATGTAACAAATATGAATAATACATTTTTACTTTCTCTCTATCTTACAGGTAGAGAAAGTATGGTGATCGTCAAAAAAATCGAACTCGAAATTTTGATGAATTTTGACGTTTCATGACTCCCTGAATCCGAAAAAGTGGTTTTTGAATTTCCGTCCGTCTGTCTGTCTGTACCTCCAACTAGAGCCTAAACTATTTTACCGATTGAGCTGAAACTTGATATCTAAGGTTTTCATAGGGTTGCCCCGAGGGTTTTTGGGATTGGATATCTACCCCTAAAATTAGGGTAGTTTACTGAAGGGAAAAAAGAGAAAAAGTCGATTTTCTCAAAATCGGCTCTAACGATTTTGATTAAATATCATTTATGAACATTAATAAATATTCCAAACAAAATGGCTACTCTCAATATTTCGGCAAAATCGCTTTAAGGGCTCGGTCTGATGCGTAAATTAACATCTTTTATAATAGCTCCGAAACTATTTGAGATATGAAATTACTTAGCACTACAAATATGTATATATATTTATAATACAAATATTTTATTCAAACATATTTTTATAAAATCGATAATTTTCAATCTATACGCAATTATATATATATTTTTTAACTTTTTGGACATTAAAGCTTAAGTATTGCGATCGTAAAAAAAACTAACCTGAAATGTTTATGGATGTCGCCGTCTCATGACCCCCCGAACCCTAAAAAATAGTCTTTGCAATGTCGTCTGTCTGTGTGTCTATTAAAACTTAAAATTAAGGGTAGTTTACTGAAGGGCAAAAAGAGAAAAAGTCGATTTTCTCAAAATCGGCTCTAACGATTTTGATTAAATTTCATTTATGAACATTAATAAATATTCCAAACAAAATGGCTACCCTCAATATTTCGGAAAAATGGCTTTAAGGGCTCCGGTCTGATGCGTCAATTAACATTTTTTATAAGAGCTCCAAAACTATTTGAGATATGAAATTACTTAGCATTACAAATATGTATATATATATTTATAATACAATATTTATCCGAAACATATTTTTATAAAATCAATAACTTTCAATCTATACGCAATTATATGAATTTTTTTAACTTTTTGGACATTCAAGTTTAAGTATTGCGACCGTAAAAAAAAACTAACCTGAAATGTTGATGGATGTCGACGTCTCATGACCCCCCAAACCCTAAAAAATAGTCTTTGCAATGCCGTCTGTCTGTGTGTCTATAAAAACTTAAAATTAAGGGTAGTTTATTGAAGGGCGAAAAGAGAAAAATTTGGTTTTCTCAAAATCTGCTCAAACGATTTTGATTAAAATTCTGTATCTTGGCGTTGATTAAGATTATAAATAAACTGGCTATTTTCATTTTCCTATGAAAATGATTTTTAGGGTACTTTACAGAACCGTTAATTTCCGTATCTCCACAACTATTTGAGAAACTAAACAACTTATCATTGCAAAATTGTAGGACTATTAGAAATAAAAAACTTTTATTTGACATATATTTTTATAAAAGCAACAGTTTCTGAGATATTTGCAAATATATTAATACCAAATTGTGAGCTTTAGTTGTAAACATATACTACTTAAGTCTTAACGCAATAATTCTCCAATTCCATAGAGTAATTAAATATAAGTATCTAAAAAAAGTATGTTATTTTTCCTTAAAGCTCTTAGGAGAAATATTTGCATAGCAATGATCTATCTCCATTTTAGACTCAATAGTCAATATTTACATTTTTTATTGGTCAAAATGTATAAATGAATAATTAAATATCAATGTGATGACTTGAAGATCTGCAAAACCTTATAAAATGTTAAAATTTTATCCAGAAATCGAAATTTTAATACGAAGTGTTGACCCTTGTGGAAGACATTAAACTGTTTGAAATGTTCTTAGGTGGACAAAGATGCGCCTCTTTTCTCATTGATTCTATATCATTGTATATTATTTTATGCGTGTTCTTATGTGGAGTGGTGATGATACAATGTACATTATTCCGTTCAGAAATCTTACGAGTTTATAGAAAGAGAGAGAAAGTCTGTGCGGTGCGCCGTACCATTTATTTTAAAATAAATTTTGCTATACATTTAAATTGCTTAACCATAACTAGCGACAAACACAAATGTTTGTTTAGAAAGTACAAATAATTCTAAACACACTATTAATGTCGCTTATTATTTATAATTAATTATAAATATATATTTTTTGTTTGATATTTCAAGTGATGACACGTTCATTTTGACATGTCTACTTCCAGTTTGATACGTTACCAAAAGTAAAATCTTACTAAAATAGAATGAACAACCGTATTTGTGTGTTTTTTACTTTCTCACTATCTTACAGGTAAAGAAAGTATTGTGATCGTCAAAAAAATCGAACTCAAGATTTTGATGATTCTCGACGTTTCATGACTGCCGAATTCGAAAAAGTGGTTTTTGAATGTCTGTCTGTGTGACTGTCTGTCTGTACCTCCGACTAGAGCCTAAACTATTTTACCGATCGGGCTAAAAGTTGGTATCTAGGATTTTCATAGGGTTGCCCTGAGGTGTTTTTGGAATTGGATATCCAACCCTAAAATTAAGGTTAGTTTACTGAAGGGCAAAAAGAGAAAAAGTCAATTTTCTCAAAATCGGCTCTAACGATTTTGATTAAATTTCATTTCTTTACATTTATAAATATAATAAGCAAAATGGCTACTCTCAATATTTCAGCAAAATGACTTTAAGGGCTACAGTCTGATGCGTAAATTCTCACTTTTTATCATATCTCCGAAACTATTTGAGATAGGAAATTACTTATCATTGTAAATATGTAGATCTATTAATAATACAAATATTTTATTCACAACATTTTTTATAAAACCAATAACTTTCAAGCCATATGCAAATATATCTATTTTTTAACTTTTCAAACACTAAAGTTCAAGTATTGCGCCGGTAAAAAAAAATCTAACCTGAAATGTTGATGGATGTCAACGTCTCATGACCCTCCGAACCCTACAGAGTAGTCTTTGCAATGCCGTATGTCTGTGTGTCTTTTTAACCCCAAAATTAAGAGTGGTTTGGTAAAAAGTGAAAAGAGAAACAATCGATTTTCTCAAAACCGGCTTTACTGATTTTGATTAAAATTTGTATCTAGGCATTGATTAAGATTATAAATAAACTGGTTATTTTCATTTTTCCATTAAAATGACTTTTAGGGTACTTTACAGGAGGGGAAATTTCCGTATCTCTGCAACTATTTAAGATACTAAATAACTTATCATTGCAAAAGTGTAGTACTATTAAAAATAAAAAACTTTTATATGAAATATATGTTTATAAAACCAACAGTTTCTGAGATATTGGCAAATATATTAAAACAATTTTGTGAACTTTAGTTATAAAGAGATCCTACTTAAGTTTTAACGCAATAATTCTCTAATGCCATAGAGTAAGAAATGATTAAGTCTCTCAAAAAGTGTATGTTCTCTTTCTTTCAACCTCTTAGGAGAAATATTTGTACAACAATGATCTATCTCTATCATTTTAGATCCAATAGTCAATATTTACCTCTTTTATTGGTCTAAATTTATAAATGAGGAATTTAATAGCAATGTAATAACCATAGATGCACAACCCCTAATAAAATGTCAAAAATTTTAAAATCGAAGTCGACATCTTAATACAAAGTGTTGACCCAATATCAATATTTTTACTTTCTTACTACCTTAAAGTTTTGTGATTGTCAAATAAATTGAATTCGAGATTTTGATGGATGTTGACGTCTCATGACCCCCGAACCCTAAAAAGTTGTTTTCGCAACCCGTCTGCCGTCAGTCTGTCTGTCCATCTATCTGTCGGGTTGGAGCTTAAACAATTTTACCGATTGTGCCAAAACTTGGTATATAGGGTTTTCATAGGTTTACCCCGAGGAATTTTTGGAATTTGATATCCAACCTTAAAATTAAGGGTAGTTTCCTTAAGGGTGAAAAGAGAAAAAATCGATTTTATCAAAATCGGCTTGAAAGATTTTGATTAAATTTCATTTCTAAGCTTTGATCAATATTACAAACCAAATGGCTACCTTCAACTTTTCGTCAAAATGATAAGGGTTCCGGTCTGATGCATAAATTCTCATTTTTAATTTTATCTTCATAGTCTTTGAGATATGAAATTACTTATCATTGCATAAATAAGGATCTATTTATAATAAACATCTTATACTTGAAATATATTTTTATAAAACCAAAAGTTTTCAAGCTATACATAAATATATATTTCTTTTAACTTTGCCAACACTTTAAGGTAAAGTATTATGATCGTAAAAAAAAAATCTAGCTCAAGATGTTGATGGATGTTGGCGTTTCATGACCCCCTGAACCCTAAAAAGTGGTTTTTGCAACACCGTTTGTCTAACCCTAAAATTAATAGCAGTTTAGTATAGGGTGAAAAGAGAAAAATTCCATTTTTTCAAAATTGGCTATAAAGATTCTCTATCTCATTTTAGACTCAATAGTCAATAATTACCTATTTAATTGGTCAAAATTTATAAAAGAGAAATTTAATAGCAATGTAATAACCATAAGATATCCCCTAGTAAAATGACAAAAATTTTAACCGGAAGTCAAAATTTGAATACAAAAAGTTGACCTTTGGGGACCCAATATCGATATTTTGTATTGATCCAAAGATACAAATGAAGACAAATTCTTTAAAAATAAAATTATGGAATTTAAAACCATGAATAAAAAATGTTTTACATATGTCTAATGCAATTTGTTCTCTGGTTTGCTAGTGTTTATTTATATTACGAATTTTAAGTAAATATCTCCAGTTCTAAAAAAATAGAGCGAGAAAGTTTATGTTGAGTTCCGTACAATTTATTTCTTCCAAATTTGTACTCATGATTTTAACATTTTTGAAATCAAAATGTCCATAAAATCTAACAGTTATGTTTTAGTATTCACTGTACACAATTTTTTTTAAACAAATAATTTGGGTCTCTAAACTAATAGCATTTTTCTATGAATGCCTAAACATACCAAAAATAGACATTAACACTCTAAATGTAACCATTATTGATTAACCAAATTTAGTTTAGAATAGAGACACCTTTTATTTGATCAAAATAATTGGTCATATTGGAACAAAAACTGCCCGTTTGGTCGAGTCACTTTAAATGTACAATATGTATATAATTTATGCTCAGATCAATGGGCATGTGAACTTAAATATTGGGTTCTGGTTTTCTGGTTACAGTGAGGTCAAGGTTTGAATTCCAAATAGGTGCAATAAGAGTGTTTTTACCCGCCTCGGTGGTGTAGTTGGCTAATGCGCTTGTCGTGTTGAGCTCGACCGCCGAGGACGGGGAGATCGAGGTTCGAATCTCGGTCGGTGAACTGGGGGTGTTTTTCCTAAATGGTTTTCCACTCTCCCTCCACGCAAATGCGGGTTCACTTCCCTAAATTCAACCCTCCTAATTCCTAACCATTAGAGTAATTAGTACTTAAGCGTATAACCCGAACGGGTAGTAAGACGCGGTGCTAAATATTCAATATTCAAGAGTGTTTTTTCTAAATTGTTTCCCACTTATCCTCCATGCAAATGTGGGTACATTTATATTAAATTCCATCTTTATCTCTAGATACTCAATAAGCGTTATTAAATGCAGATAACCCAAGTGAGTAGAAAGACTTGGTTGGAAAAATTGTGTAAGGGACCTATTATGTATGCCTATATTGATGCGCAAAGCTAAAAGTTTTTGAAACAAAGTTTTTTGTCGGCCACAATAAATATGTAAGAAAATGTTAAAGTTTTTGAGATTATTTATTCAGTTAATAAGAGCCACAAATAAAACTCAATCATTTTATGACTATAACTTATAAGGCTAACTATGAGCATTCTCAATTTCTTTGGATATGAGAATATATTTTTTCGTACTTGGTATTTGTGGCCCGGTTTCACAGAAACGCTGGCTAAAATAGATTGCAAGTAATAGATTCAAACAAATAACTTTTTGGTGTTAGGACACATGATTCGTAGATTTTTCTGGCCTAAAACACATTCACATTTTTAATTTAGAGTCCTTTAATACATATACATATGTAACTATATATATATAATTTATATTTACATGCATATATCATGTAGAGCATATTTTTTTTGAGTAATACACATGTGAATTTGTTGTCATTTAGTGTGTAGAACTTATTTTAGGTTAAAACACAAATGTGAATTCAATATCATGTACTGTTAAACTATGCAATCCTTCTACATATAATTAAAACAATGGTGTATATATAGGCCTACTTAAAATGTGACAGTTATTGTAATACATTTATAAGAATGTCTCATTAATTCACAAAACAATACATAATATTGAATTAATTCTACGTAATGGGATTTTAATTTATAATTATAATGTGATTGTGGCTGTAAAAGTAAATTATTTGCAAACATTTCTTTGAAAATATTACAAAATATTTATTCTTATTTACAATACAAATTTTTAAGTTAGAAATAATCGAGTTAATTAATACTTAAAAATAATACTTTATCAAAACTGGTTTTGCACTGTAAATGTGTGGAGTTACCCCCTCCCCCAAATACTTTGGATACACTTAGCTCTCTAGATTTATGCTAAACAAACAAAATCGTAACATAACAATCACTTACAGTATTGCAATGAGTGGTTTGAGTTTCGTTTAGATATTTTTATAATTTAATATTTTAGTCACGTAATTTGGGGCCTGATCTAACTACTATTTTTGGCCCAATAAATGTCTCCCAGGAATTATTTACTATACTATTAATAGCTAGTTAACACATATACCCTTTCCCCCTAAATAACAATTATAGGCCTACAACCTTATTTATCATGTAAAACACCAAATATCCATTTTAAACAAAATAGTTAAAACTATTTTTTTAAATTGAATTTTCAAAAATCAGTTGTCAGTAAACTACCCTAATTTGAGGGCTTGAATCAAAATTTAAAAAACGCCTCAAGGTATAACAATAATATAATAAACTATTAAAGTTTGAAAGAAATCCATCAAATCTTTTTCTCTTGAGCCCCAGGGACATACAGACGAGAAAGGGGTCAGACAAAATACAAAACCCACCTTTTTGTTTTCGAGGGCATATAAAACGCAAAGATTAAACATAATCTCCAGGTTGAAAATTTTCACAATCACAAATTTAAAATTGTTTTCTTTGGTGACAAATACATACATATATATTTCCAAATATTTAGGAATGTTTACCCTAGTTTGGTTAGTAGCTCAAAGACGTGAAACAAAATCCTTAAAATTATAATAAAAACACTTTTGTTAATTTTATAACATAAATATGCCTAGCTAATTTTTTTTTTTTGCACAGGACATTTTTAACCAAAAATGGCTGTATGAATGAATACAAAAACCATAGCCAAAAGTATCCTAAAGAGTGGCTATAAGAGTGCCAAGTTTGGTTATGACAAACAAATTGACTCAAATGTAATTATAAAACACACATACACGGTTGTTACTTTAATTGCTTACCTTTCTAGTGCACAGAAAAAATCATATATATACACATATATTTATATACATACATATACATATGTAACACATATAACCTTTTAAATTAACAATTATAGGTAAACTATTTTATTGAGTAATACACAAATGTGTCATCATTTAAACAAATTAGGTTAAAACTATTTATTTATCAATTGAATTGATTTCTAAAAATTAGATGTCATAATATACCACTAAATTGAGGCTTAGATCAAAATTTAAAAAACTGCTCATTAATACGAAACAATATAATATAATTAATTTAAAAGTTTTAAAGAAATCATCAAATTTTAATTCTCTTGATGAGGGAATAGGCGAGAAAGTATCTCGCAAAATTACAAAAACCCACCTTTTTTTTTCGAGCATCGAAATAGAAGATTAAATCATAAGTTCCAAGTTGAACAATTTTCACAATAAATTTTAACTATTTTTTCTTTTTGGTGAAAAAATTTACAATATATTATTTCCAAATATTTAGAATATGGTAAACCCTAATATGGTTAGTACTAGGTCATACAAAGGACGTCTTGGAAATAAAATACCTTTAAATTTATAATAAAAACATTTTGTTTAATTTTTATAACATAATTATAGAGCTTATTTTTACATTTATTTTGTGTCTCACAGGGCATTTTTCTAATCAAAATTGTGGGGATAAAGAATAGAAAACATAGGAAAAGTTATTAAACCTAAAGGATTGAGGATAAATCATTTGGTTATGGAAAACAATTGACTTTAAATTAATTAAAACACTATCATGACAATTTTTTACTCATTATTATGTTATTTTAAGTACCCACAATAAAACAATATTATACACATGATAATTTAGATTCATAAAATTACCATATGTAACTATACTCAAAGTTACTATTATATGCAATTTATCATCTAGGCCTATTTTTAGTAACATCTGCACCATTTGGAATCGTTTCATTTTTAAAGTTGAGATTCATTTTTACGTTATAAAGACTACAATGTGAATTCAATATCATGTACTGTTAAACTATGCAATCCTTCTACATATAATTAAAACAATGGTATATATAGGCCTACTTAAAATGTGACAGTTATTGTAATACATTTATAATAATGTCTCATTAATTCACGAAACAATACATAATATTGAATTAATTCTACATAATGTGATTTTAATTTATAATTATAATGTGATTTTAATTTATAATTATAATGGGATTGTGGCTGTAAAAGTAATCTCGCTAAAACATTTATGTAAAAAATGCGCCAAGTTCTACACTGAAATAATTCTCTTTCAGCCTCGGAAATAAGTGATATCTAATAGAGTATCAAGTTCAACTTGCAATGGCTTTCAAAATAACTTTTCACTTATTTTTTACATTCTGTTTCTGCAACAATTTCAATTATTTAGTTTCATATATATTAAGATATATGGGTAAACATACATGAAATAATCAGGTATGCCAGCCTATCTAAGTGTGCAAATGGACGAGAAGTGACAAGTTCTTTGGAAATATATTGGAAGTTGAACTTGGCACTCTTTAGATCTCACTTCTTTTCGAGGCTGTAGTGTAGAACTTGGTACTTTTTTAAATTAATGTTTTGGTGAGTAATCAATACTTTTTTTAAGATTATTTATAAGAATACATTTATTTAAGTATGTACCTGCCTGCGATCAGGAGGCATGTGCTCACTTCTTATTAAAGTCGTGTGGTGCGACAAAAAGATAGAAATATGGAAAAGTTCTATTAAAACTTAAATGGATTCGAGGAAAATATTTGGTATATTTTGGAAACATGTTGAAGTTGATATTCCAAGTACTTCTTATATGGCAATTTTAATTTTCATTCTCATTTTTATGTTGATTGGTTTAAGTAACCCACAATCCCCCCCCCCCCAAACACACATTTTAGGGCACCCTGTTGAAAAGTTGAGATTTCGTATTTTACCCTTGGTCTATCTCCAAAGTACTTATATGCCAATTTTCAAACTTCTAATTGGCCTTGCTCAAGTAACATCTGCCCTCCCCCATTTTGGGAAACCATGTTGAAAAGTTGAGATTTCATATTTTACCCTTAGTCTATATCCAAAGTACTACCTATATGCCAATTTTCAACATTCTGATTTGCATTGTTCAAGTAACATCCGCTCTCCCCCCAATTTAGGAAACCATGTTGTAAAGTTGAGATTTCATATTTGACCCTTGGTCTATATTCAGAGTACTACCTATATGCCAATTTTCAAAGTTCAATGTTCTAATTTGCATTGTTCAAGTAACATCCGTCCTCTCCCTCAACTTAGGAAACCATGTGAAAAAGTTGAGATTACATATTTTACC
This sequence comes from Timema podura, assembly GCA_033556935.1. NCBI lineage: Eukaryota > Metazoa > Arthropoda > Insecta > Phasmatodea > Timematidae > Timema > Timema podura. Next base: position 78,615,534 of record JAVRXN010000010.1, read on the forward strand.
CTTGGTCTATATCCAAAGTACTACCTACCTAGATGCCCATTTTCAACGTTCTAATTTGTCTTGTTCAAGTAACATCTGGCCTCACCCCCCCCCCCCCCACCATATACACACAAATTTTGGGGCACCATGTTGAAAACCCACCCCCCCTACTAATTTGTATTCATTAAGATTGTACATTGATTGTTGTCACAAGTTTCTTGCTGTACACAAACTGTTTGCTCTATTTCTATGGATATTCTCTTTTGAGCTTCTCGATACAAATTCATACTTCTCTGGTTTTTTTTATCAGTAGGATGCTTTCTCCTATCCTTTTTCACAATTAAAAAAAAAGATCGCAACAAATTACAATACTACTGTAAGACACCCGTGCCAACCAATACAGCCCTAGCACCTGAACTTTGTGTCTGTGCTGGCTTGTTAGAAACTTTTCAGGTCTTAAGAGATCATTTAAAGATAACTGAGCCCTCCCCCTTCAGAGTCCTTTTATGCACGGCGTTCGTGTCGTCGTACGCCGACGACATGAAACACCGCGTTCTCTAAGTACACAGGGAGCAATGGTTCTCTTTATGCAAACGCGGCAGTATATTTTACTGCCGTGTTCTGAAAAACATGTTGTCGTGATCTAAAGAATGCTGTACACCGACGTCTTGAAAGTACACTGGGCTATATGGAAAACATACCATACCATTTATGCAAACACGGTGTTTTGTGTTGCTGGTTAAAAAAAAATAGCAGGGCAGCCCACCTTGTTTCACTATCTCATAATTATTCAGTGTCATCACTCATCACAGTATTGTTTGAATGGTTACTTGGACACACATATATTTTTCTTGTGTGTTTTGCGTTACTAAGTTGATTCATTTGTTCTCTTTGCTTTTTTTTATGTCTTGGTATTTAAACTTTCATTTTATTCATTTCATTATTTTATACTTAATTTTATCACGTTTTTTGTGCAATCTTTCCACTGTTCCCTTTGTTCCTTATTGTTTGTTTATAAAATTTGTTTGGTTAGTCATTTATTGAGTCCGGAATGGAAAATATAGACACGGAACGATTCACAGACGAAATAAGAATCGGACTAAGTATTTGGGATATTTCGTGTGAAAATTATAAAAATAGAGAGTATAAACGAGAACAGTCAATAGAGGTGTGCAAAATATTCTATATAGACTATCAAGGAATGAATGCAAAAGACAAAGTGAAAATGGGTAAGTTATGATTAAATAACTATGCATAAAATAAAAATTTAGCATAATATAAAAATTAATGTGATATCAATGATTTTTTTTGGATTCTGGACTCAGAGGTTGAAAAATATTTATCATTTCGTTTGCGACTGGCACCACTGGGCCTTTCGGCCAAAGAAGAAGGTTTTAAATCAGAACGCGGTGACAACTTTCAGAACGCCGCGACATATTTTAGAATGTGGCGTTTTCATGCCGTCGGGCGTACAACGACATGAATGCCATGCATAAAAGGACTTTCACCCATTCCGTATCCAACCAGGCAAACTTAATGGGAGTTTGACAAGAATAGAATGGAGGTAAAGTGACCTAACTCCATCTGAATATTAAAGAGAAAATGCATGGATTTTTTTTATTCAGTTTTTTAATATATATAAACACCCAATTACAATCATACTGTTGCAAGTGTAAACTATTTGCGATTATTATTGCCCAGTTAAAAAATTAAATTTCCTTCTCAATTAATAGTTTGAAGCTCCAACACATTTATTAATTTCTATCTAATTTTTTATCTAAATATTTCACAGATTTATTCAATTTTGGGTCTGGCATAATCATTGGCATATTGATACCTTAAATTTGACACAATAAATATTTTACTATCATTCAAGATAGTTGAGATATCATCAGAATAAGAATAACCTTTGGGTAAATGGGTGAAATGCGGGTTGCCCTTCAACTGTAAAGCTCCTTCTTAAGCATATAACCCAAACGGGTAGTAAGACATGGTGCTAGATAAAAAATAAAAACTACTATAATCTTGTTTTGGTTAAGTTACTGATATTGATATACAGCAACTACTATAATCTTGTTTTGGTTGAGTCACTGATCTTGATATAATGCAACTATTATAATCTTGTTTTGGTTGAGTTACTGCTCTTGAGATACTGCAACTACTATGATCTTGTTGTTACCACCCACTCTACTACCTCTTTGCTACAGCCACATTAGACTAAAAGGAAGGTGGGGGTAATCTACAGAAGATATAAAAAGTAAAACATTAGCAAGAAATAAATAACAATATGAATGGTTTATTCAAGATAACAACAAATGAAACCCTAATTTACATGGCCTCATAAGTCCATCGGAGTATGTTGAAAATCAAATACATAATAACATATCATTAGTAAAGTGCAGTTAGAATATGTGAATGTTTCAAAACTTGAAACATATCCTTTCGTCAACTGGGTCAGTCTGGAAGAGACAACAACTCGACCAAACTACAATATGTCAGATTCACAACAGTGAATATAGACAGAACAACCTTAAACGTTGAAAATTAAAACAAATTATTACTCAATAAATACCAAGCCAGATATTTATACGACTACAAAAAAGGGCCTAGTGGGCATCTTTTAAATTGTTATAAAAGTGTCTGATTCACTACAGTGAATACAGACTGAATAAATTAGAAAGTTAAATTTAATATCACACAGATATTTCAAGGAACACAAGAATTTGGCTTACTGACCTTAAGTCAAACTCCCATGGGACTATTAAATGTTGACACAACTAAGGACGTTAACAAGATCCCTACTTGTTAATAATAAATAATATAAAATTGAAAAAAAAAAACCTAGTTATACCGCAAGTAATTTCTATTAAAATGATTTGGAAAATATTAAAGTCTAAATTAATCAATCAGCAAAATTTTACGTTACTTTAACATTTAATTCAAATAATAATCAAATAAGGAAACATTATCAAAAAGGGAGTTTACATTTACTAGTCTGCAATATTCAGTCAATTTAAATTAAATACTTCAAGCAAACATCAGTTCATAAATGTGGCAATTTAAAATATTCAAGTGACATTACAGACACTAGCGCCCAAGTGGCGCCAGAAAACAACAGGTGTTCCATAACAAAATTTAATTTTATAAACTAAAAACTTTTAGTTATTATTTTATGATGCCTATTCAGGCTTATTCCAAAAACTACTTTACTTTATAATTCAAAATTGAACAAGCCATAGTTTAAGTCTTTTAAACTAATATCGATGAATATACATAAAGAAAATATGTTATAATCCTGTAAATGTCCAAGTCCAGGACAGGACTTCTCCTGAAGGCGTAGACTATAATAGTCCATTCTATCTTCAGATTCGCCATGTTTATATAGGTACTAGCCGCTTGGGGTTGGAAGGTGGGGGATCTCCATATTAGTCGGTGACGTCCCATCGGCCATTTTGATGAACGCAGAGAAGCACGTAGTCCATCGATCAAGCTAGGATTTGCGGCCCTGTCTTGACCACGTAGACCAGTTGTTGATAGAGCTCTTTTTTGACCAGTACACCTGTGACGTACACATATCACGCGATGTCTTGGCGGGTGATACTGTTTTGCCCGCCAGATGGCAGGATATTCGCAGTTCAGTTCTTGAGTGTATTTTTCGTCAGTCCCATCAGAATAACTTTGACCAGCCCGATTGGAACATCAGTTGCTGGCTCACCAAGGCTTGTTCGTCCCACTCTTCAATCTAGGACGCGACGTGTATAATCCAGTCTTGAAGGTTGTTCTAGCCAGAAGATACAAAGGGTAAGTAAGAAAATGGACAGTTTGTGATTTTGGGGAGTTTATTCTTGTTTTATATTGTTTAATATTGTTCTTGATATAGACAAACTACTTTGGACTACAATAGAGAAATAGAGAAGGTTACTATTGCAGGAAGTTTATTAATTTTGAAGTTTCATACGGAGTGGGTAGTATGACTTGTAAGGAAAACTTCTTCGTAAAGATTAATATGGGGGGGGGGGGGGGGGGAGTATGATGTAACATTACCAAATTTTACATTGTTTTGGTTGAGTTACTGATCTTGATATACTGCAACTACTATAATCTTGTTTTAGTTGAGTTACTGTTTTTGATATATTGCAACTACTATGATTTAGTTTTGGTTGACTTACTGTTCTTGATATACTGCAACTACTATAATCTTGTTTTAGTTGAGTTACTGTTTTTGATATATTGCAACTACTATGATTTAGTTTTGGTTCACTTCCTGTTCTTAATAGACTATAGGCTTTACACACTCTTCTTTGCTGCATTTGTATGTTCAAGCACTGGAAGATTTAATTTTCAAGTACGTATACAGGTTATTGGATAATTACCTGAGATGCCCGTTTTTAAAATAATTTATAAGGTTCTGGATTGAATGCAGTTTGAAACTTGTAACTGGATTTTAATTTAATTTTAATTCTGGTCATTTTTATTTTCATGTTTTTCCATACCTGTATGCATCTAATATTTTATAATTCCCTAGTTTTTCCTATAGTTGAGGCAGTTTGGCTCAAACTTTTACACCAAGCCCGACATTTGCAATATCTATAACTGAAAACACCAGTTCAAGAGTTTCTATTTCCAATTCTTACTATTGGCTGTAGCTATCTTTAATATTTTAAATATTAGTCACTAATGAACTATTTGGTCTCCTTACTTATAACCATAACTATAATAATAACCATACTAATACATATCTCTTGATCTATAAAAAGGTATTTTATGTAATAATTATAATTGTGAAAAAGTTTTAAAGTAACCCCTTTGTAATATTTTCAAAAGTGACAATAACCATAACAAGTTATACCCTGAGTAATGATCCCATACAATTCATGGTCAAATATTGAAAAGCCTCAAGAGTAATTTCCTCTGGACAAAATGTTGTATATCATTAGTATGTTAAGTATACGATAACCAAATTTATAGTTATTTGCAGCCCATTCTACTTTAAATATAAGTAGCGTCCTCATTTCAACAAACTTGGATAACTTTCAAGGGTTATTTCTAAAACTTTTGATATAAGGCCTTTAAAAAAAAATAAACTTGTTTCTTGATGTACTATATAACTTCAGCAGCAGCTTAAGCTAATTTACAATGTTGCTCTAAGATGTCACAATATATTCTCATCAGAAAACAACAAATAAAGATAAAATTACATTTTTATTGAAGCACCAATTAATAAGGCATGCTTATTTATATGTAACAGTGATTCAAATAAGATGGCTCTTCTTGTTTACAGCAGGATTGTGGAGTCTAAGTCAGAAGAAATTTTGGATGGAGTCAGATTCTGTAAAAAAATCTGACTCAGACTTCAACATCAAAATAAAAAATTAGACACTAGGTATACCAATAATATAAAAGCTCCAATTTAAGGAGGAATGATAGGATACTGCCCCAGTGCCTCCACAAATCAGAGTCCCCAAACTGTTGCACTTTTAATTTTTTTAAATATATATTTTATGTTCTATGGACCTAATCAGCTGATGATTTAAGTGGTGGTGATTAAATGTCTTGTGCTACAATTTACTGCAGAAAATTTGTTGTTACAATTTAACAAACTTTTGCAATTTATGAAGGATTTGGAGGCGAAGGCTTGGCGTACTGACTCCTCAGCCTTGGTTTATAGGCTAAAATGTGAACAAGGAGAATTGGATTTAAATAAAATAACATTTTCTGGCTTATTTAATTAGTATTTATTAAAATATAAAGTTTAATACATGCAGTAATGAATATTTAAATGAATACTAATTGATTTAATGTTTAAGCATCCAATTAAGAATTATCTTCCATTTTTAAATTATTGACATGGCTTTACAACTTTCTTGGTAAATTGGTCTAAAAAAATGCCATTACATTATAAAAATAAGTGAGAAAGACACGTCAAATCTAAAATAGTATAAAATAGTGCCACTACAGTTGTAGTGGGCTAACCAGTCAAGCCCGGCAAGACCTAAATCAACTAACAAGAATAACATTTCTCAAAATAAAATGTATATAAATTTCTAAATACGTGCACATGCATATGTATAACTCCATTTGTTACATACTATGCCACAACAACGTCGCTGAACAAGAACAGCTCCATCAGATGTGTTCAACTATTCTCTCGGCTGGCAACGCTGCACTTTACCATTTCGAGCTATCTATTCAACTGACTGAGGTTCGATGTAGCGAGCGGTTTCTGTGGTTCAAGTCTATGTTCTGATTTGAACATAATTGGGCGTCATTCCCCCCTTCTTCTCTTCCGTGGTTCATCTGGCTCAGCCACTATAAAATACCATGGTTCGCTGGGCAAGGACACACTTTTACATTATTAGTCCAGGATACTACACGTTCCATGTCTCTTCACTCAGAACATATCTACAGCACCAAGGTGGCCACGACGATGCTGCCGATGGACAGAAGTAACTTGCCGTAATGTTATACTTTCAGATTGATAGGGAGTAGGCGGCTTCATCAGTCATTATGTAGGTTTAAGGAACTGTTTCCACGTTCATGAGAGTATCTGTAGCTCTCGTGGGTATATTTTATGTCATGTAGTTTAGTCTTTAACTTTTTATGGCACACTGTACTTATCTTCAGTGATGTCTCGCATCACTGTTATATGCTCGGTCCTTCAGACCAGCTGCTTAGATAAAAGTATGTCCCACTCCTTGGCCTGTACGACCATGTTGTAGTCTGCAGGGCCTTCAGGAATGAAAGGGGCCGTTTAGGTTGTTCCAGGCCTAATGGTTATACCTAGTTAGGTATTGGTTGGCGTTCCTGGAGTAAATCTGGGCGCCTAATGCCTTATTGTTGTTCACCTTGTTACGGTGCTCAATTGTGGGTCTTTCTGCTCATCTGAAATGGCTCGCGTTTATTATGTGATTTAAATATTGTAGTTCACCTTGTTGCGGTGCTCAAATTGTGGGTCTCTCTGCCCTTCTAGCATGGCTCGCGTTTATTGAGTGATTTAAATATTGTTGTACACCTTGTTCCAGTGCTCAACTTGTGGGTCTTTCTGCCCATCTGGCATGGCTCACATTCTTTATATATTTTTGATATTGTTACCTTGCAAGGTCGTTTCTTGCCCTCTTCATTGATCACTGAACTTTTATGGATTTAATTTCCTCGATCCTGGTTAAAAAAACCGATTGGTTGCTTGCCAGGTCATATTGTGCTCGGGCCTAGAACCCTAAATTGAAACTTTCACTTGTTGTTTAGCCAGAATATGTATGACCAGAATAAACTCTCAATTTCTCATAACCTTTGTAGCTCAGCTGAGAAAGATCAAGCTAGCTTCAGTAGCGTGGGTGGTCTTCTTCCCTCAAAGTATGGCTGCAGATTTGTTTCACTAAACTAACCCTATTTTGCTTGCAAGTAATTATTTGCAACTAATTAACTTACTATGTATTGTGTAGAACTTTTAAGTATATGTTATTGTTTTATGACTGATGCAGCAATTGTATTTTAGAAGGAAACTACCTGTATATAGCATAAACAGGGACTTGCCTGTTGTGCACAGATATTGGCGCCTCATGCCATGTAAACTCCATGAGTGGGGTCACTTGTTTTCTTGTATAAGAGTAATTGATTTTAGGGTATCATTACAGGCCTATTCTTGACAAAATGGATAGTGCTTTGATATTTCTTTATGTATGTATTGTTAAAATGGTCTCATTAAAGCTAATTTGTTCACATGCATATCTATCTTTTGGCTTTTACGTGTTCTATATCTATGAATGTTTTCCCTGTCTACGTATCCGGGGTCTCTAGATTTATCTAGAGTGCTAGTACACATTAAAGAAATAAGTGAGGAAAAACACGTCAAATCTAGATTAATATAAAACAGTGCCATTATTTTATAGAAATAAGTGAGAAGAAACATGTCAAATCTAGATTAGTATAAAACAGTGCCATTACATTATAGAAATAAGTGAGAAGAAACACGTAAAATCTAAAGTAGTATAAAACAGTGCCATTCATTATAAAATAAGTGGAAGAACACGTCAAATCTAAGTAGTATAAATGTGCCATTACTTTATAGAAATAAGTGAGAAGAAACACGTCAAATCTAAATAGTTTCAATCAATGATTTTTTTTAAACCCTCACCTTTACTTTACAAAATAGTTTATGTTTAGTATACACAACGCTTTTTATATTTATGTAATTTTATTTACATCAACAAGCTTAATTGCATGTAGTTTATTTCAAAGACATTTTTAGTATATAATCTTTGTTCAACCCGACAAGGTGTAAATTATATTGATACAAGGTCACATTAGTAAGAAATAGCATGCAATGTCATACAACTATTATAATAGTAATGAATTTTATAATATATTTTGAATTTGTCAAGTTTATATCGCATGTGAATATTTTTTTGAATTTAAATTTAAATAAAAATATCTCTTAAAACTTTTATAAATTAACTAACAAGTTTTTATTAGAATCAAATTATCTTATTTGAGTTTTTATCATATAACTTCCTCAACAAATCAAATATGTTACTCATTGTGATATGTAGAGTAAAATCATGCAAAGAAAATATTTCCTTAGTTATTGACATGAAGTATGATGATTACAAGGATAGATATTAAATATGTTGCCTTCATTATTAATTATTTATTATGCACGTAAAGTGTACTATTAGTTTTGTATAGTTATGAAACACCATTCTTATAAATAAACTTACCATTTTGAAGTTGAATAGTACAGCGAGCGGTGCTTCCACAAGTGTCTCGCCGCACTGACGAGTTTACTAGAAAATGCATTAAAATAAATGGACAGTTTGGGAAATGTCGTTTATGTTCCATTAGAGGGTCATCACCAGGTTCCCATTTCCCAACAGTTCCATTGCAAAATGCACATTGAACCTATAAATAGCAGCAGTACAGAACAGTAAATAGTAATAACAAGGAAATACCTATAATAAAGACAAACAGGAAAGAACTAATTAGGGTTGAACATAATTATAGCTGTTATCACAGTAATGAACAACAACAAACAAGAATAAATAGTAGCTACCTCCTTAAATAATTTCTTACATCCATTCCTGTTTCCAGCCTGTGACCTGGGTCAGTTTTTTATTCAAGCCATATATTTTATGCTACCGGCTTGCTAGGCCTGTCAATGCTTTATATGCCTTATAATCTAATTTAAGACTAGGACAGGCGCAACATTCAGTCCCCGACCGTTAATGCATCACCGTGAAAGGGTAAACCCACATTTCAGCGAAGATACATTTTTCGGCCATACCAAGAATTGAACCCGGCCAGGACACTTAGCACAGTAGACAGAATTGATTGTCTGACTCTTAAAGTAATGACAACTTTAAATAGTAGTTCTAAATATAATTACCATTAAAAAGTAGGAATAACCTTGATATGTTTAATGATAACTTCTAAAAACAATAAATTAAGAATACTTTCCAGTAACAAATATTGACTTGGCCTAGTACTTGTATGTTTAATAAGACATGGGCTCCCAACAATTCAATCTAAGAGGTAGAGATGAGAAGGATAGCTTAGAGATGATGAATAGTGAACTCACATTAGCATAGGGAGAGGATAATAGCGTGAAAATTATACATGGAAACTAACCTTACAGCATCCGACTGGGATATGAGCCTCTAACTCATCAAATTAATTTGTAGGGTGAGTAATATTTAAATAAGAAACAATGAGTATTAGTAAAACATGTTACAAACTAAGACTAAGGGCCAGTTACATAGTCAAACTTAGCATACCTAAAGTGCGAGTCGATACTAAATACAGGACGACACCTACCTAGACCAAAATGGAATGGGCCAGTTTCGCATATGAAACTGGCCCATTCCATTCAATTTCAGGTAGGTGACGTCTTGTATTTAGTATAGCGCCGCACTTGAGGCGTACTAATTCTGACTATGAAACTGGCCCTTAGACTTGTGCACTTGGGAATTACTATTTCACTCTTATTTATAACTATTCCAGTTTCTTGGTAAAAACTTATAGTAAGTTAGTTCCAATGAATTATTTCTTATATAATAATTGAATAGTATTAGAGTTTTAAATGCTTAGTTTGAATTAACATTTAATATTATAGTTTGAGACCTAAGCTTTACCTATACAATAGATTAAGCTAATATTTTGATGAGTGTAAATTTAAACCTGGCGGTATACATAGATCAATTTGTTGTGGGGCTGACACTTAGGCCAAAGGGTATTTGGTGAAAATTAAATTTAAAGTTTACCTACAATATAACATATATTATTGAAGAGCTGCTTGTATTTTGTTTTTGTGCTCTACATCTTGCTAAATGACCAGGCTATCTGCAAATTCTCACTAATGGCGCAGAGCCCTGCTTTTATGGTGAATAAAAAAGCCCAATTTCGTTTTTAAGTTTCCCAAAAGCGGTGAATAAGCGGTGAATTACAAAAATCCTATTTTTGTGACAAAATTATTGAATTAAGACAAAAGCGTTAAAAAAGTGGTTTTTACCAAACTTTCATGATTAAGGTGACTTTGTTGGGTTAAAACTAGACTTCCAGGACTGTTTGAAACAGGTAAACTAAACATATTGAAGTGAAAACCAAAAATTACATTTTGTTTGGACAAAACGGTAAAAAACACTAGTCCGCAAAAAAAATGTGCTGTCAACTTATTAAAAAAGTAAGATTTAGATGCAGCTGGCCCGGGAAAAGTATGTAAAAGTCACAAAGACAAAATATTACATAAAAATCATCTTGTTACTTCACAAAAATTGTGACTATATTTTTAAATCTCAATTTAGGCTAGAAAAATACAAAATAACTACTCAACATCACCAAACTGCAACATGCAGCTGGTAACAATGTTATCCACTTTCATTGTGGTTCTGCGGTCTGTTACTACTAAACTATACCTAGAAAAATATCGTTCTGAATCTGCATTTGAAATCGGCAGCCACAACACTTGCAAACACTTTGTTGCGAAGTCACTGAACATACTGTCTGTCTTCAGCCCTAGCAGCACATTCTCAATTTTTAAACTTTCGATGCCATCACTCTGTTCCATCAAAACTTTCAATTTTTTACACATTTCAATGTATAAAAAAGACAAATCTCCATCGTAGTTGACAAAAAAGTGCAGTACTTTAAAATTAATCTTGACCTGCTCTATGTTAGGCGTACTCCTACTTAGAATATTGGAGGGATTAAAAAGATAGCTGAGGGCCTTCAAAACCCTCACTTCCCCGTACAACTTGTTGGCACCGGTCGAGTCGACATATTTTGACAACTTCATGAGTGACTTGATCCACACATCTTCAAAATAATCACTAGATCTTCCTTCTTCTTGAACGGGAGCGCACCCAACAATAAGTTCACTTTTCCTCCAAAGTGGCCTTTGCTGACCAAGTCACATTTTGTAAGCACAGCTTCCAGCCTTGCAAATAGCAGATGAGCCTTTGGAGCTGACTTACTCTGTAGTTCAACAATGGGGTTTGTGATCACCGCACCGTTCTCACATACAAATACTGCCTGTACTTCAACAGAGTTTAAGAAGTCGGGTGTTAACAGTTCAAGAAGGCTTTGTCCTTGTGGAGACAGACTGTCCTCCTTCTCTTCCAGGAAGCATGAACGAAAAAAAGGGACCTCCGAAAATTAAAAATGCAATTTTCAAACTTAAAATATTTATTTTTCAATATCCCAAAATATAAGTGCGAATGCCAAAAATCGTGACTAAATAGCGATTATCGCGGACATCGTTTAAAATCGCGAATATCGCGCTAAAACGCCGATTTCGCGAATTATCGCGACAATTCTGAGCATATATTTGCAATCAGGGTAACCTGAAATGTGAACATCTGAAAGAAAAAATGCCATATCTAACATTCGCGAATTATCGCGATCTCCACAAACGCAGGGCTCTGCATAAGGGTAAAGGTGATGAAGATAGAATTTAGGAAGCATGTGCCCACATTTTTTTGATGGGAGAGCAAGAAACCTTTTAAGAGAAAACAAATAAAAACACTCAGTTGTGGTTTGAGCCATAATTTCCTAATCAGCAGGAAATCGAACAAGGCAAGATTGACACCTTTGCATGTGTATCCACTGGCACAGGTAACTGCTAATCAAAATTTAGCCAGTCCAAACACTAATTTTGAGTAATAACATGTCCTTTGTCAAATAACACTTTTTGGTTGAATAATTATTACCTTATCCCCCTCCTGTAGATAATAAAAGCCTGCCTTGGCCATATCCTGTGGTGGCCATAAGTGGCCATAGGGCCAAGTGCGAAAAGACTCCAACCTCTTATCTTCAGAACGATAATGTGTGGATTGGTTTGATGTATTATAATAGTGATGTTCACTGTGGAAAAAATTAACAATATTGATATATATTTTAAACTCATTTTCAGGACAGTGAGAAGCTGCTTATGTGCATGCACGTGCATGTGCGCGTGCACACCACACACACACACACACACACACACACACACACACACACACACACACACACACGCATATATATATATATATATATATATAGGTTGTATGTATAAATAAGGGATAGTTAGCAGACTATTATACAAATAAGGATAAGCACTTAAAGAAAAGCATCCACATTAATATGGGGGAAGGATGGGAAAACAAAAGTGAAAATAACATGTGGTAAATGACCTTCAGTGCAACCACTAGGGATCTGAACAACTCTGCAACAATGAAAACCAAGTCCAATGCAAGGCTTATGCCTGTATACACTCAACAACTTTGAATCGTCAGGTACAAGTAAACTATTCAAGAGCTTATTTCCTTCACTACTTAGTATGTATTAATGTTTTCATTTGGCTCACTGAGGCGAGATTCATCACACTCAAGGTGTTCAGACAAGCTATCCTGAGAAAGAGGAATCCTTACGAAATACTTAGTGTAGCATGAGACAAGGGTTCCACGCATACCAGTGTCTGATACAAATGAATCAACAGATCTACAGCTGTCTGCAACAGGTTGCCAGCCTGTCCATCTGCTGCCCAGGCTTAAACACATGGTTTTATCTTGGCCAGACTTTTATATATATAAAAATTGACCATAGGATATATCAAGGTTGATAAAAGGTCGCAATATCTAGCTTCTGACTGTTTAAATTGACATTGTAAAAATTGGCAGCTGCAGAACACAACACTAGCCATAAGCATATTATATAAATGTAATTTTTTAAAACAGAAAAGTTTCCTTATCTGGTAGATTGACTTTAGCTATTATTTATCATCCTCATGGTTTAGTCATGAATGATTTATTTATGTTGTGCTCAAGAGCATCCCATCCTCCCTCTAGTAGCAAACTGATATTTTGAAGCTGTTAAGGTAAATATCAAACCAGCATTAGTGGTTGAATGGTCTAAGACATCCCTCTTGCAATGGATTGGCCTGACAATTAACGAGATTGGGGTTCAAATTGCGGTCAGGTGTAATTAGGGTGTTTTTAATTCCACATGAATATGAGTAGACTTCCTCTATAGCTTGAATGGGTAATAAGACAAAGTAAACAGAAAGAAATAGATGGCAGACACACACAACTGGTTACGGTAAAGAGCAAAGGGGTCCCATATTATCAATGCTTTTCCAAAATGAATTACTTTTTCTGCAAATTTTTTTCTAAATAATTTTGTTCTTATATAGATCAGACAAATTATTAATGCAGAATTTGAAAAACGAATATATGATGGTTAAAATATTATCCAAACCAGTCACATAATAAGTTATATTTTAACTTGAAAAAAAAAAAATGTAAGTAATTGGAAGATAACCTATTTATTATGTTTTATAGCACATGCGTTCAAGTATTTTTCCTTGAACCTCAACTAGTTGTATAGCAAATAATTTAATTTTTATCTTTTGCAAAGCTAAGAAATTGTATAGTACAAAGCTATACTTTCTCATTCTTTTACCAAAAAATTGAGCCATAAACAACATAATCTCTTCTTAAGATCGATCATAATATAAGTGAAAAATAATGGAAAAAAGATAATCACATTTCACCAAAGAGTTATAAATGAAATAATATACAATGCTACAGAAACATATTGAAACAAGGAAAATCAAGATTCACCAAAGATATTCTATGTTTCACCATGTTATGTTAGTATTAGATGTTTTTATTTTGAAAATCTTTATTTTATATTAAAAAAAGTCATTTAAAGTTTATTTATCTTTAATAGTTCTACAACTTTGCAACGCTAAGTTTTTAGTACATATCTTAAATAATTGAGGAGACATATAAAAAAATATAATTTGAGATATCCGCTAGTGTAAAGTACCCTCAAGTCATTTTCCTGGAAAGATCAAATATACAATTTTATTTGTAATGTTAAACTTTGCCTATAGACTCTTCTATTCTTAAATAATTGTAGTCCAGGTGCTTATGGACTCTTATCATCTCTTTCTAATTAATTGGTTTACCTGTTCGCACTGTCCTTTTTCTATCCAGAGGAATTGCCATTTTGTAGTTTAAAAATGATCATTGTTAAATCTATGAAATGGGCATAATATTTTATATAGCATTCACTGATGCACCAATTAAAAACAATATAAACTACCAAAAAACATTAAATAACTTATTTTTTCCAAATTTGAACGTTTTGTGTTTGTTTCAAGAGGTTCCAAACATATTACATTTTAAGTACCTATCCAATTATGTGTATATACATATTTAGCTTTTTTTAGGTAATATTGAGACAGCTGTTGCAGGAAATGCAGACATTTTAATAGAGGCCAATAGGGAGATAGGTTTGGAAATAATTTGGTCCTAAACGGGGTTAAAAAAATTGGGTATTAGCGGAGGTTACATACTCTGTACTCATCACAAGAAAATTTTAGGATAATCAAGTCTCAAAAATTTTGTGTGGAGGACATGCAGCATGAATGGAAGATTCTAGAGACCCTGTTCATTCAAGGTACTGACTGGCAAACCATTGGGAAGGCCTAGAAACAGATGGGAGGATAACATTGAAATGGACCTGACTACCCTTAATTTCAGGGGTGAATCAATAATTTCAAAGCTCCCATGAAGAAACTTGTGAAAACCATAGATAAACCTAGATAGACTAAGTTAAAAAGTGAAATAATTTTGGTTATATAACAATAGGCAGACACAGGAAGATGAATTGCATTAAAAAAACTTTTTCAGTTTCAGGGGATCATGAAACATTGACGTCTATCATAATTTCGAGTTCGATCTTTTTGACGAGCACAACATTGCCTCTCTCCTATGGAGTTTGAGAAAGTAAAAGTATAACGAACTGAAATTAGTATTTTGATATTCATTTTACCTTTAACATATTTATTGTAAGGAAACGCATCCTAGTTTAACCTCAACTATTAACATATTTATTGTAAGGAAACTCATCCTGGTTTAACCAAAACTTCAATACATCAACCAAATAAACGTCAGGTTAGAATGGATTAGTTTGTTATAATCAAAATTTAAAAGTGCCATTAAACAGGGTGTCATAGCCCCACTTTTCAAACTTCTCTGTGAAAAGCTAAGAAATTTAAATACCAACTAGAATCATTTTGGTCCTTAAGCTCGAGTCATGTGTTTGGGCTATATAACACATCACTTATCCTCTTTGGTGGCCGCATGGTCTAAAGTGTCACTCTCGCAATAGACTAGTCTGCAGATGACGGGGAGATCAAGGTTCAAATCTTGGTCAAGTGTACTAGGGTGGTTTTTCCAAAATGGTTTTCCATGCTCCAAGCACGCAAATACATGTACAGATCCTCTAAATATAGCCTTCCTCATCCCTAAAACCATTAGTGTAATTAGTACATTCATGCATAGCCTGAACGGGCAGTAAGACGTGGTGAAAAAAAAAATCAATTGGTTAACAAATATTTATAGTGAATACTACATATTAAAAAATAAATGGTACGGAACTCCACACAGACTTTCTCACTCCATTGTTTCAAAATGGAGATATTTACTTAAAACTCGTAATATATGTGAAACAAAATAATATACACTAGCAAACCCGAGAAAATATTGTGTTATGCTTATGTTAAACATTTTTTGACTACTGGATTAAAATTTTATGATTTTCTTTTTAAAGAATTTAAGTCCTCACTAGTATATTTGGACCAAAAAAAATCATATTGGGTCCCCAAGGGTAATACTTTGTATTAAAATTTTGACTTCTGGTTAAAATTTTTGACATTTTATCAGGGGTTACACATCCTATAGTTATCACATTTTTATTAAATTCCTCATTTATAAATTTAGAACAATAAAAAAGGTAAATATTGACTACTAAGTCTAAAATGATAGATATAGATCATTGTTGTACATACATTTCCCCTAAGAGGTTAAAGAAAAAAGAACATTAACATTTTGAGAGACTTACTTATCTACTTACTCTCTGGAACTAGAGAATGATTGCATTAAAACTTTGGTATCTCTGTACAACTAAATCTCACAAAATTGTATTAATATATTTACCAATAACCCATAAACTATTGGTTTTGTAAAGATATATTTCAAATATAAGTTTTTTTTATTTTTAATAGTAGGCCTACTACAATTTTGCATTGATTTCTGGTTCTGTAAAGTACCCTAAAACTCATTTTCAAAGGAAAATAAAAATAGCCATTTTGTTTATAATCTTAATCAACGCCTATACACAAATTTTAATCAAAATCGTGAGGGCTGATTTTGAGAAAATTGATTTTCTCTCTTTTCGCCCTTTACAAAACTATTATATTATTATTATTATTAGCACCGCGTCTTACTACCCGTTCGGGTTATATGCACTTACGCTAATGTGCAATGGTAGGGTGATTGTGAGATGAAATGGAGGACCTACAGTTTAACGTGGAATCCGAACCACGGTAGAGGCCTGGCATTCCTCACATTCACAAGTTGTGATTAATATACGTCTTTTCAGAGGTGAAGGAAGGGTTTGGCAATCAGATAAATCTGTGCCGGGAGCGAGGATTGAACCCTGGACCCCCAGCACAGAAGTCTGACACCTTACACCTAGACCACCAGGTAACCTTAAACTACTATTAATTTTAGGGTTAAAGAGAAACGCAGACAGAAGGCATTGCAAAAACAACTTTTTAGTGTTGGGGGAGGGGGAGTATGGGTCAGGGGGTCATGAAACGTTGACATCTATCAACAACTCGGGTTAGATTTTTTTTTATGGTCGCAATACTTGACCTTTAGTGTTTGAAAAAGTAAAGTTATTTGTGTTTAGCTTAAAATTATTGGTTTTATGAAAATATGCTTCAAATAAAATATTTGTATTATAAATAGACCTACATATTTGCAATGATAAGTAATTTCATATCTCAAATAATTTCAGAGATCTGATTAAAAATGAGAATTTATGGATCAAACCAGAACCCTTAAAGTCATTTTGCCAAAAAAATTAGGGTAGCCATTTTGTTTATAATATTGATCAATGCTTAGAAATTAAATTTAATCAAAATCGTTAGAGCTGATTTTGAGAAAATCGATTTTTTCTCTTTTGCTCTTCAACAAACTACCCTTAATTTTAGGGTTGGATATCCAATTCTAAAAACCCCTCGAGAGAACCCTATGAAAACCCTAAATACTAAGTTTTAGCCTGATCGGTAAAATATATTAGGCTCTAGTCCGAGGTAGACAGACAGACAGACAGACAGTAAGATAGAAAGACAGAAATTCAAAAACAACATTTTTGGATTCGGGGGGGGTCATGAAACTTCTAAATTCATCAAAATCTCGAGTTCTAATTTTTTTTGATGATCGCAATAATTTCTCTACATGTAAGATAGCGAGAAAGTAAAAATGTAAATTGGGGTGACATCCTAATAAGAGCTATACTAATAAATGGTACGACAGACCGCACAGACTTTCTCTCTCTTTCTATAAACTCGTAAGATTTCTGAACGGAATAATGTACATTGTATCATCACCACTCCACATAAGAAAACGCATAAAATAATATACAATGATATAGAATCAATGAGAAAAGAGGCGCATCTTTGTCCACCTAAGAACATTTCAAACAGTTTAATGTCTTCCACAAGGGTCAACACTTCATATTAAAATTTCGATTTCTGGTTAAAATTTTAACATTTTATATGGTGTTGCAGATCTTCAAGTCATCGCATTGATATTTAATTATTTATTTATACATTTTGACCAATAAAAAATGTAAATATTGACTATTGAGTCTAAAATGGAGATAGATCATTGCTATGCAAACATTTCTCCTAAGAGATTTAAAGAAAAATAACGATTTTTTTTTAGATACTTACTTATATTTAATTACTCTATGGCATTGGAGTATTATTGCGTTAAGACTTAAGTAGTATATGTTTACAACTCAAGCTCACAAAATTGTATTAATATATTTGCAAATATCTCAGAAACTGCTGCTTTTATAAAAATATATGTCAAATAAAAGTTTTTTATTTCTAATAGGCCTACAATTTTGCAATGATAAGTTGTTTAGTTTCTCCAATAGTTGTGGAGATACGGAAATTAACGCTTCTGTAATGTACCTTAAAAATCATTTTCATAGGAAAATGAAAATAGCCAGTTTATTTATAATCTTAATCAACGCCTAGATACGAATTTTAATCAAAATCGTTTGAGCAGATTTTGAGTAAACCAAATTTTTCTCTTTTCGCCCTTCAGTAAACTACCCTTAATTTTAAGTTTTTATAGACACACAGACAGACGGCATTGCAAAGACTATTTTTTAGGGTTCGGGGGGTCATGAGACGTTGACATCCATCAACATTTCAGGTTAGTTTTTTTTTACGGTCGCAATACTTAAACTTTAATGTCCAAAAAGTTAAAAAATTCATATAATTGCGTATAGATTGAAAGTTATTGATTTTATAAAAATATGTTTCGGATAAAATATCTGTATTATAAATATATATAACATATTTGTAATGCTAAGTAATTTCATATCTCAAATAGTTTCGGAGCTATTATAAAAAATGTTAATTTACCCATCAGACCGGAGCCCTTAAATCAATTTTGCCGAAATATTGAGAGTAGCCATTTTGTTTGTAATATTTATAAATGTTTATAAATGAAATTTAATCAAAATCGAAGCATTTTTCGATCTTTTTTGCCCTTCGGTAAACTACCCTTAATTTTAAGTTTTAATAAACACACAGACAGACGGCATTGCAAAGACTATTTTTTAGGGTTCGGGGGGTCATGAGACGTCGACATCCATCAACATTTCAGGTTAGTTTTTTTTACGATCGCAATACTTAAGCTTTAATGTCCAAACGTTAAAAATATATATATAATTGCGTATAGATTGAAAGTTATTGATTTTATAAAAATATATTTCGGATAAAATATTTGTATTATAAATATATATACATATTTGTAATGCTAAGTTATTTCATATCTCAAATAGTTTCGGAGCTATTATAAAAAATGTTAATTTACGCATCAGACCGGAGCCCTTAAATCGATTTTGCCGAAATATTGAGAGTAGCCATTTTGTTTGGAATATTTATTAATGTTCATAAATGAAATTTAATCAAAATCGTTAGAGCCGATTTTGAGAAAATCGACTTTTTCTCTTTTTTCCCTTCAGTAAACTACCCTTAATTTTAGGGGTAGATATCCAATTCCAAAAACCCCTCGGGGCAACCCTATGAAAACCCTAGATATCAAGTTTCAGCTCAATCGGTAAAATAGTTTAGGCTCTAGTTGGAGGTACAGACAGACAGACAGACGACAGACAGACAGACAGACAGACGGAAATTCAAAAACCACTTTTTTGGATTCAGGAAGTCATGAAACGTCAAAATTCATCAAAATCTCGAGTTCGAATTTTTTGACGATCACCATACTTTCTCTACCTGTAAGATAGAGAGAAAGTAATAAGAGTGAAATCTAAAGAAGAATTTGAGTGGGGATCACTTGAATCAGCACAATGTTGACTTTCATTTTGTGTTTTTTGATTTTATATATTTGAATTGTTACTCAAGATAAGGATGCAAAAGCATTATGAAAACATGTGTTTTTAAAAAAACTTAAATAAGGTTGAATATAACTGAAAAAAACATTTAAAATTAATTAATATCTTCTTATTTCACTGTATGCTAATGTTTACCTTGTGCCTTTATTCACAATATTAAATCTTATAGTTTCTAGCTTATCATGATGGATTAAATATTTAAGCTAATATATTTGATAATTACAGTTATAGCTGCATCTAAATATTATATTCTTTGAATTGAAAAATGACACCTGGAAACAGGAATCAAACCCAGGACCTTTGGCTTAGTATGCCAATACTCTAATCACATAGCTATCCAGGAGTCATCCTGTACCCATCATGATACTGTATTAACTATATTAATGTATATGTAGGGAAACTTTCAACTTCCTTCCTAAATATATGATTAATCAAAGTGAAGGAAGCATCACAGTTTGTGAATGACTTTTAGTAGAATATAACATTAACTATCCTGATGAAATTTTTAAAAAAACTGGCCTCATGGTATAATGGTCAGATGCCTTAGATTCTGACCTAGAGTTCCTGGGTTTGATTCCTGGCTGATAGTGGGGGATTTTTCTCAAAAGGAGAGTAACTCCCATTGTTACCGGGGTTTGGTTAACTATGCTTAGTGTGTATAACCTAAATCAGTAGTAGGGAGCAGTGCTAAAGAAATAAATGGTATGGTGCTCCACACAGACTTTCTCTCTCCTTTGTCTTACTATCCCTTACGAAGGGAGATTTGGGGAAAGGGGGTTATCAATTTCTGGTTAAAATTTTAACATTTTATAAGGTGTTGCACATCTTCAAGTCATCTAATTTGATATTTAATTATTCATTTATATATTTTGACCAATAAAAAATGTAAATATTGACTATTGAGTCTAAAATGGAGATAGATCATTGCTGTGCAAACATTTCTCCTTAAAGTTTTAAGGAAAAATAACATACTTTTTTTAGATACTTACTTATACTTAATTACTCTATTGCATTGGAGAATTATTGCGTTAAGACTTAAGTAGTATATGTTTACAACTAAAGCTCACAAAATTGTATTAATATATTTGCAAATATTGCAGAAACTGTTGCTTTTATAAAAATATATGTCAAATAAAAGTTTTTTTATTTCTAATAGTCCTACAATTTTGCAATGATAAGTTGTTTAGTTTCTCAAATAGTTGTGGAGATATGTAAATTAACGCTTCTGTAAAGTAACCTAAAAATCATTTTCATAGGAAAATAAAAATAGCCAGTTTATTTATAATCTTAAACAACGCCTAGATAGGAATTTTAATCAAAATCGTTGAGCAGATTTTGAGAAAACCTATTTTTTCTCTTTCCGCCCTTTATATAAAACTACTCTTAATTTTAAGTTTTAATAGACACACAAACAGACGGCATTGCAAATACTATTTTTTAGGGTTCGGGGGGTCATAAGACGTTGACATCCATCAAACTTTCAGGTTAGTTTTTTTTACGGTCGCAATACTTAAACTTTAATGTCCAAAAAGTTAAAAAATATATATAATTGGTATGTAGATTGAAAGTTATTGATTTTATAAAAATATGTTTCGAATAAAATGTTTGTATTATAAATATATATACATATTTGTCATGCTAAGTAATTTCATATCTCAAATAGTTTTGGAGCTATTATAAAAAATGTTAATTTACGCATCAGACCGGAGCCCTTAAAGCCATTTTGCCGAAATATTGAGAGTAGCCATTTTGTTTGGAATATTTATTAATGTTTGTAAATGAAATTTAATCAAAATCGTTAGAGATGATTTTGAGAAAATCGTCTTTTTCTCTTTTTGCCCTTTATAAAACTACTCTTAATTTTAAGTTTTAATAGACACATAGAGAGACGGCATTGCAAAGACTATTTTTTAGGGTTCGGGGGGGTCATGAGACGTCGACATCCATCAACATTTCAGGTTAGTTTTTTTTTACGGTCACAATACTTAAACTTTAATGTCCAAAAAGTTAAAAAATATATATAATTTCGTATAGATTGAAAGTTATTGATTTTATAAAAATATGTTTTGAATAAAATATTTGTATTATAAATATATATACATATTTGTAATGCTAAGTAATTTCATATCTCAAATAGTTTCGGATATATTATAAAAAATGTTAATTTACGCATCAGACCAGAGCCCTTAAAGCCATTTTGCCGAAATATTGAGAGTAGCAATTTTGTTTGGAATATTTATTACTGTTCATAAATGAAATTTAATCAAAATCGTCAGAGCCAATTTTGAGAAAATCGACTTTTTCTCTTTTTTCCCTTCAGTAAACTACCCTTAACTTTAGGGGTAGATATCCAATACCAAAAACCCCTCGGGGCAACCCTATGAAAACCCTAGATATCAAGTTTTAGCTCAATCGGTAAAATAGTTTAGGCTCTAGTTGGAGGTACAGACAGACAGACAGACGGAAATTCAAAAACCATTTTTTCGGATTCAGGGAGTCATGAAACGTCAAGATTCATCAAAATCTCGAGTTCGATTTTTTTGACGATCAAAATACTTTCTCTACCTGTAAGATAGAGAGAAAGTAAAAAGGCTTAAGTTAGGTAAGATCTTCAGTGGCTTCATCTTGTCTTATTCACTATCACCATACCCTCATCTCATCGAAGCATGGAAAGAGCCTCCATGAAAAGGATGTACAATTAGTACATTTAGGTGTCCCCTAGGCAACGGTATGCTGATAATGGCTAATCTTTCCACAATATGAACTACAGAGTGATGTAGCCCATTATCATTATTATTATTTAAAATAAATGGTACGGCCATCGCACAGACTTTCTCTCTCTTTCTATACACTCGTAAGATTTCTGAACGGAATAATGTACATTGTATCATCACCACTCCACATAAGAAAACGCATAAAATAATATACAATGATATAGAATCAATGAGAAAAGAGGCGCATCTTTGTTCACCTAAGAGCATTTCAAACAGTTTAATGTCTTCCACAAGGGTCAACACTTCGTATTAAAATTCATTTCAAACATTTTTTATAAGGTATTGCAGATCTTCAAGTCATCGCATTGATATTTAATTATTCATTTATACATTTTGACCAATAAAAAATGTAAATATTGACTATTGAGTCTAAAATGGAGATAGATCATTGCTGTGCAAACATTTCTCCTAAGAGCTTTAAGGAAAAATAACATACATTTTTACTTTCTCTCTATCTTACAGGTAGAGAAATTATGGTGATCGTCAAAAAAATCAAACTCGAGATTTTGATGAATCTTGACGTTCATTAATCCCTGAATCCGAAAAAGTGGTTTTTGAATTTCCGTCTGTTCTGTCTGTACCTCCAACTAGAGCCTAAACTATTTTACCGATTGAGCTAAAACTTTATATCTTGGGTTTTCATAGGGTTGCCCCGAGGGGTTTTGGAATTGGATATCTACCCCTAAAACTAAGGGTAGTTTACTGAAGGGAAAAAAAGAGAAAAAGTCGATTTTCTCAAAATCGCCTCTAACGATTTTGATTAAATTTCATTTATGAACATTAATAAATATTCCAAACAAAATGGCCACTCTCAATATTTCGGCAAAATGGCTTTAAGGGCTCCGGTCTGATGCGTAAATTAACATTTTTTATAATAGCTCCGAAACTATTTGAGATATGAAATTACTTAGCATTACAAATATGTATATATATTTATAATACAAATATTTTTAAAAAATCAATAATTTTCAATCTATACGCAATTATATATATATTTTTAGCTTTTTGGACATTAAAGCTTAAGTATTGCGACCGTAAAAAAAACTAACCTGAAATGTTGATGGATGTCGACGTCTCATGACACCCCGAACCCTAAAAAATAGTCTTTGCAATGCTGTCTGTCTGTGTGTCTATTAAAACTTAAAATTAAGGGTAGTTTACTGAAGGGCAAAAAGAGAAAAAGTCGATTTTCTCAAAATCGGCTCTAACGATTTTGATTAAATTTCATTTATTAACATTAATAAATATTCCAAACAAAATGGCTACCCTCAATATTTCGGCAAAATGGCTTTAAGGGCTCCGGTCTGACGCGTTAATTAACATTTTTTATAATAGCTCCGAAACTATTTGAGATATGAAATTACTTAGCATTACAAATATGTATATACGTGTTTCTAAAACATTGCATCAAACTTTGGCAGGATACTCCTTGGGTGAAATTAGAATAATTCTCATAAGCAACCTAGGATCCATCTTCAATATTAAGGGTGGTATACACCCCTAAAGACAGAGCTAAAAACGACTGTTGTGTGAAATATTATGAAAACTGCTTAGGGTATTACAACGAATCTTTGTATACTACTTATTGAAACCTTGATCATTAATAAACTAAATGTGCTGTTACCGTTACCCACCCCCACCATGTAAAAAAGGGGGGGTTGTAACACATTTTTTCTAAAATAAAATATGTCAGATTAAGTATTACCAATTTTTACTTAAGATTACAAAACAGGGAATCAAAATTAACAAAAAAGGTGTCTTGGAGAAACTGTCTAGCTTTCCCGTTTCTGAGATAATCATGCATGTTTAATTTCAAAGACAAGTGTCAATTCCTGCCAGGTAGGGAGCCAATAAAGCTGTGTTGCTTCACCCCCCTCCTTTCCCCCACTCTTATTATCACTATCTTCCCCTCCCTCCACGAGCAGACTGCATCAGTCCACACGACTTCACTGCATGTTGCGCGTATTACTAGTCAAATGGCAAAGTACACAAACGCAGAAATTACAGACATGGTCATGCTGTATGGTGAAGCTAGAGGAAACGCAAGAGCAGCTGCACGGTTGTACCACGATAGATATCCTGCGCGACGTCAACCTTATCACCGGACCTTCACCGATGTCACTCAGCGACTTCGTGAAACAGGTACATATCAGCTACGAGGGGGAGCTGGTCACCCGAGGAATGTTCGCACTCCAATTGTCGAAGAAGAGGTACTGAATTATGTGGATGATAACGCGTCAACAAGCACACGTGCCATTGCGCATCAAACGAATGTGTCCAATTCCACAGTATGGCGTGTCATGCATGATCAGCTGCTGCATCCGTACAACATGCGCAAGGTGCAGGCATTGGGGCCAGCAGATTATGCTCCTCGACATGAATTCTCCGACTGGTTTCTGCAGCATTGCGGAGTGGTTCCTGATTTCTCCACTTTAATATTGTTTTCCGATGAGGCAACATTCACCAGAGATGGCTATTTTAATAGTACAAATAGTCACATTTGGAATGACGTGAACCCTCATGCAACTATCATCATGGGCAACCAGCATAGATTTTCTGTCAACATCTGGACAGGCATTGTGGGTAACCATCTCATTGGCCCTTAACTGATGCCACGACGTTTGACTGGCCACATCTACTACCAATTTCTAAAATTTGCATTGCCACAGTTCCTCGAGAATGTACCTCTCTCCGTTAGACAACGCATGTGGCTACAACATGACGGTGCCCCACCTCATTTCACAAGAGCTGTGCGTGACTACCTCAACACTGCATTTCCTGCCCGATGGATAGAAGAGGTGGGCCTGTTGCGTGGCCACCACGCTCTCCTGACCTAAATCCATTAGACTTCTTTCTGTGGGGCTTTGTCAAAGCTTTGGTGTACGAGACAGCTGTTGAATCTGAGGAAGACCTGTTAGCCAGGATAGTTGCTGCATGTGATAAGGTTCAAGAAACTCCACGTGTTTTCGAAAGAGTACGCCAGTCATTGATACGTCGCCTCAATTATTGCAATAACGTTAGGGGCCACCATTTTGAACACTTGCTATGAATCTGCTTTTGAAGCTAGGAACTAAAACATGCAATAACTACAATTTGTATTTCTTAATGTAGCTTTCAATATTCCAGTGAGTGTAATGAATAAAATCCCACCCAAGTGTGAACTGTGTAAGCATAACTCACTAATGTAATAAATAGCAACACATCGGAGCTTATGAAGAAGGAAAAGTATCAGAGTTTCTTCATCATAACAAAAAACCAGCCTTGTTTACCAAATGTACGTGATACATAGTCACACGTGCCGGTAAAAATGGCTAAACGACTGCAATGCGAAATAAAACTGCGATTCTGGCTGCCTACCTGGCAGTAATTTGCACTTGGCTCTGATCTCAAACTTGTGTGATTATCTAAGAAACGGGGAAAGCTAGATAGTTTCTCCAAAACACCTTTTTACTTTCTCTCTATCTTACAGGTAGAGAAAGTATGGTGATCGTCAAAAAAATCGAAATCGAGATTTTGATGAATCTTGACGTTTCATGACTCCCTGAATCCGAAAAAGTGATTTTTGAATTTCCGTCTGTCTGTCTCTGTACCTCCAACTAGAGCCTTAACTATTTTACCGATTGAGCTGAAACTTGATATCTAGGGTTTTCATAGGGTTGCCCCGAGGGGTTTTGGAATTGGATATCTACCCCTAAAATTAAGGGTAGTTTACTGAAGCGAAAAAAGAGAAAAAGTCGATTTTCTCAAAATCGGCTCTGACGATTTTGATTAAATTTCATTTATGAACATTAATAAATATTCCAAACAAAATGGCTACTCTCAATATTTCGGCAAAATGGCTTTAAGGGCTCCGGTCTGATGCGTAAATTAACATTTTTTATAATAGCTCCGAAACTATTTGAGATATGAAATTACTTAGCATTACAAATATGTATATATATTTATAATACAAATATTTTATTCGAAACATATTTTTATAAAATCAATAATTTTCAATCTATACGCAATTATATATATATATTTTTAACTTTTTGGACATTAAAGCTTAAGTATTGCGACCGTAAAAAAACTAACCTGAATTGTTGATGGATGTCGACGTCTCATGACCCCCCGAACCCTAAAAAATAGTCTTTGCAATGCCGTCTGTCTGTGTGTCTATAAAAACTTAAAATTAAGGGTAGTTTACTGAAGGGTGAAAAGAGAAAAAATTGGTTTTCTCAAAATCTGCTCAAACGATTTTGATTAAAATTTGTATCTAGGCATTGATTAAGATTATAAATAAAAGTAAAAGTACAAAATAGGGGGCTGTATTACCATAAAAAGCACTTCAGAGAGCTTCTATAGGTGTTTAATATCTAGAATTTTTTCTATCTTCCTGCAGTTATGGTTTTATTTTGAAATAAAAAAAGTCAGATAGCATCTATAAGTGCTTAATATCTAGAATTTTTCCTAGCCTTCGGCAGTTAAGGGGTTATGTTGTGATAAAAAAACAATTCAGATAGCTTCTAGAGGTGTTTAATATTCAGAACTTTTCCTTGCCTTCATTAGTTAGGGTGTTATGTTACCATAAAAACACTTTAGAGAGCTTCTAGAGGTGTTTAATATTAATAATTTGTCCTAGCCTTCGGCAGTTAGGGGGATATGTTGCCATAAAAAAAATTCAGATAGCTTCTAGAACTGTTTAGAATTAGAATTTTTTCTAGCCTCCGGCAATTGGAGTATGTACCCGCCAAACCCTCCCTGAAATTAATATGTGGCTACGGCCTTGGTAATAAAAAGTAAATCAAGTAAATCAATGCCATTTCATATCTGAAGAGTGAGCTAGAAGTATAAGTTGTTTCGTTCTTGCATACAGCCTTTGGCTTTAGATAGTAAATACATATTAATTAACATAACTCTAAGGTATAGCTATACAACCAGAATTTTGTTAGGTTTCTATTTTTACTGGGTAGTAAACAATGGCCAGATCGTACAATCCATCCTTAGAGTTTTTGTATTTTGGTAGGTTTGTATATAGGCCTATGTATGCATGTATGTTGCCAGTAATAATAATATTTAGCACCGCGTCTTACTACCCGTTCGGGTTATACGCTTAAGTACTAATTACTCTAATGGATTAGGAATTGGGAAGGTTGAATTTAGAGGAAGTGAACCCGCATTTGCGTGGAAGGAGAGTGGAAAACCATTTAGGAAAAACCACCCCCAGTTCACCCGACCGAGATTCGAACCTCGATCTCCCCGTCCTCGGTGATCGAGCTCAACACGACTAGCGCGTTAGCCAACTACGCCACCGAGGCGGGTATTGTTGCCAGTAAACTAATCTAATCGGATCGAGATAGGACTTGTGTTGTATTCCTTATTTTTCCGCTACCATGTTAACCTAGACAACAACACGCTACCTGCGTCCAACCCAAACGGGTAGTAAGACGTGGTGCAATTAAATGTACAAAACTCACTTTCTCATATGTATCCTACTAAGAAATGTAAAAAAAAGGACGTTGGTAGTCATACTTCAAGGTTTGTTACGCTGAGTACAACAATGGCAAATTATCCTAGCTGGGGATGTAGAGGAATGAGTTCGGGGATCTTCGTATGTGCATTCTTTTCTAGCGCTTATGGCTGCTTCCACGTGATAAAACAAAAATCACACGGATAAAAACTTAATGCGAGCGAAGCCGCGGACAAAATCTAGTTAGTGAATAAAGTTACACAACAATGTGTAAATTAATATACCAAAATAACTCAAATAAATTGTATAAATCACTTTATAGTATTTATCACCTGTACTGTAGTTTGTATTAGTATACTCGTGCGCTGCAAGCCCAGTAGGATAACTTTCAACACAATCTTGAAATTCTAAATAATATTTGATCCCCAGTTTGTAAACCACTCAGCTACCCTCCAAAAGAGAATCCCAAGTTTATATGCTCTGTGTGCAAGTCTCGCCCACCTCCCTTCTTGACCTTGAGTTTATCTCGGAGTTTTGCTTCCCTCAGTCGCTCTCTTTCTTATTGGCATGTCAAGGGAAGGACCGAGGGCGACGAACAGACATAAAAGAGTAGTATACCTCAGTTTTAGCTTATGTGGTGCTGACTGACAGCTCACAGCTGACTTCTGACGGCTTTAAAAAGCTACCAGACCAAATTATGTATCCCTATGCCGAACCATATGATCTGTAAAAAACATGTCTTTAGCAGTTGTCACTTCTGACAGTCAAAATTTAGGTATATACCTAAATGTTGACTGTCAGAAGTCAGCTGTGAACTGTCAGTCAGCACCACATAAGCTAAAACTGAGGTATAGTTCCTGTAACCGACACAGACTATTGAATTTAAAGTCATGTTGCCAGACGGCGGTTGATACTTTCTCGCTCCGGTAGGCGGCCCCCTTAAAGATCAACATTACTGTGCTTGGTGTGCGCTCATTTGTTTGGAAGTTAGAGAACAGAGAACGTACTCACAAAGCAGGGAGTTCCCCCTCACCGCCTGTTCTCAATCCAGTTGATCAGAGTATTTGAAAGAGGTCACACGGTTCCAGAGCGGGTGAGTGACTGAGTGTCTTTTAAAAAGGGTTTGTGTAAAAGGCAGATCTTAATTTATTATAGTGTAGGCCTAGGTCACATAATAAGATTAGAGGCATAACACATTTGTGTGTGTGTCAGAAAGAGTGTATTTCTTTTACAGTGTAAAAGTTTATTATAATTAAAATATGGGGTTCGTATAAAATAAATAGTATGCAAAGACATCTCAAAATTACTTATAAATCTTTTCATTTTTATTCAGTATTAAATTATTAATATAATATGTGTAACTAATTTCAAAAGCAAGTCGATAACATCTTATTGCGCCGGTGTAAGCGGAAAACATTAGTCCAGGATATTATTAGTCTGAATGCAAGAAGGACTCTAGTACAGCATCGGCACGCACTCAAAAGAACGGCATCTCTTTGACACCGATAATAATCTCAATGTTGACTAGGAAATTCGTGTCGATATTAATGCTACTTTATTAAACCTCTCACTCACACCTAAGTTATTTACCAACGCCTTCACCGCATCAACACCAATGTTTTTTAATCCTATCTTAAAAAGGAAAAAAGAAAGACAATTAATTAGCATATTATGTTAAAAGCCTTTGAATATTTGACACCCAGGGAGGCTTCTTACTCTGGCACCCTCCATAAATATGATTTAAATTTAAACACACATACAAATATATAACATTCTAAATTATATTATAATAATTATAGAGTAGGGTCACGCCCCTATAAGTTATTTAGATAGGCCTTCCTCTGAAATATTTTTAAAATCTAATGCCGTAAGGCTTAAGAATTTATTTAAAGTAGTCTTTAACTTTAAAAAAAAAAATTGATGCCCTTAAAAGCCCTTTGGAAACTCAATCTACCCATTATCGACAGTCTTGTCTTATTTTGATACAAACTAACAGTAAATATTGGCAAAGTTTGAAGAATTTGTACCTTCATCCCTGCTGCTATCTTCGGGTAAAAGAGAATCTTGACTTTTTGATGTTGGCAGCTCTTCCCAAGGCCTGAATAGGCAGTATATATCCATACTAATAATAAACTAAATACATGCAATCAAATTAATAAACGTCCAACCCACCTCAGTGGCATAGTTGGCTAACACGCTAGTCGTGTTGAGCTCGACTGCCGAGGACGGGAGATCGAGGTTCGAATCTCGGTCGGGTGAACTGGGGGGTTTTCCTAAATGGTTTTCCACTCTCCCTCCACGCAAATGCGGGTTCATTTCCTCTAAATTCAACCTTCCCAATTCCTAATCCATTAGCGTAATTAGTACTTAACCGTATAACCCGAACGGGTAGTAAGACACGGTGCTAAGTAATAATAATAAACGTCCGAAAAGATACACTAACAAATGAGTTTTGATTTGTTCTCACACTCACACTCACACACACACACACACACACACACACACACACAAACACACGCATCCTAAGGGCGGCATTAACAAAGAGCCACTACCTAAAAATTTCCCAGTCTAAAGATTTCCTAAGAACTTGAGAGCGACGTTGACAAAGAAATTAAAAAAACAAACAAAATTGGCGGTATTGACAGGCGGCATTGTCAAAGAACCACTACCTAAAAATTTCCTAGACTAAAGATTTCCTGCCACACCGGGAAAGAGAAATCACAGACACCAAAGACATTACCTCAATAATCAACTGTTTAGTTCCATTCCTTACAGTAAAATGACGATACATTGCTGTTCCAAGTTCAAGTATATTTCCGATCATAATAGATAATGTGCTTTACATAAAATAATAAACTGATAAGGATGCATCCATTTGGCTGGCCGAATTTAAGGGGGTGGGGGGAATCTACGACCCGAGATAAAAAAAAAGTGAAAGTGCTTCACTGACTTGAGACTTAAAATAAATGTGTGAACAATTGTTAAGTGACATCCAATAAAGAAAAAATACGCCCCAAGCCGAGAAGAAAAAGTATGTGTTGCCCTTCCGCGATTCGTAGCTTACGACAAGGCCACGCCTTAGAAGAAAGATCCCCGGTCACTTCAGGGATAGTAGATGTCCCCGATCACCTGAGGAGTAAGTATTCCTAATCATTTCAGGGATAGTAGGTGTCCCAATCACTTGACGAGGAAGTGTCTCAAATAATTTCAGGGATAGTAGTTGTCTTAATTACTTGAGAAAAATAGAGTATCCCCAATCCCTTCAAGGCTAGTAGGTGTCCCAATCCCCTAAGAATAAAGAAGTATCCCCAATCCCTTCAGAGAGAGTAGTTGTCCAAATCACCTTAGAAAGATTAAGTGTCCCAAATCACTTCAAGGATAGTTGGTGTACCAATCCCCTAACAAGAAAGAAGTATCCACAATCACTTCAGGGATAGGTGTCCCAATCCCTCCAGGGATAAGTTTCCCAATGACCTGAGAAGAAAGAAATATATTGAATCACTTCAGGGATAGTAGATGTCCCAATTGCCTCAGAAGGATGAAGTGTCCCCAATTAATCAAGGATAGGAGGTGTACCTAACACCTGCGAAAGATCAAGTGTCCAATAACTTCAGGGACAGTACTCATTTATCTGAGGAAGTGTCCCAATCACGTCAGGGATAGTAGAGGCCTAGGTGTCCCAATCACCTAAGAGGAAAGTATTCCCAATCACTTAAGGGATTTAAGGTGTGGCAATCACGTGAAAAGAAATAATAGTTCCCGGTCACTTCAGGATATCAGGTGTCCCAATCACCTGAGAAGGAAAAAGTTTCTCCAAGCATATCAAGGATAGTATGTGCCCCAATCATCTGAGAAGAAGTTTTTCCAAACATGTCAGGGATAGTAGGTGTCAAAATCACCTGAGAAGGAAGAAGTTTCTCCAAGCATATCAGGGATAGTATGTGTCCCAATCATCTGAGAAGAAGTTTTTCCAAGCATGTCAGGGATAGTAGGTGTCCCAATCATCTGCGAAGGAAGAAGTTTCTCCAAGAAGTTTCTCCAAGCATGTCAGGGATAGGTGTCCCAATCATCTGTGAAGGAAGAAGTTTCTCCAAGCATGTCAGGGATAGGTGTCCCAATCACCTGAGAAGGAAGAAGTTTCTCCAAGCATATCAGGGATAGTATATGTCCCAATCATCTGAGAAGGAAGAAGTTTCTCCAACCATGTCAGGGATAGTAGGTGTCCAAATCATCTGAGAAGGAAGAAGTATCCCTGATCACTTCAGAGGTAGACTAATATGTGTCCACAACTGTTCCAGGGACCAGCTCACCTGAGGATGCGGCGACGCGCTGAGTATTGCTGAGTTCAATATTTTGTTTTAATTAGGCCTATTATATGTAATATTTTAATTTGAAAAGAAAAAAGTTAGGAAATACACAGTTAATCAATCTCAAAAAACAAGAGAGTAGGCCTAATTATTGTAAAAGTAGTAGGCTATTAAAAAAGGGCAGGAAGTAATGAGAGAGAGGGAAAAGGTTGAAAAAAGGGACTCAAATGTCAAGGGGAAAGTTGAGTGCCTTTACCTCAAACATCTAAATTAGCGTTTTTCAACTGATGTGCTGTGAAAGGTCAGTGGGTGTGCCACAGGAGTTTGGGGGAAGGTCTAAAAGAAGAGATTAAAAAATTGAAATAATTTACAAGTAAAAATAAATGGCACCATACAAACTGCTAGACAAGCTATAATTTAATTTTAGCACCGCGTCTTACTACCCGTTCGGGTTATACGCTTAAGTACTAATTACACGAATGGATTAGGAATTGGGAAGGTTGAATTTAGAGGAAGTGAACCCGCATTTGCGCGGAGGGAGAGTGGAAAACCATTTAGGAACCACCCTCCCCCCCTAGTTCACCCGACCGAGATTCGAACCTCGATCTCCCCGTCCTCTGTGGTCTGGCTCAACACGACTGGCGCGTTAGCCAACTACGCCACCGAGGCGGGTAGACAAGCTATAAAAACGTATTTGAAACTCTGGTTGAGTCAAGTGGATGACACTATTTGGATCAACTGATAGACAAGCTCATATATAAGAAGACAAATTTTCAGCTCTGGGTGGGTCAAGTGGACGACACAACTTGTACCGACTGATAGACAAGCTCACATATAAGAAGACGAATTGATACATCCAATTGGCCAACAAGAGAGAATCAAATGGCAGACACCCAGAAACCGACATGAACCATAGACAAATACTGAGATGAATCCAGTTAAGAATGGATCAAATGACAGACAAGTTAATACAGTATGAACAACGTGATCAACATGGATGTAGAAAAGGGGGGGGGGAGGGGGATTCAGGAAGGTCTGGCCCCACCTAGAAATTATCCCCCCCTCCTGCTCCCTCCCCCTGTATTTGATGAATCCCTAAAAGGTTGGTGTTTATTTATACATGTAAAAAACTTAAAAATAGGGTTTTTAAATTTTAATATTTACCTACGCATTGTACGCTTCAAAACATAATAATATCACACTAGCTTTGTTATATTTTCAAATAAATAATTGTTTGTTATAATTTGGAGGCATCTGCTATATGATCACATAAGATGAGGATAGACTTTACACACTGCTGTAAATATTATATTATAATGATGATTTATAGACATACAGGGACAAAAATGTATTGTGTTACTGGTCTGTCACTTAACCTACACTTAACTGGCTCTATATACAAATTTGTCTATCAGTTGATCTTTTCATGTCGGCCACTTGGTTGTTTATCACTTTGACCTCCTATAAGTGAGTTTGTCTAGCAGTTGGTCCAATTTGTGTCAGCCACTTGGTCTTGTTATTTCTGGGTGTTTACCAGTTGGCTATCACTTTGTCCCCTCTTTTTTTGCCAGTTTGTTTTAAGTTATATAAAGCTGTCTGCATACAAACTAATTATTTAGAAATCCATGATCAATACTATTTCATGGTGTCCACTCAACTTGACCAATAAAATTCCCGACTTTTTCCCTGATTTCCCCTGATCATTTCCTAAAATTCCCCGACTAAAAAGTATGTTACATCCTTCTAATTCCCCCACCTCCCCCCTCATTTTTCTATTAATCTTTTTTTATGAATAATTATAAGTTTTAAAATTTAAATAAACAAATTTTTTAAATTTGTATTAACATTGTTTATTAGGAATTATAAAATTTATTACACGCTACAAAAAAAATTCTGTTAGAATAATATTACTATTTACTGTTTTAATAATTATTATATTTCATATTTTGAGTAAAACCACATTTTCCCAGATTTTTATGGTAATTTACCAAATTCCCGGCTTATTCCCGTTTTTTCCCGATCACTTCAAATTCCCGGCTAATTCCCGTTTTCCCCGATTTTCCCGGATGGTAGACACCCTGTATTTATAAAAATAACACAACTAACAGAATTTTAACAATTGAAATTTTTAGACTGGTTCATTGTTCCACGCTTCACGTGCAGCAAGCGTTCAGTTGTTGTTGAGTTGGCAATCCAAAGGGATATTTATTAATGTTCACTATACAATGCCGGATAATCAACACTTTAACATTGCTTTTGTAAGTATTGTTGAAAAATATCCGAAAATTTATGATTACACATGAAAGGCTTATGTAATAGACATGCTGTGGAAGGAAATAGGAAGAGAGGTACAAGAGAAACTAAGAGAAAATTGCACAGGTAAACTATAGTCTGTTAATTAATAATGTAAGGAACAAAAGACATCTTTCCTCTTTTAATAATTGCCAGTAGCAGCAGATCCTCTTCGTCAGAAGAGTGAATTATCCCTTGTGCCAGCCTATCTGAAATCTCGTGATGCATGTCTCATGCTGTTTGTTTCATAAAAAAATGTTGCATGTTTCATGCACCATCCGGTGTGAAAGCTGCCTAAGGGCTACCATAGGCTACTAATGCCTCTAGCACTGTTGCGACACTGCATTCGTACACCATTCAAATATATTAATGAAAAGAGTTTAACTTTGTATCTATTTTTATTTTTGATGCTTGAAATAACAAAACTTTTTTTATAAAACTGTACATTCTTATTATATACGACCGATATTTAGTAAGAAATTAGTTAGTCAATTAAATTTATAATATATCTACCAGTACCCAAAATATATGAAGCAATATACTGTAATATCGACGATATCAAGGTTTGAATACCTGTCAAGTGTATATAGGGTAGGGTTTTTTCTAGGGCCTAAATTGTTTTCTACTCTCTCTCTATGCAAATGCAAGTAAACTTTCTCAAAATGCCACACTTCCTCATCCCTATGACATTTGCATAGGTAGTTCTTATTCATGTAACAGGTAGTGAGAATACAGTGACACATAAAAATAAGAAAAATTATGGTACAGACCCAAAACCCCGGGGCTTTTGGTTTTATGTGTTCTACCACCGAGTCATCCTGGCTTGTCTCGTATCCAGGGACACTTTTCACTAGTTGTTGTATTGAGTCTAATCATGAAAACTTGTTTTAAGAATCTCTAAAATAATAATAATAATCATATGATTATATTTTGGTGATTTTAAAAATAAACGAAAATTTCTCATTTTGTTTTGAATAAAATGTTACCAGGATTTTTCCTTATTTAAAAGGAAAAGAAATGATGTGAAGCATGTGTATGTCTGTAGCCACCTGATAGTTTTCAAAGTAATTTGATCCTGGCATAAGTTGAAGGACACCCGTGTGTTTATTAGGCTTGCCTTAAAAGGATTCTTTGTTTAAGTCCAAATGTAAACATCCTAAAAATGTGTTAAAAGCAATATTTAAAGCCATAAATCTATTATAAACTATCGAAATAAAATTCTATTTAAAAAAAATGCTAAGCCTTTATATTATAGTATGAGCTATTATTAAATCAGAATTAAAAGATTTTATAGGGTCTAGTAACATTTATTATAAATTGGGTTAACTAAGTAAAAATAGAAAAATAAGTTATTTTCATCTATTTGAACCTCATTTGTTACATACTTTGTTCTTTATGAGGACCTCATTTTTAGTTTCTCGCTATCTTACAGGTAGAGGAACGCGAGATTTTGATGATTCTTCACGTTTCATAACTCCCCGAATCCGAAAAAGTAGTTTTTGAATTTCTGTCTGTCTGTATCTCGGACTGGGGCTTAAACTATTTTACTGATCAGGCTAAAACTTGGTATCTAGGGTTTTCATAGAGTTGCTCCAAGGGGTTTTTGGAATTGGACATCTAACCCTAAAATTAAGGGTAGTTTACTGAAGGGCAAAAAGAGAAAAAGTCGATTTTATCAAAATTGGCTCTAAAGATTTGGATTAAATTTCATTTCAAAACATTTATAAATATTCCAAACAAAGTGCTTCTTTCAATATTTCGGCAAAATGACTAAGGGCTCTGGTCTGATGCGTAAATTCTCATTTTTTATCATATCTTCGAAACTATTTGAGATAGGAAATTACTTATCATTACAAATATGTAGAGATATTTATAATACAAATATTTTATTCGAAAGCATATTTTTATAAAACCAATAACTTTCAAGCTATACGCAAATATATATACTTTTTAACTTTTCGAACACTAAAGGTTAAATATTGCGACCGTAAAAAAAATCTAACCTGAAATATTGGTGGATGTCGACATCTCATGACACCCCCAAACCCTTAAACATTGTCTTGGCAATGCCGTCTGTCCTTGTGTCTGTTAAAACTTAAAATTAAGAGTAGTTTTATAAAGGGCGAAAAGAGAAAACACGATTTTCTCAAAATCGGCTTTAACGATTTTGAAAAAATGTGTATCTAGGCTTTGATTAAGATTATAAATAAACTGGCTATTTCCATTTTCACCATGAAAATGACTTTTAGGGTACTTTAAAGAAGCGGAAATTTATGTATATCCGCAACTATTTGAGATAATAAATAACTCATCATTGCAAAATTGTAGTACTATTAATAATAAAAAAACTTTTATATGAAATATACTTTTATAAAACCAACAGTTTCCGAGATATTGGCAAATATATTGATACAATTTTGTGAGCTTTAGTTGTAATAATTCTCCAATGCCATAGAGTAATTAAATATAAATAAGTATCTCAAAAGTTTATGTTATTTTTCCTTAAACCTCTCAGGAGAAATGTTTGTCCAACAATGATCTATCTCCATTTTAGACTCAACAGTGAATATTTAGATTTTATTGTTCAAAATTTATAAATGAGGAATTTAATAGCAATGCAATGGATGACCTTAAGATGTGCAAAACCTAATAAAATGTCAAAATTTTAATACAAAATTATCCATTATTGATCTTTTTTATTGGTCCAAACATACAAATAGGATGTTAATTCTTTAAAAATATAATTATAAAATTTAAAACCAGGACTCAAAAAATGTTTTACATCAGTATAGTGCAATTTATACTTGTATTTGATAATTTATATTATTTTGTTTTACATATATTACAAGTTTTGAGTAAATATCCTCATTTTTAAACAATAGAGCGAGAAAGTGCGTGTGGAGTTCAGTACTTTTTTTTTGCCCCCACCCATATAATACGGCTTAAGTACAGTATAAAATTTTAAAATTAATATTTTTCATGTTTGTTGTTCATGGCCTATATTTAATTATATATCCGTTAAACTTTCCAAACTTCACATTCCTCGCACTAGAATTATAATTCGTATCTTAACTGGAAAGAAACTTTTGTAAAATTAAAATATACCAGTTAGAGTTCATAGGTTTTTTAAAATAGCTTTGTGTATTTAGGAATAAATATTTTTAGACAATGAGACAATTTTCAAAAAATCCATGTAGCATGTAAAGGTGCTACATAATTAAATGTTGCGATTAAAATCAGAGTATATTATGAAAGGTGTGTTAAAAAAAGTCAAAGTTTATTAAAAAATAAACATATTTTTACAAAAGCTGATATTTTATTATCTAAATTAAATTGTGGTTTTTATTTTATCGCAATATAATTTCAAAACAAATTAATTAACCTAACTATTTTCACCCAACCATTTCAAATATGTTTTGTCAGTAGGTAGATAATCTTTTTGGATATATTGCGATATAATAATATCCAAACAATCATTTTACATAAAACAAATGATCACATATTGCTTTCACTCAACTTGAATTTTTTTATATCCTAGGCAACCATAGTGGGAATATTATTTAGCACACTAGTCTACTATACAAGCATCTAATAAGTATGTAATAAGTCAGCTATACATAAAAATAGATGTGTGTTTGTTTGGTTTGGCCCCTCTAGCCCTCAGGCCAAATAAATAATCGAGTCTCAAAGCTTTATGTTATATGTTAAAGCAGAACATGACAATTAATTATTTCTCTTTTAACACCCTTGTCCCGAGTATTATGAACTGAGTAATGTACACAAACATAAGAGTTAAATGATAGCTAAACACTATATAATATAATTTAATATCAAGCAATTTTTGTATTTTTGTATGATTTTAAAATTTAAGGGTAAACAGACTAATTTGATATTATTAAATTTAAAAATGACACCTGGACATAGGAATAGAAACCGGAACCCCCGGCTATGCAGCTACATCTGTAGCCTACATATAATTTCCATCTTACAAGCTTCGCTATTTATGTACACTTTGCTTACCCTGAAATATAGAATTCTTAACTTGACCGATTGCAATATGGCTCTATCCTATAAATTGCATCACAGTGTAGCCTATCAAGGTAAGCTTACCACCTTT
This sequence comes from Timema podura, assembly GCA_033556935.1. Lineage (NCBI taxonomy): Eukaryota > Metazoa > Arthropoda > Insecta > Phasmatodea > Timematidae > Timema > Timema podura. Next base: position 78,654,432 of record JAVRXN010000010.1, read on the forward strand.
CAGAGTAAACGGTGTGTACAATTAATTGTACAATCATTAGCTAACTTTCTGTCTATCCGTATGCCTGTCTGTGTGTCTGTATCTCAGCCTAGAGTTAAAACCATTTTACCGATTTGAGGTATGACTTGGTATATAGGGTTTTCAAATGGTTCCCCAGAGGAATTTTAGGAATAAGATATCTAACTCTAAAATTAAGGTGGGAAAATCCACTCCAACAATTTTAATGAGGCCTAAATTTTGTATCTATGCATTGTTTAGCATTACAAACAAAATGTCAATTCTCACTTTGCCATGAAAATTACTTAGAGGGAACTTAACATAAAGGGAAAATTTCCATGTTTGATCATCTCTGCAACTATTTGAGCTAAGAAGCAATTTTTTTTTACATATATAATATATAATAGGTATGAATTAGATCACTTGCTTAAATATTATTATTATTATTATTATTATTATTATTTAGTACCTCGTCTTACTACCCGTTCGGGTTATACGCTTAAGTACTAATTACGCTAATGGATTAGGAATTGGGAGGGTTGAATTTAGAAAAATTGTGAACCCGCATTTGCGTGGAGGGAGAGTGGAAAACCATTTAGAAACCCCCCCCCCCCCCCCCCAGTTCACCCGACCGAGATTCGAACCTCGATCTCCCCGTCCTCGACGGTCGAGCTCAACACGACTAGCGCGTTAGCCAACTACGCCACCGAGGCGGGTATCACTTGCTTAAAGCTAAATAAAGATGTGGTGCACTGCACACATACTTTTTCTCTTTAATATTAGAATACGTTAGATACATTTACTAAAAACTTGAGATTTGTAAAATGAAATGATATATACAGTGTTGCAGAAACACTCCACCAAAGAACATTAATGAAATAGGCTAATATACACATTTACAAATACAGTGAGAAAAGAGGAACATATCTGTTCACTAAAGAGCATAACAATCAATCCAACTCAATTTTAAGGACATATTTATATTTTATAAGTCTTTGAAAATTTATGTAGGGGCCTACCACAAACAATTCTCTTATATATATATTCTAATATTAGAAAGAGAAAGTATGTGCAGTGCACTGCACTGCATCTTTATTTAGCTTTAAGCAAGTGATCTAATTCATTTCCAAAAAGACCCACCTGTTTTAGTTTGAAAGCACAAAATACTTCAAGATCCATCATAATCTCTAGTCATTAAATGTTCACAATTATAATAGGTAGGCCTAGGCTACATACTAAACTAACAAATTCTTTATAATCAAGGATCTGAATCTTAAATCATTTAAATTTGATGTTCCTTTGGATTTGTCACGTTCCTCCAACAATCCAAATTAAAAAAAAAAGAAATATGAGATAGCAGTTTCTGAGGAATCACTAATACAGACTAATGGGAACTTATAAATGATCGGTCTCGAGAATAGGCCTACCGAGTGATTTAAGGTATCTTAACTTGTGAAAACAGAGATTCAAACTTTTCGTGTAGGCCCCACACAGGGAAAAGTCAAAAACAAACATAGAAGAAAAAACTTTTTTGGTGATTGTCACACTTCTATAAAATCACGAGTTTACCGGTACTGGATATTTTTCTCTAAGCTAGTTTGTTTTATTTTTTGCAGTAACTTAATGATGCCTTCAACCACCTATCCCAAAATACTTAATGTAACCAATTTAAAATGTTACAATATAAGTCACAAACGTTATAAAAATATAGACAAGGGAGGGTCTTGGTCCTCTAAATTCCCTAAGGTGGCCCTGAGATGACATATCGTAAGGGATCGTGGATCAAACCAAGTGTTAGTCTAGTATGTAGGCCTACATTAGGACTAACATTATGAATTGTCTAAATGATGTAATATAAAAGTTTCAAATAAATATAATTATAGAATCATTCAATTTGTTGTTTCATTGTGAGTAGAGGCTAATAATAGTGTTACATTTTTAATGACTTATCTAGAAAGTAAAATATTGGGAGTTCCCTTTAAATCATCTACCTGTTGGGTGCAGTGGTTCCAGTAAATATTTGAGGTTGAAAAGTGGGTGCAAGAATTCCTGTTCCTGTGAGGGGGATGTTTCCTGCTTGATTTGGGTCAAGAACAAAAGGACAATTTGGATACATTATTCGATGTCTTGCCATTGCTTGGTCTCCATAGTCCCAATCTTCTATACGTCCATGACAAAGGAAACATTCCACAACTAATCCTTTACCAGTATAAACAAAACCAGCCTTTGCAATTCGTCTAGCATCCACTGGTGCATTAGCAGGCCAGGTATTAAATGTAAAAAGGCGCTTTTCTTCACAATTCATTTTCATTACAGTCCATCTGTATAGCTATTTAAAAAAATACTAAAATGTGACAATTATTTTAACTGGGGTATTCACTTATATAATAGTCTATACAGTTTTCACCACATGTTTACATTCATACTATTTTAACTTTTTAGTCTTTTGTACTTAACCAAAGACAGTATAAAAAAAACCAATGACCATGATATAAAACTTTAACGATATACATACAGTGCAGTCTAGTGGCAAGGATTATTACTAAGTGTAGGAGAACTCTCTAACAATAAGAGTGTAGTATTTATAGATTCAAATTTTTAAAATATGTGTTTCTTCCTTCTTGTTTTAAATTTGTACGGGACACAAAAATGGCCATTACAGATAGTCACCATTTTGGTCTAGTAAAATTGCATGTATTTCAGCTCCTATTAGTCCCATTTTAATTTTCTTTTTATTGCTACGAAAGCTCTTGTTTAGAAACTTTGTTTTTGTCATTGTACATTTAAGGGGGAACTCCCACCAAATATCTAAAAAACTTGTCCTACTAAACTCCTTAAATCTGATGGTAGTTATTATTTAATAGCTTTGTAACTTTTTCCCCTAATAAAATAAAGGTTGTTTGTTTCAACAAAATTTATTTGGTTTCTGTAAATCCAACCATTAAAAAGATATAAATTATTGAACTTCAACGTTTTAAAATAACTTTTATGATTTTTCTTCCATGATTACGTCCAAAATACCTTTTCAAAAATTTGATGTCTCTGTTTTCAAAAATATTGTCTCTTTGGCTATTTCCTGAATATTTTAGAATTTTTTAAAAAAAATTTAAAATAAGTATTTTAATTAATAATTTGAAAAAGAGTCGTATTTTAAAAAACTATATTTAATTATTAAAAATAAGCTTAAGAAAATATGTAAACAATTATTATTTCACCCCCTCCATATTTTAATATCTTTTCATCTGAACAGTTTTCTAAAAGAGCACATCAAGTGTTGTATTTTTTAAAAGAGAATATCCTTCAATTTGAGTCTACCGGCCGGTTGCTGTGTGTGTCCCTTGAAGCCATTTCCTCCACCGCTCAACGACCGCTAGCTCCCTCGCATTCCCATGAGGGATTGTTGTGTCTGACGTCTGCTGTGAGAGAAGTTTATCAAAACTTAGAAGTAATCAAAACGTATCAGAGATCTACAATGAGTCAAGAAAGACTGAGTAATCTAGCAATACTGTTAATTGAGAGAGATTTCAATGTAGATTTCAATACTGTTATTGAAAAATTTGCACATATTAAAACGAGGAGATTTTAAATACATTTAAGTATACTAGCTTTATATTAATTTTACTTCAATATTTTCTTAAAGTACAATACATGTGCTTGGGGGCCAAGGGGTTTAATTCTGAATTGGGATTCGGGGTGTGCTAAAGTTCCACGGTCTAGGGGGCGCAATACTTGCCTTGCCCCGGGAGCTGGCAACCCAGCCTACGCCACTGGTTTTACCAATTGTTCTCTATAGGTGTGAAACATAGTCTCTTAATTTTACATAATGAAAATAAATTTAGGGTGCTTGAAACTAAGGTGCTTGTGAAGATCAATGGACAAAAAATGAATGAAGCTAGTTGGCAGTGGAGGAGGCTACATAACCAGACCATTCAGAATAGATACACTACAGGATTTAGTGGATATAATGAAAAAGGATACAATTCAGAATTTTTATTTGTCGTACTTGTTTAGGAAATGTTGGAATGGAGACCATTCAAAATGAATACATTCACCTCCTCCACTAGGTAGTTTATCTTTTAAATCTTTGAAATGAAGATTGATATTTTCTATGTATTTCTAAATTTTGGTCCGTGTATCTTTCCTCTAAGCTTAATGATTTTTACTTTAGGTTTAATTTCCTGATTACAAATTAATAGAGGGCCCACATATATAATTTTTGTTAGTATTTTTAAGCTTCATTCACGATAGTTTAACAAGGCAATGAAGCTACCATTTTAAACGTAAACTGTTTTGTACATTTTTAACTCTTAAAATAAAAAAATAATAGTTAAGCCTCAACAAACAATGTTTGCATTTTTATATTTTTAAAATTGATTTTGATTTAAAGAATATAGGTAAAAGACATGGAAACTGATTTTGAAGTTCAAATCAACAATATTATAAAGAAGTGGTTCAAACGCTTATCATGAAGGATTTCCCCATGTAAAAGAGTTGTTTTACAAATTTTGAAGTACATTTTGAGAACTATTTAAAAAAATATTTTAATAAATATTTATAAAATCAAAGTTACAATTTATTTGAAAAAACTCAAGAACCAAATAAATATACATCTAACCCACATTGTTTGTGTGTTTGTGTGTGTGTGTGTGTGTGTGTGTGTGTGTGTGTGTGTGTGTGTGTGTGTGTGTGTGTGTGCGCGCGCGGGTGTGTGTTTGTTTTTTAAACGTAAGTCTCCTTTTGGTACCAGCGAAATGACACTCAAGATTAAATTGTAAACTACATAAACTAAACTGACGTTCTGGTGTTTGTACGTATAACTATCATGCTTGCACAGTAAAAAATTGTATCGCATCGGAAAAAGATTAAAAGTATTACACTTAAAACTATGCATATTTGCATATTTAAATTAAGAAATGATAAGACTGAATAGAAGACGAGTATGGTTTTTAAAATATATTTTGTAGCTTTAGTGATAGTCTGAGGTAATGAGTGGGTTTAAATTTTGAAAAATTATGCAAGTATTATTTATTTATGTTAGAATACAGTCAATGTGGATGATAGGACTGTATGTAATCCTATTTTGGGTATGAATTTTGGATCATGCTAAACTCAAAATTACATTGCTTGCTTAAAGCGTTAAAAGGAAAGATTGTTCTTCCGCCTCGTTCACCTCTGAATGCTATGAAGTCAGCCCAAATGATGTACGGGTACCTTGGATTTACCCTAGGTATATAGCTTATAATAAACAGCGTTTCAACTAACTCAATTTCTGTATGGCAGACGAGTGTCATTCTTACACGCAGCTTTTGGTATTTTGATGCAATGAGAAGAATGTTTTAGAATATGTTGATGCTGTTTGGTTATTATCATATGCTTTTTTGTGGCATATAAAATATAATTTATTCGAATTAGGTAATATCATTAATTCACTAAACCATTTTTGTGTATTTTTGAAAAAAAAAATATTCTTTAAGCAAAAGAAAGCATTGTTTGCCGTAACAAAAACCCACTAATGACAACGAATGTCATAGTTCAAAGCTAAATTTCTTTATCTGATCAAAATATATTAACTATTCAGAGAACTAGACATTCTAATGTCTTTTTTTGGGAGTTAAACCAATTTCAAATAATGTTTTGGGTGAAATTATCTCATATATATAATTTACTAGCATTGGGACGTTTAACATCCGGCTGCCAGCGTTTATATGTCTTCCTTGTACAATACTAAGCTAACTCTAGCAATCCCAATTTAGAGCTCCCATTCAACTTTCACTTGTAAATTTGAAATTGTAACACTTATATAAATCTCTGAAGTGCTTGCCAAATTTCAATTTTCTACCTCAGTTAAAACATTTTCCCTATTTTTAGCACCCTCTCTCCCTACCCCATTTCCTGAAACCCAAATCTCAAATTTCGTATAATTGTCTTGTTGAGTGAGATGACTCTTCTTACTGTCCTCCAAATTTCAGATTTCCATATCATCTCAAAGGGCTAGGTTTTTTTTTGGAACACACACACTCACTTTCTTTTTTATATAGGCCCTACTATAATTACATAATTTATACTACGTTATTACGTTTATCTGTGGTAATATGAGATATAAAATAAAAAAGTTTATATATTTACTAGAAATAGATGATGTTTTTAGTTGTTTATGTCAAATTTTTATTTGTGTAGGGCAAACAAGAATTTAGTTAGATTAATTTAAAATAAAAACGTTAAGTTGAAATCAAACTATGTTCACTGTTCAATATGGAGATGGTTTTGATAGCATTTTATAATGATGTACATTGTTAGCTAATCATTTACGATAAATTATTGGATGATAAATATTTATTTCATAATCATTTGAGAGTGACGGGGCAGAAGAGAACAGGCCGTGGGCTGAACAAAACTGATATAGAGCACTCAAGATGTGTTGCGTGCTTAGGATAAATGAACAAATTCATCACTTGATACTATACATGTATACCGTGTCACATGGTTAAAATGTCCCTAAAATTTAGGAAGGAGAAGAATTACAGGAATACTAGCTTCACTAAATTATAGGCCCTCCTCTGCCCTCGTATATAAATATCTCTTGGTGAATTAACTTTTAAGCTATATGCTATCCAAACTCTTTGTAAAGAACTATAGGGGAGAGTGGGCAAATGGCGGTTACCTAAGCAAAAACTTAAATTACTGAAAAAGTATTTATTGTAATTAAACCTAATAAGCACGCTCTTATAGCTTGATGATTCTACTTTGAAGATTACATAGTACAAAATAGAATGTCTATAAGGTTTTGTCTATCAAACAAAAAAACTATAAATAGGGGTTTGACCGCCATTTGCTACCCCATCGGGTAATCACGGTCACTATTGCTCCCATGATTTTACAATAGTAAAATATGTATTTTTATTCTATTTGCTAAAAAATGTGTAAAATAATTTGAAACATAGTAATCCAACAGCAAACATAAATGTGCATATAAATTAGTAAAAATAATGATGAAATTAAAATAAATATGAGAAACAATAGGCTACATGATAACATAAATATAAAAACAATCAGTTTTATCAAAAGTGAAAAGTAAAAAAAGGTTTTAAGAGTAAATATTTTCCAGAATGTTTTTGTTTTGATAACATACAGAAAGTTATATAAAATACAATAGTCAAAAAATCTATTTCAACTTATTTAGTCAAAATTTGTTTACATTGAGTGACGATTTTTCCTTATGCACACGTCACACATGTATCCCTCTGGTGTGGCCCAACCGCTACATTTTTCGTGAACCCATACTCCTCAAGAAGTGCACCGATACCATGTCCCTCCATCTTCTCTGAACTCGTCACAGATAAAACATTTGTCAGTATCCATGTCACACTCATTTATATCATTATCGTCACACAAATTATCCTCACTAAAATAACTGTCTTCCGTCGATGTACTATCGATGTCCCGAAGGTTTCTCCGACATTTTTTTTAATTTGCATTGCATTTTTTGTTTGAATCTTTATCTTTCCTTTCACCTGTTTGGATTTTAATGCAAAATTTTTTCATTTTTTTTCGACAGCATTGACTTCATGGGTGTGCTTGTAAGAAGGTGGGAATGTTGTTTCCTTTTTTTTGCCTTTGATTGGGTTGTCTTGATTTGTTCTTGGTACGGGAGAAATGTCTTCTATTGTCGTCTGTGGTTTAGTTTTGTTTGAAACTGGTGTGATGATTTTCAAGTTTGAGGCAGAAGTACTATAAATAGAAGTGCCTTCTGAGGTGGCTTGTAACTCTGAAGAAGAGGTATGATTATTGAAAACTTCTATTTTCATCCTACCTTGCAATGTGCTGAATGAAATATTTAACTGTTTTGCAACCGAGCGCATTGTGTTTTCTTCATTGACTAGCTTTACTGCAGCCTCTAAATCAACTTTTGTCCAGGTGGCCTTCTTTGTTTGGCGTTTTATATTCTAAGCCATTATATTACATATTACATTATATTTAATATAAGCCTACAATGCATAATTAAAAAAGTATTTCTTAAACATTTAAATATTTGAGGGGAAATGGCGGTCAAGCTGACTGCCATTGCCCCAAACGTATCTCATGAAATAAAAAAATCGTCACATGAAAACGAGAAACATTAAAAACAATTCTAAATTTGGAATCTATTCTCAAATATAAAAGCATGCAAGTAAATTAAAAGAAAAATAACTAAACGTGGTTTTCTGGTACTTAAATGAGAATATTTTTTATACAATATTTAGATCAAAACAGCGGAAAACCAAAAACATAAATTTTTCGTCACTAAAAGTTTGACCACAATGGTGAATCCTGTTGCGTTGGTTCGGTAGAAGATGGAGTAGAACGCAACACAGGCTAGACCACTTCAAAACAACAGTGGGGCTATGCAATAGGCCTGACCGCCATTCCCCACTGACTGCCATTCCCCCTCTCTCCCCTAATCATAATCTAAACTAATATTGTAACCAATAATGATTTTACTTTAGTGTTCTCGGATACAATTTTGTAGTTTATTAGGAATGTATTGGTTCACGTCTTCGGTCCCTTAAATCCACAGGATTTTATTACTTAAGAAGTGGAACCAGCTCATTTATTACTTTACACAATTTAGTTAATATAACTTAAAACTATATTATTTTTGTCTTAAAACACGTTTATTAAATATTGTATATATGTAATCTAAACACAGGGGATTTATTAAAACCAGCTAATTGTTAGTGATGTCACTGACACTTAAATGTATTTTTGAAAACAAATTTTTTTTTATGTTTATTTGTGTGATTAAGTAACCGCGAATGAAATAAAAATAAAATTAAATTGTGCAAATTTTGAAATCAACCCTCACTATTATGTTTAGAATGTGTGTATTATGTTTGGGTGGACGACAAATGTTTGGTCAGGACATTATATTATTTATTTTTTTAAACAACCTGAAAGTTAATTTTTAAATTAAATAAAAATAAGGCGGAGGAAAAATCAGGCATGATTCCACATACATTCTAGTTCTTTTTTTTTTTTGCTAGCTCTATGCTTATACTTAGTCCTAATGATTTGCAGCCTAAGAACGAAAGTGTATATTATAAAATTTCAATCACATTCACTTGAATAAAGAAAGAACAATGGAAATTCGGTCACCATCGAGCCCTGACTTTTTGGGTTGTATTTAGGATTATTGGTATTTTCCTAATGTACACTTGTCATAAAGGTCCTAAAACACATTATAATTGCTAAAATATTCAGAGCTCTAGTTGCTTTCCTTTTTCCGTGTTCCGCTTCTGGTTCAAATACTTTTATAAACTATTTTGTTTTTACTTTCTCTCAACTCCTTGGAGAGAAAGTATTGTGATCATCCAAAGAAATCTAGTTTTTGCTAAATAATGACAATCATGATTCCCTGAAACAGAAAAAGTGGTTCTCGCGATGCCGTTTGTCTGTATCTCGGCCTAGAACTGAAACCATTTTGCCGATTGGGTTAAAACTTGATATCAAGGATTTTCATAAAAGTTCCCCCGAGAAGTATGTGGAATTGGATATCTATCCCTAACAATAAGGATAGCTCACCGAAGGAAAAAAAGAGAAAAAATCTATTTTCTCGAACTCTAACAAAATTTTGATTAAATTTTGTATCTGGACGTAGTCTAATATAACAACAGTTCTGATTTTCCCATGAAAATGACTTTAAAAAATCGATTTTCTTGATATTCACTGTTTCGATTTAATTTCCTGTGTAAGTATTGTTTAGAATTAAAAACCAAATGACAATTTATTTTTCCCATGAAAATGAATTTAAAGGTACTTTTACATAAGCAATGATTTCAAATTTTTATCATTTATCCTCAACTATTTGAGATTTAAAATAATTTATCATTGAAATGTTGTACTACTATTAAAACTAAAAAAATTTAATTGACATATATTTTTATAAAACCAATAGAATCTGAATATGTAAGATATGTATGTAGAACATGTAAAAACAATTTGGAGATCTTTAAAGTACGAAATTTAATGTTGGTGGACAAAGATATTCCTATTTTTTGTTTTTGTTTGTATTAGTGTGCTGAGTTCATAATGCCATAGAGTAAGTAGGAAGCTGTGTATATTATTTCCTTTACCGACCTCGAATAAAGGAGGAGGTTCTCTTATTTGAGCTGTATGTTTGGTTTTATTTATCTATGGTGGATTATTTCTCAACAATGTAGCTCTTTCTCTCTCTCTCTCTCTCTCTCTCTCTCTATATATATATATATATATATATATATATATATATATATATATAAATTCATTAGGTACGGTACTAGTTATTTCCATTCAAACTCAGCTCGAACTCAACTCCAAATGAAAAATCCATACTCGCACAACTCTTAATATTTTGAATGGTTTGAGGTTTTGTACCTGGTCAAGTAAAGTGGGGAATAATTTTCCACCTTATAGGTTTCACTTGTTTTTCACTTCCTCTAAACAAGCCTTCTTGATTTTTTTATCAAAAAAAGTTTCAAGTTTGGCCATTATGAATTATTATTAAAACAATTTAAAAGATTTACCAGCATTTTTATTTATTGGGTCATTTATTTTAACGATTAACTTTCAATTAGAATTAGTTATTGTATTAATTAATGCAGAATGTCAAGGTTTGAGGCCTACATCTTAATTATACAAATCTAATACACTATTATTGATGATTAATAATATACTATATTATACAAGTGTACAAACTGAAAGAATGTTGAATGAGAACTTGAGAACTACTACAGCTATGCATCATTTTGAAATAGAACCCAAACCCGGCCTTACAAACATGAGCTGAGAAAAAAAAGGAGAAACCAGCCCTCTCCTTTCTTTGTCTCGGAATCTATTTTTGGAAAAAATGTATACCTGCTACTCAGTCAACCATACAGGCGCCAATACGTCTCGCTTTACACAAGTTGAATTATCAGGGGGGGAAATGGAATTGAAGCTCTCTACAAGCACGAAGCATAGCGGATTTGAAACAAACTAGAATGTATGGGGGTTCTCTCTTAAGTCAACTCTTAGCCTTAAGGTTATGCACAGTTTAAAAAAAAACTAAAGCTACTTAATTTTTAAGTTGTTATTTACTTTATTTTTTTGGTTTGTTGTGCATTCTCTTACATTTGTTTTCATTCTGATAGAAAATAATACTGATTTAAATCACTTGATCTTCTATTTTGCAGATAAGACTGATTTGAATTTTTTTTAAATGGCTTCAAGGCGCCTGCAGCTTTGAATCTCCACTTATTCGCATAATAAATTGAACCAAATGTTGCATATTTCCAAAATCTAGTAATGATGCCTTGATTTGCCCAACCTTACACACCGCTTAATCATTTTATTGGTGCTGGCTACAGAAGGCTTTCGAGAAATTTAGCATAATTCAAGAATATTGGTGCAGTGCTCAATGGTAAGCTAAACGAGCAATAAGGTATTGAGAGAACATTTAGGAAAAAAACAAAACAAAGTGGCTAAAAAATCATGCACTTAACTTCAATAAAACAAACTTGAGCTTGAAAGAAACACAAACAAAACTTGAAATTGAAAGAAATGCTAAAGTAATCCTCCTTGCCAAATATGCCACCTGAGGATAGTCCACAGACTCTTTCAGAGTTAGATGAAAAAAAAAAGTAGGTGTTGTACAATATCATATATTCAAATGAAAGATGAAATATGTTTTATATGCCATCAAAAGGGCACTACTCGAATATATCTATAAGTCTGCTTCTCTACAAGACGATAAACTTAAAGAGATGTGCCGATATTACCAATAACATAGGTCTTAATAAATTATTCCTCAGGGATGGCGATTTAGTAGCTAAAGAAGTGCTACACAAGTGTAACAAATTGTTTGAGACCATAAAGCGTGGTAAAATAAGAGGTCAGCTTTATCTACGAGAGTATGGCATTTGATCCACTTCGCTGGCCGCGTGGTCTAACTGTGGATTCACACGTTCGCTGAAAAACTAGAGCAATGCTAATATTTGTCACGTGACGGCTCTAATCCAATCACAAGAAATTTGCGTGACCAGCGTAGCCCGCACTGCTCGAGTAGAGATAATTTCAACGATGGCATATCTCAAAAGTGATGATTTAAAAACGACAGTTTATTGGAAGCCATGGGGTTTATCGATGAAAAAATCAAACCCGGGCAGTAAGTAAAACGTCTCATTTTATTTTAAATACAGTGACTTGCACTGATTGTAATATTTACGTTTTTATGTTTGACTTTTCAATGCATCATGGGTAAACAGAGATTCCCAACTTTCCGCGAGTGTGTGAATAGCTGCACCACTAAGATGTGTGGACTCACTGTACTGCTTTCAAATTTCAGCTTACGTGTGAATTCAGCTTTACACGCTACTCGTACTCTTGCATTAGACTAAGCCACCGATGACGGGGAGACCAAGGTTCGAATCTCAGTCGGGCGTACTGAGACATATTTTCCCAAAACGGTTTTCCACTTTCCTTCCACGAAAATGCGGGCACACTTCGACTAAGAGACGCACCAGCAGTGATTAAGTAGTGTCAGCTCGAACCTCCTAGTGTGTACTGTCAGAATTTGTTCGAACATAGATTAAAGCAATGTTACTGTTTAATATTTCATTATTTGCAATTTTCACTTAGAAATCTTCCTCGTTGCTAGGAACAGTTTTCTAGTTATTTACTTCCATACTTCCCCTCACTCTAGTCTACGGACCTGCAGATTTCTCGGAATTTCCTACCCTCGTCCACATTCCTAAAGCCAACCCTGTTGCACCTGGCGTTTGGTACTCTACAAACAGTGTGCGTTTGTAACCAGGCACACAACTACCTCACTCCCCAGATCTAGGATGAATTAAAAGGTTAGTGGGTGACCTGGTGGTCTAGGGGTAAGGTGTCAGACTTCTGTGCTGAGGGTCCGGGGTTCAATCCTCGGTCCAGGCACAGATTTATCTGATTGCCAAACCCTTCCTCCACCTCTGACAAGATGTGTATTAATCACAACTTGTGAATGTGAGGAATGCCAGGCCTCTACCGTGGTTCGGATTCCACGTTAAACTGTAGGTCCTCCATTTCATCTCACAATCACCCTACCATTGCACATTAGCGTAAGTGCGTATAACCCGAACGGGTAGTAAGACGCGGTGCTAATAATAATTATAATAATAATAATAATTAAAAGGTTGGTGTCTGGAAACCAAGGGACATGCATATTGGTTAAGCATAGCCCAGATTTAGATTACAATATAGATAGTTTATTTATCAGCAGTAACAATAACAATAATTTACATGGTCTCTAAGCTCAAAGTGGTGAATGTTGGCGATTAATCACATGATAACAAATATAAAGTATGAGCAAAACGTTTAGTAGTTTGTTGCCCAACATATAACAAATCCCATAGTCAACTCGGTGAACCATGAGAAGACAGGTCAACCCTAATATTGAATTTAGAACAAACAATTAATATAAAAACACATATCCAACTAGATATTTATGCTGTGCTAAAAATAAGAGCCTAATGGGCTACTATAAATGTTATTAAAGCCTTCTGATCTAACCCTTAAACCCAGAAATTAAAAGAGTAAAATTTACACGTTAATATCATGCTGATACTTCAAACGACATGAGAGTTTGGCTTGCATAATCAAAGTCAAACTCGCGCGGGACTATTAGATTTCGAGCCAAAGTGGGGAGACGTAAATTTTATCCCTACTTGCTAATAAATTGTGATATAAAACTCGAAGCAATGTATAGTTATGAATCCTGTCATCTTACGCAAATCATTTGGAAAATCATTATAGTGTTTTAAATTACATTACTTTAAATTTATCAAACAGCTACAGATATGCTGCATTAGTAATAATGTAACACCTTATCATCCATTAAGTAATCAAAACAAAATATGGGTGATATAACACTCACAGATAACCCCAATATCAAGACAAATAAATTATAATATGCCTAACAACAAATTAATGAATAATTGTGGCTATCTCTAATTCTAAGCGACATGACAGACGCTAGCGCCGAAGTGGTGACAGAAATTACTAAGTGATTCATATCTATAGTTACTTCCAATCAAAGAACCCTTAAGTTAGAAAAGATAGCAATGGCTATGCTTGCAAATATAAAATATGTATGGTAATTTAAAGTCCAAATGTAAACACGCCATTGTTAGTGTCCGTAGAAAATTATGTAAAATAGATTGTACAGATATTGTCCAAGTGCTAGAGAGCACCTTCCTTGTTGCGTCGAAATCAAATAGTCGACTTTGTATACAGAGACGTTTATATATATTGAGGGACTCGTTGCTATGGAAGGCTGGTGGGAAATTTGAACACTTGGTCTGTGACGTCACTTAAGCCATCTTGTAGCTAATAGATCACGCACGCCCGTTGTTTACGTCGGCCCGTTAGACCTCTTCCATCGACACGTCTTCAGTCACACAGTGTTTTGGTGGTAGAGCAGGAATCGTCCACCAGAGGCCTGGATAGTCGCCGTCTACTGCTCGAGAGAAAACTTGGCCGGCCCATCTCTGTACAACTTCGACCTGGGTGGTCACAACATCTGCTGCGGGTTACCCATAGCTCGCTTGACCCTCTCATCAAACTTGGATGCGATGGGTGTAGTGCCCGACGTGGAGGTTGCTCTAGCCAGAAGATACCAAAGTTAAGTGCATGAACAGTTTTTAGGTTGTAGGGAGTTTATCCTTATATTATATGGTTTAATATTGTTCTTGCTATAGATCAAGATTACCGTGAACTACACTAGGGAAGAATATTATTGCAGAAGGATTATTAGTCGTGAAGTGGGTAGTATGAATTCAATAGAGAGTCTATGCGTGAAGGTTAACATGTGGGTGGGCAGTATATTGTAACACAATGTTACACGTTGAAAACCAATCTCCATCACATCTTGGTGAACCTCTCTTACTCTGTTTTGTTTGAATATGAACTTCTCAAAAACTCCGTTCAAAGTGATTTAGTGCATGACTGTTTATTTATAATATGTTAATAATGTTCAATCTGTGTGTTTTATTTTGTATCTAATATGTACTCCTTAAATGCGAGTGTTTAGGGGAGCTCCGCTCTCAAATTAATATGATTAAGAAGAACATACTCGACGTTAAGACCATCGTTCTAAGATTCATCTGTGTATCTCCAGTTGAAGACATCCCTCAAAGGTGGGCTCCGCAAAATACATTTTTACATACTAATGTTCGAATCCCGCCTCTGTTTTAGTGCTACTAAAACTGGTCCTCTGGAAAAGAAATACTTTTAATTTAATTTTAATTTTAATAAACTTATCGCTCACACAGATACAGTTCAATTTTGTCAACAATTCCAGTGACACTGGCAAGTGCAGAGAGATTTTCCCGATTACAGCTTAGAAGGACTTAGCTAAGTTTTATCGTATTACAAGAGTGACTCACTCTAATTGCAAACTTGTCAATAGAGCACGACACTGCATCAAAATTTAATTTTGATGTCATTGATGACTTCACCAGACATAAAGCCAGGAAAGCTAATTATTTATGGAGGTAAATTGCTAGTTCCTTTATAGTATTACATAGTTTTAGTAATTTCATTATTTTTTCCTTACTCTCGTTAGGTGTACTTAAGCTTGCAGGAAGCTTTCTTTACCTTTGATCTAGCAAATAATGTTAAAGTGTAAAAGTAAAAATAAAAAACATAATCATGTGGTTTGATTTATTGATTTTCATTAGCCTGTTTCCCTGTGGTCTCGATAAAAATTTTGAGCGCACTAGCCGATTTAATTCAAACTTAGCATAATTGTTTTTATATCTTTATACAGATCAATTTCATTAGAGAAGAAAATCTAACAAATGCTTGGGAGAAATCAACTCCTATCTGTATATAAAAAAAGCTAAAATAAATTATTAAATGTGTTTACCTGTTAAGGCATTTTTCCGATATCTTATATGGCTGAAAATTTGTATACATGTGCAAAATACTGTCATAACACTAAATAATTTTTTTTAAAATTTATTATTTACCCTTTTCGATGGCCGTATGATCTGAGGAATCACTCTCGCAATAGACTGGGTGTCGATGACGAAGAGATCAGGGTTCGATCCCAGTCGGGTGCACTGAGGGTGGTTTTATTCTTAGTGGTTTTCCACTCCATGTTGATGCGGGTGCACTTTCTATAAATTCAACTTGATAAAACTGAACACCACATAAAGCCAAACTAGAAATACAAAAACATAAAGATCGTAAAGGCAGCTGAAATATTAAATTACTCATACAATAACGTAATTAGTACATAAGCGTATAGCCCAAACGGGTAGTATGGGGTGGGTCTGCTGATAATACGATTGTTATCAAAACTTTATAGAAATAGCTTAACGAATCTTCTTATAGTGGAAAATGAAGACTTTCCCAACACAAATACTGCCCGTCAACGTGAGAGCGTTTTCTATCACTTCCCATAAATCAAAGCTCAACTTTCAGGCAGAGATTACTTTATCGTGATGGTGCTAATATTTTTTTAAATGCTCATTCTGAAAACCTTGATTATGATGATGATGATGCTGTTACATGTGAAAAATTCATTAAACAAATTAGAAAGGTCATAACTCAGCAAAAAGTTACTTTTGATGTTCACCTGAACGACGATCAACAAGCTTCAAGCGTTCCTCCGGAACTTCTGGCTTTAGTGTGTTATTTACTCAATGACTACACTTCAGCAGAGAACGCTACTAGAGCAACTCAAACTGATTTTACTATCAGCCAATTAATAGTTTTCAACAACAGTGAAAACATTCTAAAAGGCCACATTATTCACCTTAAGAAAAGTCATGAACCACCTGTTTCAATATACATGAGCCTTCATATCAACAAACAGAATTATGGAGATAACAGCAAGTCTTGCTCACTTAGAAATCCAGATAGCTCCTGAAGAATGTGTCCTACACCCCTCAAATTTGTTACATGGTATTTTTGTGATTGGTGCGAACGATATCATTGATCACATCTATAGCAGTCCAACTTCAGAATCATTTTTCTACAGAACACCAATTTCTATCTTTCAAATTCCCACTAAAGGAGATGTTGGTGAGCCTCGTAATTTTGTCACAAGCATTTCATGTTTTGATCAGAGTAATAGGAAAGGAACAGAACTTTCAGACAGCTACACTGTTGTAAAGACTGTAATACTGCCTTCCAAGCAACCACCTGTGCTAAAAGCAAACGAGCGAACCTGTTCTAAAATGTCAGCTTCTGAGTGGAAAAAGGAACAGGAATGGCTAGAACATATGCTTACCGATAGAAAAGATGGGCCTTTAGATCTCTCCTGGGCAGCGTTCTATGCTTCAAAAGAAGGGTCTTAATCATTTGAACTAACACATAATTCTCTTTTACCTCCATTCAATGATAACTCTTCTTCGCCGTCAATGCTGAAGCTCACAATAGACTAAGAAAAATTACAACATTATTAAAGCCAGGGCAAATACCTTTCAAATGTATGGACCAACCTCTTTTGGCCTTAAATAAATCCATCTAGTCACCAGATAATTCGGGCCAGTTACACTATATTCCATTGGAAGTGGCCTGAATTTTATGGAAAATCCAAGTTTGTAAACATGTTTACAGATTTTAATATTTATCGGGACTTTCTGAAGGTGCTTGTCCAGATTATCGAGGGTAGTGGCTGCCCTAGTTTGATGGCAAACTCTGAAATCAAAACAGAGGCGGGAGCAAAATACTCATGTAGCAAGAGCAATTCATCAGGAGGAACTAAGGGTGATTTTCCTAAATAATTTCCCACCTTCTCTCTCCACGCAAATGCTGTTGCACTTCCTCTAAATTCACGCTTCCTCATCCATAACCCATTAGCACAATTAGTAGGCCTACATAAGTGTATAACCTGAATGGGTAATATAATGTATCCCTCTATGTCACCATAAATATTCAAGTAGGATGTGAGTTGTGTAAAATCAACTAAGCTAGAAAAAAAATACTTCTCGCTGTATCATTGTAAAATACAGTTGATTGAACGAACTGTATCCGTTCAATTTTGGACTGTGTAATCCTTGTAACGTCACTACGCGCGTCCCATGATGAATGGATGTGGTGCTAAAAAATCATCAGCATACAGCTGCTGTTTTATTAAGTCTGTTCGAAGATAATCCAGAGGTTTCTTTTGAAGAATAAATTGAAGAAAAACGTTCAGATTGCCCAACTTTTATATATAGGCTTTTAACGCTAAGCATGGAGATTCTTCTCTTGTCTTTTGTTCGGTCGATCATGGATGGAAATTTTGAACTGCTCACCCAAATACTGAATAAGTTAGCACATTGGTCTTTCCTGATGGACCATCCCCACTACGCTCGTTGGTTCCCAATCTATAGAAAAGATTTACAAGAACTAAAAGGCACAGCACCCAGTGTACACGAGTAGTTTTGTAAGTAAGTTTGTTACACATAAAACAAAAAATCCTTTTTCTTTACTCACTGTGGATGAAGCTCATAAACAAAACAATTATGTCATAAAAGGAAATGGTGGTGTTGTAGGTCTGTTGCCTCATTCAACCATGTTGAGCAAGTGGATGCTGGCTGGGTCACAATTAGTTAGCATTATAGATGAGTTTGAGTCAACGAGCGAATCTAATAGTACTGACCGGACGTTAACCATGCTTACCAGAGCAAGTTTCAGTACCAAAAACAAGCTTAAAAAGGAAGCTTTATTGAGTTCGGAAACCCTTTTGGGAAAAACTCGTGTTACCTTGTGGTTTGGAACACAAGGGCTAAAAAAAAAAAAAAAAAAAAAAAGAACGAGTAAAAGCACTAGTTGGTGCTGAAGAAAAATCCTAACAACCGTAGAGCAACTATGTGAAAGAACGTTTGACTAATGAGTCAAAAGTGAGTGTATTTGCCCCACTGAAGAAAATTGGGATTAATTTGTTTGGCTTTGCTGGCAAAAAGGATTCCTCCCCAATTATTTCGGACTTAGTAATGATGTTGAGGTTTTCTATAGGACTTTTATCGTAAGTCAAAACAGAGACTTAGATTTCGAACATTAAAACACCAATGCCCCACCTTCTATTTCCTCAAATGGTGTTCTGCAATCATGTCAGAAATCTTGGCTACCTAAAATTCCGGAGGAAATCGTTGATCCGTCACTGTTCGAAGACTTCTTTAATACACTAATTTACGGTAGAGCAGCAATAGCACGTGCTCTTCCACCCAAAATATTATGGACATTTGGAGAGTACTGTGTTCAAAAACAAAACTATTTAGTAATGATCCTGAGAGGACCCATGCAAAAAGAATACACATTTATTGGGCTAGGTACTTGCTTAAAAACCTGCCTGGAGAAATTTGTGAGAGAGAAGAGAGGTGTTGGTCTTCATTACCAAGAAGCACCAGGAAATCTGCTACCATAACATTTGAATAACTTGCTCTGATGCGATCAGAATAAGTCAGAACTCTTCAAGTTACTTAGAAAGCATGCACTTTAGAAGTTGGATTGGGCTCACATCATTACTAAGATTGATAACAGCATTCGTTCATCTCAATTGGAAGAAACTTCTATTGATAAATAGTCAAATGCAGACAACAGAAAGAAGCAAATGGCAAGATTTTCCTCCACACTAAAGATTGTGTTGAACATAGAAAAAAAAATCGTTATTTGCACAGCAGATACTGATATAGTTGTTTTAACAATCTGGTTTTTCACATTCTCAAAAATGCTGGTCTTCAGGAGATGTGGATTATCCTTGAAGCCAGAAAGGCTCTTAGATTCATGAACATTAAGACCATGTTTGAAAGTATAGGTGAATATAAAGCTGTTGCCTTGAGAGGATTCCATGTATTCACTGAATCAGATGTAACCTTATTATTTGCTGTGAACGGTAAACAGACTGTGCAAGCGTACGGCAACCTATTTCGGTACCTGTGAGGGTGACCCTCACAATAAAGCACCGAAATTGGCGGCATACAAGTTACTCGAGGCAAGATTACCTCCAGATGTAAGGTTGTGTACAAACAGGAAATGTTAATTAAATTAGATGAGTTATAGGACACAAGAGCCTTTGAAATAGTCATAAAGAAATATTCTAATTGAGTAGTTTATTAGACAAAACCATTATAATTTAGGCAGAGAATACAAATTATAAATAGATAAATATATATATATATTGAAAAGATTGGATTCATATCCTTCCTTGACTATAATTAGATATAATGAAATTGGTTGATAACATTAAAGCAAAGCCAATATTGACTGGAGAAAATATTTTCAACTACGCAGAAACAAACTTGGTTCAATGAATACAAAGTAGTTAAAGTGATTAGCACTATGCTGAATGAATATTAGTTATATTAATTGGCATGAAATATTGCTAATAAATAAATCAGAATTCACACAACAGTAGGCCTACTTAACTATAGGTATGTGCCCTCAATGGTCGATGGGATATTCAAAATTAGCGATAAGTTAGGTAACAGCCCCACTAATAGTAAAGAGACTGGTCCATACAACTAACTAGGCTGAAAGCACCTGTGAGATAAGCAAAGTCATTATATGAAAAATATCCAATCTACACTAGATTAACAGTAAGGATCCTCCATTTAAGGCTTATTCCCAAACCGAGCCTACATTAAATAAGCTAAACAGTTTATATTATACCGCCAGATAAAACATAAGGCGATTATACATGCCAATCACTATATGAAATACAGTAACATCATGACTCCATACGTACTTAAAGATCCAAAATCAACAATGAAAAGAAATTAATTATTAGAACCCTAAACTATGACTTTCTACATTAGTACTAGCAATACAGTTGGGGCTAGTAGCTCTCCCCACTAACTTAATACTAACATACAACTTTCTACATAACCTTTTCTACATAATTTTTGTGCGTGTGGGGGAAACCTGTCCAATTTTGACCGACATGGTCGCAGAGTCTCGGCCGCTTCGCCATCAATATTGACGTAGAAATAACATATCTAGTATATAGCGTGTGGCTCGTCGGTTAGTCAACGGAGTATAAGGAATGATCTCTTCTTGTGTCTTGTTAGTGTATAATTATAGATTACAGAATGGCAGGGAAGAAGAAAGTACTTTATGGAACCCACTAGAACCATATTCGCTGGGAGAATGCGGAACACGTGACGCAATGTCATCCTCCCACCTTCGGTAAGTGCAGCAACTGGTTGATCGGTACATGCGTGGCCAAGCCCGGCGGGTTAGACACTTTGTAGTTAATTATTATTAGCACCGCGTCTTACTATCCGTTCGGGTTATACGCACCTTTGTAGTTAATAGCAGGCTTCTTGGCGTGAGCAGGTCTTGGTTTGAAGTAGGCGTGGCTTGGTCTAATGGGACACGCAAACACAGCACTACTTAAACAGAGGATATAGCTTGTTGAGTACGGTACTCATATTTTTGTAGAGGTTTTAATAAACACTAAGGTGGCCTGGTGGTCTAGGAGTAAGGTATCAGACTTCTGTGTTGGGGGTCTGGGGTTCAATCCTCGGTTCCAGCACAGATTTATCTGATTACCAAACCCTTCCTTCACCTCTGACAAGATGTGTATTAATAACAATTGTGAATGTGTGAAATGCCAAGCCTCCACCGTGGTTCGGATTCCACGTTAAACTGTAGGTCTTCCATTTCATCTCACAATCACACTACCATTACACATTAACGTAAGTGCGTATAACCCGAACGGGTAGTAAGACGCGGTGCTAATAATAATAATAATAATAATAATAATAATAATAATAACTAGAAGTCGTTTAAACTACTAATAATTGTAAGATGATACATGGGCGGCTCGTCCATAAGAGCCGCAGAGCTGCATCACCCCCAACAATTCTAATTACGTTTTATTTTAATTTAGTACAGTCAACCATAACACAAACCAACAAAATTATAAATACAATAAAATGTTTGGGCTTAATTGATAATTATTAAATTTTCGTAATTTTCTGACTAATTTCACGATAATAGTGATTTTTGGGTCCGTCGTCTTCTGTTTGTGAACTTTTTTAAATATCAGGCTTCAAAAATGCCTTTTATGTAAACTTTATCTTTTCCAGAAATGAATCGGAAGATGATAAAGAAGATGATGTGATCTAGAGTCATAGAAGCTGTTGAGAAGAAGTTAATTTGCAGGAGCACTCAATATTTAAATATTTTTCTAAACATTTTTCATCTTAATGCTTACAAAATATTATAAAACAATGTTTTTTTTATTAAATTGATTCGGGATTTCAAGTTGTTTATTAAAACAGGACTTACTTGATATTGATGGAAAGCTTAAATAATAATCCTTCTTTTTCTACGAAGTAAAACAGTGGTATCTTGCACAGTAAAAAAGTTATTTTTCAATGAAATTTGTAAGAAAAGTGAAACGTTCAGATTTTCGAAAAGTGTGCTTAATTTTTAAGGTTTAGAGATAAATGTGTTGTGACAAAAAGTTTCTTCTTAACCAGAACTTTCGAGGGAAAAAAATTAAATCGAACCCCTAGGAGATGAGATACAACAAGTTTTAGTGTCCTACAGCGATTTTCAAGTGACTTCCTATCTGAAAAGATATCTTCTGGTCTCATAATTTATGACCACAGAAGTGACACATTTCAATGATAAAGTGCAACTTTTTGGCTTTACTTACCATGTATCAGACGTACTGGTATTGTAAATGCTTCATTAAAATTACAAACTAAATCAAAAGTCTACAAACTTTATAAGTTTATAAAAAAGTACCAAAGAATATTCTTTTAAAATTATACATTTCCCCTATCTTATTTGGCTGAACCGAGGTAGCCACGATTTAATTTTTCAACACAATTTATAGCAGTCTTTTCGTATGTCTTAAAATAAAATCAGAATATGAAATATAAAATAATAATAATTGATCAATATTTCATAAAAAAAACAATCCATAAACACAGTAACAACCTCCAGTGGAGGATTTAAAAATTTCGCTCCCCTAAGCACAATTATAATATGACCTTGGTCCCGGCACAGATTTATCTGATTGCCAAACCCTTCCTTCACCTCTGACAAGACGTGTATTAATCACAACTTGTGAATGTGAGCAATGCCAGGCCTCCACCGTGGTTCGGATTCCACGTTAAACTGTAGGTCCTCCATTTCATCTCACAATCACATTAGCGTAAGTGCGTATAACCCGAACGGGTAGTAAGACGCGGTGCTAATAATAATAATAATTATTATTATTATTATAATATGCTCCCTCCCTCACAAAAAAAATAAATAAAAAAATGGTTTTAAAATAACTTTGGATATGCTATATAAGTTGTTAATAGATTTTTTTTTAACGAGCGTATCCGAACCTGAAAACTTTAAAATAAAAACGAAGGAAAAACTCACCACTCATCGAAATTTGCATCTCACTTTGATGGTTGCAAACTCATTGATCAAATCTCCATATTTGAGACGATCATCGGTCAAGAGATCGGCTTCGATGTGAAGAATGGACAAGGCTTTCAATCTCTTCTCTGATACAGTAGAACCAGTTGCGCAGGAACTGGGAGGTACGGTAAATTTTACCCCCCCCCCCCCCCCAAATTGAGGGGGGTAAAAAGTGTCATTTTTATACCCCAAAATAATATAGTAAATCTTTTAGATAATGTAGATAATGTAAACATCTTATTGAAGCAAGATACAATGTTCACACTAGGTTAACATAATAAAAATAAAATGTGCTTGGAGCACACACTGAAGAGATTTTGAAAACTCTGATAGTGATACCAGCTACATCAGCTACTGCAAAAAGAAGTTTTTAAATGCTTGGATGCATTAAAAACTACCTTCGCTCCACGATGAGGAAATGAAGACTAAATTCCCTGAGAGGCTCAACAAAATTGAAATTGCAAAACGGGTTAGAGGTTTTATAGCTGGTAACAAATATAGGGCAAAGGTGTATGGAAATCTACTTTAATTTTCTGTGTTTCATAATTTTTAATTGAGCTGCATCAGGTACAAATTTTCTTAATATGTTTTATGTATATTAATTCTAATGTTTGGAATGACTAAAATAGATGAGAAACATGCACAATGGGACCAATTAATACTGGTATCCCTCGTTATACGCGATCTCACTTTACACGTTTTCGCTATAACGTGATTCAAAGAAATAAAAAAAATGCATGGTCAGCTGGAATTTCGCAGTCACCCTGTGCGGTGGTGACGTGACCTTGTGCACGAACATTTCAGTGAAGGCAATGATCTTTACTGTACAGTTTGGTGTTAGGAGGGTGGTATTGACAACATTGGAGATGCATGGGCAGAAGTTAAACAGTCCTGTATGAAGGGAGTTTGGAAAAATATTTGGCCTGAGGTTTCTGATTCTCATTATTTTGATCCTGAACACGAGCTTTCCGATTCCAGAAATGACATTGTTGACATAGCAAGATGTTGTATTTGAGGACATAGACCAGGCAAATGTGGATCAATCCCTCCAATCCCACTCAACAGAACTCATCAATAAATATCTTCTGAAAATAGAGAATGGCATAAATGATGAAGAGGAAGAGTCCTATGTTGTTGAGCCTATCAAACAACTTTCATCTAAACAAATTGCTGAATATTTTAAGCACATTGACAGTGAAATTAGAATCATTGAAGAGAATGACCCTAACATGGATAGAAGCACCAAAGTTGCCAGAGAGATCCAGAGTTCTTTGGCTTGCTTTAAATAAATCTAGAGAGAGAAGAAAAATGTTGCTCGTCAGTTGAGTCTTAACCATTTCATCAAAGAAGTTGAAAATCGTCAGTCTAAAGACCCAGGGCCTTCACAACAGCAAAAGCTTACCATTCTATGGCCTTGAAGAGAGCAGGAGCGTACGTCCAAGGGTCTTCCGAAAAGCTAAAGCCTACTGTCCTAGGGACTTTATGCCAGTAAGAGCTTACTGTCCCAGGGCCTTCAAGAGAGCAATAGTCTGCCATCCCAGGGCCTTCAAGAGGGCAAGAGCCAATCATCCCAGGGCATTCAAGAGAGCAAGAGCTTACCATCCCAGGACTTTCAAGAAAGCAGGAGCGTATCGTCCAAGGGTCTTCAAGAGAGCAAGAGCCTACCGTCCTAGGGCCTTCATGCCAGCAAGAGCTTACCATCCTAGGGCCTTCATGCCAGCAAGAGCTTACCATTCAAGGCCTTCAAGAGAGCAAGAGCTTACCGTCCAAGGGTCTTCCGAAGAGCTAAAGCCTACCACCCAAGGGCCTTCCGAAGAGCTAAAGCCTACCATCCAAGGGCCTTCAAGCAAGCAAGAGCCTACCATCCCAGAGCCGTGAAAGAGCAAGAGCTTACCATCTCAGGCTTTCATGCCAGCAAGAGCTTACCGTCGAAGGGCCTTCAAGAGAGCAAGAGTCTACCGTCCCAGGGCCTTCAGGAGAGCAAGAACTTACCGTCCCAGGGCCTTTAAGAGATCAAGAGCTTACCGTCCAAGGGCCATCAAGAGAGCAAGAGCTTACCGTCCCAGGACCTTCAAGAGATCAAGAGCTTCCCATCGAAGGGCCGTCAAGAGAGCAAGATAGTGATAATCCAGATTTGCCAAATCCAGTTAATTTTTCCTACGATTGAAGATTAACAGTAAGTGTACCTGTAGTATTGTATTAATAAGATACATTGATAAAAATTGTGTTTGTTTACAAACTTCAGGGAATTGAAGATTGACAATAGGTGTAGGCTACCTAATGCATTGTACTAGTTATATAAATTAATAAAAATTGCATTCATTCACAAGTTTTAGGCTTTTATTTCCTTTTTTCCTTTGGATTAATCCCTATATCACCAAAGTTAAAATATATTCACTTGCGTTTTCGTGTTACGCGATTATTTATCGGAACCAATCCCTCGCGTAGTGTGAGGGACAGCTGTATTACATTTTCCTGTTCTTTTTTAAATCTCAAAAATGTTATCCCCTATAAAAGCACATGGTTATGTTTACCCCCCCCCCCCCCCCAAATAAAAAGGTTCCTGCGCCACTGAGTAGAACGAAGGTAAGATTTCAGCCTTTTAAGAGCCGAAAACGAGCGTTCTTCTGAAAAGTTTGTAAGTACGGTACACAGAAATATTTTAAGTGCAATGTCAACATTTGGAAACTTAGACTATAATCGCTCTTTTCGTAGAAATTTACTTATTTCGATTGGTACATCACTAATCCATAAGCCTTTAAAAGTCCTGTATGTACACATTCACTTGGGAAGGATGGTTCTAAATCAGTTTCATATAACGCCTGGAGTTTCGCTGCGCGTTCGGAAATAAAATCTGGAGAACTTTCCTGAAATTTGCTGAACACTATGAAGGTGTCTGATATTAATTTATAACATTCCTTCCTCCTCACTAATTCAGCGTGTAATTTATCAAGTACAGGAAGAAAACACTTCCACTTTAAATTTATCTCTACCAGTCAGAATAATTTCAGTGTCCTTTTCTTCATCGGCATGAAGTTTGCGCTTCCTTGATCTTTTATAAGAGCATTCCTAATCCATATCAGTTTTCTCCATGGATTTTTGATCATAATAGTCGCGCCACGAACAGAACTGCAAAAGTGATTCAAATAATCCATGCACTCTTTCAATGTCTAAGTTGACACTTTGCAATTTCACACTTAAACTATTAAATTTCTGAAGTATGTCCTTCCAAACTGTCATAATGAATGCTGTCTCTAGTTTATAAAGTTTATTCATTAGACTTGAGGCCTCATTTTTCACCAGTGGTTTCTCACAGGTATTATTTTTAATATGTGTGAGAGCCTTGATTACACTCTCCCAATTTTCATTTAGAGATATACATGCCTCCTATCTTGCTGACCAACGTGTTTTGATAAACTTTTTACTGTTTTGCTTCCTGGTTTTATGAAATAAAGAGTAGTTCCCAGCGTTGTGTAGAACTAGAGAAAAGTTGTAGATGTTTTGCACTAGATTGAAAAATGAACAAGCTTCCTGACAACAGCTTGCGGCACTAGTGCCGACAAAATACAATGAATGTGCTGCGCAGGGCACATAATGCGCTTTCAGATCTTTTTCTTTGATTTGGACTTATAAACCTGTGTATGCTCCTGACATATTGCTTGCTTTGTCGTAAGATTGGCCTCCTCAATCACTAATGTCGATATAATTTATATTCAAAACTTTCATTATCGCTTCAGCTAAATTTTCAGACCTATGTCCTGGGTTTGGAAAAAATAAAAGGAAACGTTCAATAGGCTCGCCATTTTCGTCCCCATACCTTAATATGAAAGATAAGTGATCGATATGCAAAATATCTACAGTAGAATCGACTATGATAGAGAAATATTTGGCCCGTTTGATATCACTGATTACCATTTTTTTCACTCGCTCAGAAAGCAATTCGAGTATTTCATAACAGATTGCTAAAGACAGTAGCTTGTATGCCCCTGTCCCGGATTTCCATATCGTTCAATGTGTTCCACGAGAAAAGGATCGAACTCAGCTCTAAGTTCAAGAAACATCACAAATTGACCGTTATGTAATGAATTAAATTTTTATTCATGCCCACGTAGGTTAAGTTCACGACTTGTTAGCTTTTCCCTACTGCAAATAATCTTTTGAATACATTGCACCAGTACATTTGTTCTGTCTGAACATAAGACTCGAAATGATTTTCTACGGTTCTAAAAGATTTTTTCCTTGCTAAAAGCGTCAACTCACAGTTTGTGTTCCTGAGAATTTTCATGTTGAGATAAAATAGTATAAATGTTTTTACAATCTGAAATACCAGGAGTAGCGATCGTGGTCTTTCCTCCAAACAATTTACATGCCACACATTAAACTACACCATTACTATAGGAATATACTAAATAATCACGCAAAGTTGATTCACCATTTAGAAGTTTGCGATGAAAAAAATTTTTGTTCAAATGTCTGGTTATACCTAATATGAGGCTTTGTGAAATAAAGTAACATAGATCACAATCACAATAATAAAAGTAATAATAATAATAACTAACCAGATAGAGTGTTACTAAATAGACAGTATGCCTATGTAATTCAAATGTCGCACACTAGAACATCCATGTTTGCACCATAGCACAAAACCACTGACCAACTAGCCTATTAGTAATAGTAATTCCGTCCTGTTGAATAGTTTCGTTAAGAGAACGACAAAGCAAAATATTCGATAAAGACTTCTACGAACTAGAGCGTGTTTTAAGTTACTCAAGTTATGACTTGGCAACGTTGCATTTTAAACTATTGTCAAGGGTTTAGGAAGTTTTGGTGGTAAGAGGTGTAGGTGGGGGGGGAGTTAGTATTCTAGAGTGGATATCTACGAAAGATAATCAAGTATGCTCATTGTTGATGGTTGAAGTCAGTTACAAAGCGATTGCAAAGTACAGTTATTTAAAAATAAATATTGTCGTTCTGACTTTGATTTGAACTATTTCGATAATGTTAGTCAATAATTTTTAAACGTTATTATTAAAAACAAAATGTTATAATAAAATTATGCTATCCAAAATTTGCCGCCCCCTAAAGCCGCCGCCCCTAATCCCATGCCTAGTGGGCCTATAGTGTAAATCCGCTTCTGACAACCTCATTCAATGTGGAATAGCTACACTAGTTATAATAACTTTACAAGCACTTAATAATATAATTGATTTGTAAGGGAGGAATAGTACCAAAATAGTGGATTCACAACGCGTGCTGGAAATGATTGTGCTATATATTTTTGTTTGACCTACATACCTAGATAGATGGTAATTATCTTGAATACATTAAAATCAATATATATATATATATATATATATATATATATATATAGTCAAATATACAATTATTATAGGTAAGAACCCAAATTGTTTCAACAAGAAAGAACAAAAAATAAGATTAGTTTGCTAACAACGTGTAATTTTGGGTTAGTGAGTTTTCTTGGAACATAGCCTGTAATATTAATTTAGAAATAGATTATTTTATAAATACATTGAGCTATAGGGTATTCGAGATACACAAATTAAATACTTGGTGGAAAATAAGACATATTACCGTTAAAGATACAAAGATATTTCGTCAGTTGTTTCTTTGGATATAATATATAGTCTTAGTAATGGTTTAAACTTTAATATTATTTTAAATATACATACAATAAGGAAAGTAACAGGATAGTGAATGTAAAATTTAATCCTGATCTTCACAAATCTACATCACTTTTGGTTTTTTAAAACAGATAGCATGATTACTCGCTTAACATTCCAGTAAATGTAATGTATCAAGTTTATTTTAGTGATACTTTTAAGTTCCATACATATCCATTTAGAGGGTGCAGTGGAATTGTGGAAAAGAATCTACTCTGACAACCCTGACATTGTTTGGAAGCAGATAGAAAAATACCAGGCATATAATGTAAAAACGAATATCATTACAACTTAACTGCCAGCTAAGTAATAAAAAATCTTTGTGCTATAGTCTCTCGTTAAAATCTGCAAATGATATTTAGATTTTGGACTAAATATCCCACTAATAATATTGCGCGTCTGGGATCATTCATAGTCCAGTAATGGAAAGATTAGCCGGTACTAATGTACCGTTGCCCAGGGGCGCCCAAATTTACTAATCGCACATCCTTTCCGTGGAGGCTCTTATCATGTCCTGATGAGGTGGGGTGATGGTTATAGTGAGTAAGAGAGTATGAAACCAGTGGAAGCTCTTGAGCCTAAATTAAGGGGCCTCCTAGTTCAGGAAATCAATGTCAAAACATGTGTTCTAAAAAGCAATATATCAGCAATGAATATGAGAATGCTCCCCCAAAAAATAATCAGACAGATTAAAGTGTCTATTTTTGTCATTGCATCCTTGGGGATTTTTTTATTTCTTCCTTTAAAACCGAGGGAAAAAATCGATAATTTACAAAGATAAAAAAAACACGTAAAATTTTAAAGCGTTTTGAAAAGGACTTTAAAAAATCATAAATAGGGTTACAAAATCATGCTGCCTGAATAAAAATACGTTTTAAAATGTTATGGTCACAAAACAAAATCTTTAGATATCAGAAAAATAATAATGTTGTTTTCGTGCGTTTTGGCCCGTGCGATGCTGCCACCATATTGTCTTGCCCGAGCCGAGTGACCATCCGCCCTTCAAGGTCATTGGTCCACGTCGTTTATGCGTGTCTAGCAGTTGGTCTGTTTAAAGATTTGTTCTCTCTTGTCGACCGCTTGGTTGTCTATCACTTTATACTCCTATACATGAGCTTGTATAGCAGTTGGTCCAAGTCGTGTCGGCCACTTGATCCACCCAGCTGTCCGAATATTTTTTTATTGCTTGTCGAGCAATTTGTTGTCTAGAAGTCTGTATGGTGCCCTTCAAGGTTTGTTGGAGGGGAAAGAATGTTAGACGGCAGGGGATGTTTAGACAAGCACAAGCTCATGTAAGCCCTGGTAATAGTTGGGGTAGTTCCCCTTCCAGGAAAAAATACCCAATGTACCAGCCAGGAATTGATCCCGGGGCTCCTAAAATCGTAACCAGGTGCACTGATCACTACCCCACGGGGCTGGTTAGTATTCCACTAACTACCATAATTTTAATATTAACATGTTTAATACGTGTTTCTAAGTCATAATATGAAAACTAATCCCCTACAATCTGAAACACTTTCAAGAATAGATTAGATATTCAAAAATACAATTTAAAAAAAAGAAATACAGAAAAGACGTCATCATAATAAAAAAAAACATTGTGTTTGATCGTATAGCCCATGTGAACAGTCTCTAATTGAAACTTGTGTGCAATTATTTTGACAAAGAAGTTGTCATCCAGTTTATTGTAAAAAAAAAAATGTGTATTCGAAATGGTGTCGTGTTTACCAGGCTTTCTTCACAAGGTTTTAAGGTTTGTCACGGGCACATGATCTAAAGCGTTATGCTTGCTATAGAATAGATTTATGGTGGTGCTTGGCGAGGAGGTCGAGACTCAAATCCCAGAAAGAAGGTGGTTTTATCCATATGATTTATCACTAAGCTACCATCCAAATTCCTAACCCTTAGACTAAGTTGTTAATAGCTCAGGTATTGAATGGTATTCGTTAAAAAATAATAGTTGTCATAAGAGTGGCTGAACACAAGCTATTATTTTATGAACGTGCGTTTAAGGCGCATCTGGAGTAATTTTTGAAAAAGGTAGCGTGCAGATAAAAATAGGGTTAAAGATATATTTAATATTGGTTCACAAAATAAGGTAGGATTGGTAACAAACCTTTCATCACAAAACTTGATTTTAATAATTTTACTGAGTTGTGTCATTGTTTTTAATAGTAAAAGTAAGATAATTGATACTACCATTGTTTTCATTCTCAATATTATCTTGACCTCAATATCTCTAAAAATTTGAATAACCAATTAGTTTACTAAATATACAGGAAACCTACCCACACCGATGCCATTATCTCTAAAGATTCTAATCATCCCATTTCTCACAAACTCGCAGCCTTCAATAGTTTAGTTCACTGGTTATTAAATATCCCACTCAGTAAATCCAACTATAGAACTGAGCTCAACGGATGACATGCAGTGGACCTAATTTCACAAGACCTAAAGTTTAGGAGCTATGACTTTAGGTCTTATAAAATTAGGTCCAGTGAAGTTAGGTCTTGTGAAATTAGGTCTTATAAAATTAGGTCTTGTGCCTTTAGGTCCACTGCCTGTTTGAACTGTTAAAGATATTTTAAAGTAATCGATGAAAAATTAATTTTAGGTCCAGTGCTTTTAGGTCTAGTAAGGTTAGGAGTTATAAAATTAGGTGCTATGAAGTTAGGTCTTATAAAATTAGGTCTTATAAAGTTAGGTCTTATGGGGTTTAGTTCTTGTAGCATTTAGGTCTTGTGCCGTTAGGTCTTATGCCGTTAGGTCTTGTGCCGTTAGGTCTTGTGTCGTTAGGTCTTATAAGGCTAGGTGTAATAAATTATAACCTCCATCTCATCAAAAATATTCAGTCCCATCGTGACCATCAAATAAACAACATTAAAATAATCCATCACCTCCTAGATTTTAGAACCAATTACCTTGGGTTGAGGGCTATAGAACCTGGATTTGAGGGTGCATATCGGGACCTGCATAAGCTGAGTACAAGGAGGGGGTGGGGTAGGCAGCCATTGTGATTTTCCACATCACACTATAAGGTTAAATATAATTTTTTAATTATATTTTAATAAGATTTTAGTTATAGTATTAATCCCATGCCGCCATCTCTAAATTGTCGTGCAGGTTAGAGAATGTAGGGTATGGAGCCAGGGGTTAGAGGAAAGGGGGTGGAAAGCCTGTCGATACCTGCTTTGGTTGGGAGAGAGGGGGTCAGGATGATAAGTTATTGATATGGGCTCGAGTTTCTAGGAGCAACAGGGCGCCAGGTATTTACAGCTATGGGTTCGAGTTGTTGGGAGTGCCGCGGGTGTGGTGTTCGTAGGGCGTCCAGACGTTGAGGGTAAATTACCTTTATGGGGTCCGGGTGTTGGGGGCGTCGGGACGTCGTTGGATTCAGAGCGTAAAGGGTAACTTATCATTGTTGGCTCTAGGGCTCAGGGGGCAATACCTGTCAAAAATAATGTTAATAGTATCAAAAAGGGAATTTTGCAGCAAAAATGGGTGTGTCAGGGAGAGAAAGGTAAGTCAAATGAAAAAAATGTCATAACCTTACGAGGAAACGTGGGTAATTTACCATTATAGGGTTAGGTTGTTGAGGATGTGTTGTAGAGGAGGTATTCAGAATATGTCAAGTGCATCAGCATTCGCCTGGAGAAAGAATGTAAATTCGTTGCTGGGCATACGGAATTTGTCATCATGAGGCCTAGCTGATAGATTAATAAGGCTGTTTAGAATTTATATCTCTTTGAATCTTAATTTAATTTGATATTACTAATTTTTTAGCTTTTAATATCATTTTTTCTATTAGGTTTATTTTCTAAGTTAGTTATTTTAAATTAGAATAATAATAATTGATAATATTGTAAGCAGGTTAAGGAAAAACAAACTGTTACATCTAGCTTAGATTAAATAAAGACATACAAATAGATAAAAAAAAAGCTTCAGAATTAGGAGTGATGATTTGTCTAAGACTCCACTTATTTACACGCTTAGACATTGGAAATACTTATTTATAAAATTTGGCACACATTTTACAAAACATTTTCATTCTAAATCATATTTTGTTCAAAGTCTTAAAACCGGAGAAAATAAACCTTTTAGGAAATCGGGAAAATTATTTTTATTTGCAAGGAAAACAGGAGTTATTCTTTAATTTTATTTTATTTTGAGTGGCTACCCTGATAACAATATCAATAGCGGTATTTTTCTTTCCTCTTAAAAACTGTTCTGAAAGCCGAGAAATCTCAAAGTCCAAGTTTCGTTTTAATTTGGATGAAATTATTTCAATATCTAAGTATCAGGTTGCTAACTATGCCATGGTGTAGCTTAGCTGGGCTATAGGTCATAAATACTTTTGTTTTAAAATAAATCCGCTTTGGTTGTACACTACAAACTCAGAGCTCATTCTTGTTGGAATTGTTAGTGTGTTCGTAACGAAATCATATTCAATTTAAAGAAATCTAAAATGGACCCTGTAATTTCGATAGAAGGTGAACGGAGGGGAAGTTTACTTTATATTTATAGAAACAATATATTTTTTACTAAACGAAAGCTCAATAATAAAGTTTATTGCAAATGCAAAGAAACTCATTGCTGAAGTACCGCGGTGTTAGAACAAACGGGTGACCACATTTTAATGAAAAGTACTACAGCACACAACCATCCTGCAGATCCAGTTGCCGTTCAAGTTTTGAAATTAAAAAAGAATTAAGGCAGCAATCGATGACGTGACATGAACCACTCAGATTTATTTATGAACAGTCGTTTGAAAGGTAAGTAAAATATATTTTTTTGAAAGTGTTTATTTAGGGTTACTATACGCCCTCTTTGCCTTGGATATGTTTTTTCTTTTTGACTTATTTTGTAAGTAATGTGTATCCACTCCAAATTTTAAATAAGAATATTTTAAAAAATACAATTTTTTTGCCGCCAATATTGGTATCGCTTTAAGTATATTATTATGATTATTTTATAGGTATTGATAATTATTATATATTAAAAGTGACACCTGCAGATCACATGCTTGTATGTATGTCGTACGCATAAATGAAAGCAGATCTAGTAACTTTACTAGCTGTTAGATAAGGTTTTTACTAAGAAAATTGAACTAAACACTAGTACGCTGCTAAACCCTGATTTTCATAAAAAGTTTAATAGATATAAAACTTACTAGGTTTACTTTCACGTATTCATACGTCAATTCATGTGATATGCAGCCGTAACTTTAAATTGATATTACCAATACCTATAAAGTAACAATAATAATAATAATCCATGGCGTATTTCTCTCTAATACACCCCTTGCAACGGACCAAATCGTGACGCCAAGTTTGTCGTCTGCTTGCTAGCGAGGGGACAAATTGAACGGTTTCTTTTAATGTTATTGAGCAAAAACGTGTCTCTCGTGAATAAAAGTTTGTTTGTACCCCACTTGACTGAAAACACATTTACATTCAAGGATATACAATTATTCAGTTTTAAAGGTAATATTGTACAAATAAGAATAAAATCTTTGATATAATAAAATAAGTAGATAAAGCCAATGTTGTTTACATTCTGCCCAGATTACAATATGTTTAAAATTGGTTATTAGCTAATATATTGGTTTCAGAAACAATATTATGTTTAGAGTTCGATATCTAAAATGAAAAAAAGTAGCTTCAAACTTAATTACATTCCTTTAAATGACAAACTTTGTGTAGGTAGTAGTTTTGTATTCAAATTATCATTTAGGCTAGAGGCTTATACGAAGTATTACTATATTATAATATTATTAAGTTGGCTCTTAGCGTGTAATACCATTTGCTTTCAAAAGCCATATTATATTTAATGTTAGATAACTATAATGAAATAAGGTCGCTAAAAACCCTAGACTCGCCGGTAACCCAGACAGGAATATACCTAACGTATACGATGGGAAAGAGCAGGTCGCCCGTCAGCTACCCAATAATAACTCAATGTCTGGGTTGAAACGAATAAGGCTAATTTTGTTCGAATGACAAACTTTGTGTAGAAATCTTACGTTCAAACGATCATTTAGCGTATAGGCGTGTAGGAAATATTACTATTTTAGTCTAAATCAACTTATTTAAAGAAACAAGTCATGAGTGTTGAAATTAGTTATGCCCTTCAAACATTTTATTAACCCATTTATTTCGTTTAATTAATCATACATTGATATATCTCATAGATTCAATAAAATTAGCGAATTATGTTGAAATGCCACATTGCCTTGTATGTGTATAAGAGAGAAAGAGATATACGAATGTTTCCTTCTCTCTTACACAATGTTGTACAAATGACAGCTCAAAAATTTTAGCCGCAGATGTCCATCCAGTTATAATATAGAGATCAATGGGCTCCAGCTCTGCTTATACGGTATAGGAGTGGCCATCTTTGATATTGGTGGTGGCCATCTCGGATTTCCACATAACGTTGTAAGATATTTTGGAGGCCATTTTGAATTTTCCTAAGTGATTAATTAGGGTAATTATTATATTAGGACCCGCCTCGGTGGCGTAGTTGGCTAACGCGCTAGTCGTGTTGAGCTCAACTGCCGAGGACGGGGAGATCGAGGTTCGAATCTCGGTCGGGTGAACTGGGGGTGGTTTTTCCTAAATGGTTTTCCACTCTCCCTCCACGCAAATGCGGGTTCACTTCCTCTAAATTCAACCCTCTCAATTCCTAATCCATTAGGGTAATTAGTACTTAAGCGTATAACCCTAACGGGTAGTAAGACGCGGTGCTAAATATTATTATTATTATTATATTAGGCCCTAATGTTAACATACTTTGGCTTTCAATAAAATAAAAAACTCACATTTTATAAATAGTATTTATATAAGCTACCTATTTATGTGATTGTTGCGGCTCTAAAGACTTTCGACTTTCGACGGTTAAAATATAATAGTATATAATATGTGTTTTAATAAGAATTACTCATTAATTAACTCAACAAATAAGTGAAGTTTGCTAATGCCATATGCCATGAGATTAAGCTGTTAAAATACAAGCATCCAATAATGATTTTTGCTTTGTTCCCTCAATAACTACACTTTAGCCAGCATCGGGGATCGAATGATTCAGAGAATAGATTGAATTTTTTATGATGGCGAGACCCGGTTCAAATTCCAGTCAAGTGAGAGTGAGTTTTAATAAATGGTTTCTGAGTTTTCCTCCACGCAAATGAGAGTACATATCCTCTAAATTGTACATTTCTCTTTCTTGCACCATTGTGAAATAATATGAATAGCCTGAGCGTGCTAGTAAATACATAATACGGGTGACAAAAATTTGGGCCACAATTATTGCACAGTTAAATTTTATTTTAGTTAATAATAATTATGTCTCCACAATACATTTTTAAAATCTTTTTATTTTAAATGCGGTGAAATACATGAAGAGAGAATGAGTAGACAAATAAGTGGAAAAACACTTCTAGCATACCTGTAAAGGATAGACAAATACTTCCTAAATAAAAGCTGTCCACGTCAGTCGAGATTATTAACATTGAGGCAATCCTGCCTGCCAGAGATTTTCACCTTACTTCTCGTTCGAAATATCCGCATTTAATTTCACTATTTTAAAGTGACCAAGGAAGGAATAATTTAGGGGAAATGTTCCCACATTTGCTTGAAAAGAGAGTGAGAAATCCTCTAGAAAAATACCTCGGTACGCTCGGCCAAGATTCTAATCCAAACTTCCTTGTCAGTGGAAAACTAGATTAGATGAGCTTGACATTATTCCACATTCCAAGTGTTTTGGCCGTGTTTATTAAAACCACTTTATCGATAATGGTATGTTTTATATGACGAGAGAAATACACCCAGCAGGATTTAAACTACGACCCCCCATTCCTCAGAAAACTAGACAAGACAAGACTGACGCCTTTGTCTGTGTTCCTATCATTGAGTTAAAAGAATGTTGTTTTAGGCCTTATGCCGGCATGCCATATAAATTTAGGTCTTATGAATTTAGGTCTTGTGAGGTTAGGTCTTGTGCTTGTTGGCTTGTGAGATTAGGTCTTGTGGGGTTAGGTCTTATAAAATTAGGTCCAGTGAAGTTAGGTCTTGTGAAATTAGGTCTTATAAAATTAGGTCTTGTGCCTTTAGGTCCACTGCCTGTTTGAACAGTTAAAGATATTTTAAAGTAATCGATGAAAAATGAATTTTAGGTCCAGTGCTTTTAGGTCTAGTAAAATTAGGAGTTATAAAATTAGGTGCTATGAAGTTAGGTCTTATAAAATTAGGTCTTATAAAGTTAGGTGTTATGAAGTTAAGAAATTTAGTTTAGGAGTTGTGACTTTAGGTCTTATAATTTTAGGTCCACTGCCGCATGTCCAGCTCAACACTATTAAATTAATAGCCACTAACAACGGGTACTCTCACTCCCTCATATACAAAATCATTAAAAAAAAAATATTGCATAAATTCTCAACCATCCTTACTAATGATAACCAAAACTGTTCTAGGAAAAAGGATAAATGCGTCAAATTCACTTACACCGGTCCCGAAACCCATAGCATCACAAACATTATTAAAAAGTACAATCCCAACATTGCTTTTTCCATCAACAATACAATAAAGAAAAATGTCAGCAATAGCAATTTAAACAAATATTATAAATATAACAAAAATGGGATTTATAAACTCACGTGTGAATGTAATCGTATCTACCTTAGTTTGACTGGCAGAAACTTTATAGTCCGCTATAAAGAACATTTTCAGATTTCATACACAATAGGACCAAATCAAAATTTGTAGATATTCTAAAAAATTCCCACCATCAACCCAAACCAATAGACCAATGCATGGTACCCCTTCACATTTATCACAAAGGCACAAAACTAAATACTGCCGAAAATTATTTCATACAAACAGCTTTATTCCAAAATAAATCAATGATTAATGAAAATTACAACAATCCAACCAAATTCTTGTAAACTCATTAACACATCTACCTAAAAATATTACAATCCCGTAACCTTTGTTATCCTGCTCTTCCCTACAGCGATTGAGCCAGAGTCGAGAAGATTTGTTTACCAGTCCATCATTTTTGGTCCTTCCATTAAACTATCCATCTTTGTTCTAATCATTATCTCACATTCATTATTTCAATAGCTATTTCCCTAACCATCAGTTTACACCGTGATCATGTAAACTCTCGTTGCCATGGCGCTATTTCATTAGTCTTTTGTTTTCCCACATATCCGTCTGTTTAAACCACACCCTGATTATTCTCAATTTATCAGTCGTAACATCACCTTGTGTTCTCGTATAACGTCTTTGGTAAGTTTGTTTGTTTACCTTTTTGGTTTTTTCAAGTTTTAGAAGCGTTATTTTTTTGGTTTTTCACTCTTTGCAGTCTTCCTAATAGTCTTTAATTTCATTTACAGGGGCCATGATTATGGTATAGTCGTACAGAAACATGTCGGCAAGAATTGAATCGGCTTTCTTTTAAACACCGATCACCTGCTAAAAGGAGTAATGGGATTAAACAAGAATAAGACTTAGATTCTTTACTTAAACTTATATTAATTACCAAAGTTCTAATCACAGTACAAGACCTTAAAATTTCATTTTTTTGTATCACTTTGAAAGACGCTATACCTACGAGGTTAATTGTATTTAACTATTCAACATCAGTGTTGGAATGTAAACTATGTGTTATTCTCAATTTTTGTTCTAGCTATTTTAATTATATTTTAATATGTTGTATATGTTAACTTTTTAACTTGTCGTGAAATTATGATCTAATAATTGTTGTTGATGATGTTATTGATACTTTTTAAACTTATCATGGCAATGTATGCTTGTTGAAAGGACAGTTTAACCGGTTTATGAATATTAAAGTATATCAATTTCAACCTTTTTAATAATTACTAACATTTTATTAATTCATCAGTGTACTATTTATTTTCAATTTATATTGCGAGTCTTAAGTTTTTATCTACGGCTTAACTATAATCATTACTGCACCTTACTTTATTATTAATTAGAATGTTTTCTAAAATAATTTTAAAAGTAAACTAAAATGAAACGATGAAATAACATAGCATTCTCAAAGAGTGCCGACTGAAGATACAAAGGAGGGGGAAATAGGAGAATAGCATGTTTTATTCGAACAATACATCGCAATCCTTGGGAAACACCCGGTGATTCAATCAATAATAGTAATTTTGGCTGTGTGGCAATCAAATAAGAGACAAAAATCTTTTGGAAACTAGCACTGAAGATGCATAAGAATATGTGGTTGATTACAATGAACAAATTTAATAGGTAAATATAGTAAAGAGGAAAGCAAGTAAAAGGATATCATTAATAATATTTTTAAATAGTTTCCAATAAACTAATATAAGTAATGACACAAGTGTTTCTTAAATAACGCTATAATTTTGATTCTTCCCTTATGGTAAAATCTGATTCCTAAACCCTTCCTTCACCTTTGACAAGACG
This sequence comes from Timema podura, assembly GCA_033556935.1. Lineage (NCBI taxonomy): Eukaryota > Metazoa > Arthropoda > Insecta > Phasmatodea > Timematidae > Timema > Timema podura. The sequence continues at coordinate 78,693,961 of JAVRXN010000010.1, forward strand.
TGTATTAATCACAACTTGTGAATGTGTGTAATGCCAGGCCTCCACCGTGGTTCGGATCCCACGTCAAACTGTAGGTCCTCAATTTCATCTCACAATCACCCTACCATTACGTATTAGCGTACGTGCGTATAACCCGAACGGGAGTAAGACCTGGTGATGATAATAATAATAATAATAATAATAATAATAATAATAATAATAATAATAATAATATAATAATAATAATAATAATAATTTTTCAATTCAATTTCCTTTATTATAGTGCTGGCCAACAGTCGTAAGACCTATAACAGGTCAGCACTGAAAAGTACACAAGTACCATACAAATACATATGTTTACACGAGAAAATATCGCTCATTTGCGAGAATAGTGACATAACTCAAAAATGGTCGTTTTTTAGTTAATTGCAAAAAATGAAAGGGAATCTTGAGTACTTTATACGGGAAGAACGACTTGAGCGAGTTTCTAAAAATGGCCGAGATAGAGCAGTAATGTCGTTATTGTCGCGGTTTAAATTTAAAATTGATACAGCAAATAAATACTTATCTCTCTCTGGATACAATGTTTTGTAAAGATTGATGGATAGTTGAGGAAATCGACAGATGAGAGTATGAATGCATCCTGGAGATATATGTGGACTATTGAAAATAATGAAGTAGTATCGAAAGATATAAAGATGCCAGTTAAGTATGTAAAAGTGTGTTAACTCTAATATTGCTTTATGGATGTGAAGCGTGGGTTTGTCAGTAAAAAAACGAAAGCAGGATGAATGGGGTTGGAGTGTGATATCAAAGAAATGAATTTTGAAACATTGATATAGTCAGGGTCAGTAGTGAATGGCTATTGAAGGAATGCGGATTGAAAGGCTATTCAAAAGGTAAATGATAAAGAAGTGTCTTATGTGGTTTTGGCATATAGAAAGGATTAGTGTGATAGAATGACGCAGGATAAAGAAAAGGACGGGGATCAAAAGGATGGAGTATGCCATGGAAGACGTGTATGAAAGTGTGAAAAGGAGATTACATTAATAGTTTTAAAAATGAAACAATATATATGTATGTTTGACTAGGTGTAGAAATTTCTGTAGAAGCGAGTGGAGTATGCAAGGATATGGAAATGGGTAAAAGTCATTAATGATGGATTGAGTACGCAGTGGTTAATTTTTCAGATGAAAGAACAATACAATCCTAACACCTTAAAGGGAATGGGTGATAAGTTATTCGTGTATATGTATGTATTCTTTCACCTCATAAGAAAGATTAAAATACAATAATAGCCTTGCATTATCAACAAGCACTCTCAGTTTTTATATTTATAATATTCCTGGATTAATGACAAAACTTTTAAACTCTCAGCTAATCACGAGCTCGAATATCTCATTCGTAGAGCATTAAGCTATTAGCCTAAGGGTCCTGGGTTCGAATCTCAGTTCGAGCGATTTATTTTAATAGTAACATGACTATCGATACTTTATATCAATAACCCACCACAACAGAATAAACGAATAATACCAAATTATTTTTTACTTTATTTTGATACTTTATTTACGACTTTTGAAATTCATGATGTTTCATCTATCTTAACGGTTTTCGTTGTTCATTTATTTGAAATATTTATTGCGTAGGTTTTTATTACAATGTACCTTTATTATTAATATCAATATTGTTAGTTGATTAGATATATAAATATTCAAAAATCTACTTATTAGATTTGGAAAGTGAAATCACTTTGGAATATAAAATATAATAGATAAAACAATTGTTGCCGAAACCTGGGATCGAACCAGGGACTTTTAGATCTTCAGTTTAACGCTCTCCCAGCGGAGCTACTTAGGCTTCGTTTTGAATATTCTGAAAACAACGGTTAAGTTTTGTCAATATATTTATTATATATTGATTATCACATTGATGTGTTTGTATTTTTTCAAGAACATTAGTTCTAGACTTATCTTAAATGGGTTTGTGTTTTTTTATATATATAATATTTAGTATAATTATAAATATTTCAATTTCACTGTAAAATCATAATATTAAAATTATATAGCATACATCTCAACACACGTGCTAATGCAGATTGGGTTACACAAAGCAAATTGAATGTATCTACAGATAGAATCTTAAAATGTATCAAACAAATGGTACGGAACCCCGCAAAGACTTTCTCGATCTACTGTTTAAAAATTGAGATATTAACTCATAGCTTGTAATACATGTGAAACTAAATTGTTTACACTATCAAGCTTAAGCGTAGATTGCACTATACTTACGTAAAACTTTTTTGAGTCCCGGTTTTAAATTTTATATTTTTATTTGTATATTTGTACACATTTGTATATTTGGACCAATAAAAAAGATTAATATTTGGTCCATTGGGGTCAACACTTCGTATTTATATTTCGACTTCCGATCGACATTTTATTAGTTGATGCACATCTTCAGGTCAGCGCATTGATATTAAATTCCTCATTTATATACTTTGTCCAATAAAAAATGTTAATATTGACTATTGAGTCTAAAATAGAGATAGATCTATGCTGTACAAACATTTCTCCTAAAAGGTTTAAGAAAAAATAATATAAACTTTTTTAGAGACTTATAAAGATCATTTTCACAATATCCCTGTGATCAATAAGATAATAAATAAAATGAAAAATGAACGAAGAAAATAAATAAGATCTAAATTATGGTGTATATTTATTAGGGAAGCAAATATTGATAAGAGGTAAATAATATTATAATGTGTGAAACGTCACGATTTTTACAACGTATTTCTAATTAAAAAATCAACAATAAATGTAGTAAAATATTTTATTGAATATGAAAGAATATCTTTGCAGTAATCTTATGTCAAATATACAGGTGTTCGTAAACGCAACGCCCAAACTACACCTACATTTTGTTTGAACCCAAATTAATACAACATCCTTATACACTTACATCCAGCAAACTATGGTAATTTCGTTAAATTGTGTTAAATGTTTCGGTGTACAGTGCCGGGAGAGCAAATCTGTGGAAGCATTCGTGTAAAAAGGTTAAATAGGAGCTAGGCGTGTGGCATTGCACATCCTGACTTATTGAGCACGACAGCAGAACACATCACAATTAATATTAACCAACACACCAGTCCATCTAGAAATATGAATATGTTCTGAGGGTCATCATTGACGGACCTATATCACCGAAAGTGTTTGCTAAATGACATGTGCAGTGCGTTTATGAACATTCTGTATAGTAAAAAAATACCAATTATCAAAGATAATAAAAAATAAGTCAAGATCCAGTTCATGGTGTATTAGGGCGGCTTGTATTCTTAAGAATTATATAGTCGAGGAAATAAAATTACCTAATATCTTTTACGAGATCTTTCAAATATAACAATATATAAAACTGGTAATAAAATAGTTTATGAAACATTAATGATAATTTTTACAATATCCTACCTAATGTCATTAAAATAGTAAAAATCCAAATAAACGAATAACATCAAAATAGTGGTCGATGTGTAATTGTGTATTAGGGCAGCAGATATTGCTAAGAGGTAAGTAATCAAGTAAGTGCGAAACGTCAAGATTTTTATGACATATTTATAAAAAACAACATACCATAAGAAAGGCACTAAAATTATTTATTGAGTAATATAAATATTTTAAACAATATTCTTATCTCAGTTAAATATTAAAACTACCAATACTAAAGATAATAGAAATGAAGGTTCAAAATGAATTTGGACGGCAGGTATTACAAACAAGTTATAGTCAAGGAACTAAGGTTCGTCATAACATTTAGGAGATCTTTCAAATATACCACCAGATTGAACAGGTAGTAAAATATTTTATCAAACGATAATCCTAATTTTTCCAATATCCCAATGTCAATAAAATAGAAGAATTCCTTCCCATTGTAAAAAGATAATAAATAAGGTCAAAATCGTGGTCATTGTTTATTAAGGCAGCAGATAATGTTAGGATGTATATAATTGAGTAACTGAGTAACGTTACAATTTTAACGAGATGTTTCCAATAAATCCATCAATAATAAAGATAGTAAAATAGTTTGTGGAACATTAAAAATTATTCATACAATATTATTATATTAGTAATATAGTAAATCTACTAATGAGCACACAACTTATGAATATGTGGAATGCCAGGCCTCCGCCGTGGTTTGGATCCCACGTTAAACTGTGGGTCCTCCATTTCGCCTCACAATCGCCCTATCCCAATACACATTAGCGTGAGTGCGTACAACCCGAATGGCTAGTAAACGCGGTGTTAATAATCAAAGTTATTATAAAGAGATAAAGATCTAGTTAATTGTGTTGTAGGGTGATAAGAATAGCTAAGAGTTTTTTAGTAAAGGAACTTAACCACGTCATTACTTTTAAGAGATCTTTCAAATATATTAATCAATAAGACAGGTAATAAAATATTTATGAAACATTAAAGATATGTTTTACAATATCTTAATGTCAGTAAAATATTACAATTAAACAAAAACAATAAATTAGGTCAAAATCATGGTTATTGTCTATCTGTGAAGCAGATATTGCTAAAAGGAACCAAATTGAGTAATTGAGAAAGGCTAGTATTCTTATGACATATTTTCAATAAAACAATTAATCATAATGATAGTAAAATAGATTGTAAAACATTAAATATAATTTTTACAATATATTTATGTCAGTTGTATACTAATACTATCGATAAAAAAGGTAATAAAAATAAAAACACTATCCAGTTAATTGAATATTAAGGTGGCAGGTATTTTTAAGAATTAAATATTCAAGGAAATAAACTAAGTCATAATTTTACGAATCTTTCTAATATAACAATTCATAATAAAGGCAGTGAAATAGTTTATTAAATATTAAATAGAGATAATATTTAAAATATCTTTACGTCAATAAAATACCAATCAATATGCCAACTGAACAAAAAGAATAAGCAAGGTCAAAATCGTGTTCATTTTGTATTAGAGCAACAGAGGTAAATAAGAGGTAAATAATCGAGTTACTAAGATACGTTACAAGCTTTACGACATATTTCCAATATAACTCTCAATATTATAGGTAGTAAAGGAATTTATGGAACATTAAATATTATTTTGACAATATTATTTTGTCGATTATATAGAAAATATATCAATAATTTTTTTTTTAAAAAAGGCGTTAATGACCCACTTCATTGTGTATTAGGGCAGCGGGTCTTGCTAAGAAGTAAAATCGAGTAACTGAGCAACGTCACAATTTTTACGACACATTTCTTATAAAACAATCAATAATAAAGGTAATAAAAACGTTTATTGAACATTATAGATCATTTTCACAGCCTCATTATGTAAGTTACATGGTAGAACTACCAATAAACAAAGGTAATGAAAAATAGGTCAAAATTCAGTTAATTGTGTATATACTCAAGTAACTATATTACGTCATAACTTTTACAAGTCTTTCAAATATAATAATCAATATGACAGGCAATAAAATAGGTTATGAACAATTAAAGATACTTAAGACTTATTTCTAATGAATAAATCAATAATAAAGGTAGTAAAATAATTTGTGGACATTCAAAATTATGTTTACAATGTTTTTATGTTGGTTAGATGATATAGTAAATCTAATAATAAACCAATGTAATAAAAAAGATTAAAGATTGAGTTAGTTGTGTTTTAAGGTGGCAGATATCGGTCAAGTTGTATATAGTCAGGAATTAAACTAAGTCATAGCTTTTACGAGATCCAATCAATATAACAGTCAATAAGAAAGGTAATAAAATAGTTTAGGAAACAAATAATATTATTTTTACAATGTCCTTGTATTAATAAAATAGTAAGTTACCAAATGAACAAAGAGAATATTTGAGATCAAAATCGAGCTCACTTTGTATTAGGACAACAAATATTGCTAGGAGGTAAAGTTATGTAAGAAACATAACATTTTTACGACATATTACCAAAAAAACAATCAGCAATAAATGTAGTAAAATAGTTTATGGAACACTTCTTATCGTTTTTACATTATTTTTATGTCAGTTATCTAGTAAAATTAGCAATAAAAAATTATAGTAAAGACGAGGTCAGGATCATGTTGAATGTGTTTTAGGGTGGCAGGTATTGATAAGAGGTATTAAATCAAGTAACTAAGGAACGTCTTGATTTTTATGAGATATTTCCATTATAAAAATAAATAATACAAGTAGTAAAATAATTTGTGCAACATTAAAGGTCATTTTACAATGTTCTTGTCAGTTTTATGGTAAGACTACCAATAAAATTATAATAATAAATGTCAAGATCCATTTCTTTATGTTTTAGTGTGGCAAGTATTGTAAAGAGTTAATATTCAAAGAAATGAACTGCGTCAAATGTTTTACGAGGTCCTTTCAATATAACAATTAACAAGAAAAGTAGTAAAATGTTTTATGAAACATTAAATATCATTTTTACAATATCCTTGTATCAATTAACCGTAAAATGCCAAATGAATGAAGAGCACAAAATAAGGTCCAAATCGGGGTAATTGTGTATTAGAACAACAGAAAATGCTAAGAGGTAAATAATCTAGTAAATCAGAAACGTCACGATTTTTATGACATATTTCCAATAAACCTATAAATAATAAAGTTAGTAAAATATATTTTGAAACCTTTAATATCATTTCCCAATATTCTTATATCAGTTGTATTGTAATACTACCAATAAACAGATATAATAAAAAGGAGGTCAAGTTCCACTTCATCGTGTATTAGGGCGGAAGGTATTGCTAAGAATTCTATAGTCAAGGAACTAAACTACTTCATGGCTTTTACGAGATCTTTCCATAATAACAATCAATAAGACAATATGTAGTAAAATAGTTTATGAAACGTTAAATATAAGTTTTTCTCATATCCACATATTCCAAATAAACAAAAAGAAGAGACAACGTTAAAATCGTTATCATTGTGCATTAGGGAAGCAAATATTGCTATGAGGTAATTAATCGATAACTAAGCACAGTCACAAATTTTACGATAAATTTCAAATAAAACAATCACTAATAAAGGTATAAATTCGTTTGTGAAACACAATTTATCTTTTTTACAATATCCTTATGTCATTTATATAGTAAAAATACAAATAAAACGATAACAAATCAAAAGGTCAATATCCGATTCATTGTGGCTATAATCAAGGATCTAATTCATGTCATAACGTTTACAAGATATTTCAAAAATAACAATAAATAAGTCAGCTAGTAAAATAGTTTATGAAACATTATATATCATTTTTACAATATCCTAATCTCAGTAAAATTATAAGAAGAGAAGGTCAAATTCCAGGCCTATTGTACTAGGGCAGCAGATTTTGCTAAGAAGTAATAAATAGAGTAACTGAGAAAGGTCTTGATTTTTAAATCTCAATAAAATAGATTCTGTTCATGATAGGTTTTTACCTGGATGACAGTTAAAAAATCATATGTCTATGTTTTGGGTTACCAACACTTGTAAAAGATCACTGTTTTGTTATAGATGTTAAGATTTTATTTACGTGTTATATTTTACATTTAAAATAACGTAAAGTTTTCTTATACTGTTTCTAACTTTTAATAATTTTTACCCAATCAGAAACAATATTTAAAACATAAATAAAAGTACTTATTCTTCGTTTTGGAATGTTATCTATGAGGTGTAATAAAGTACATTTATTAATACCTTTTAATACAGACATCATATTTACTTGAAAAAGAGAAAATATTTGTCATTTTTATATACATAATAAATTATTCTATGATTATTTTATCGTATTTCTAAATATTTAACTGAATAAAATATGTCTATCCATGCGTGGGTGCATCATTTAAAGAGCTTGTTTCCGTCACATTCAATCACATGGTTTAGATTCATCGGTCGCCATTTTGAAGCTATGTTCGTTAAACCTTTTGTGAACGTGATGTGAACAATATATTTTTAAGTGAATAAAATGATAAATAAGTTTTATGCCCGATCTCAAATAAATATATAAGATAACATTGGCCTTAATTATTGTGGTTAGCTATCAAATTCATACATTATCTTACGTTTTCATTACAGTTATCCAAAGTGACAGATGTCCGCTGTTGGCGTAGGGATGTATTAGGGACTATTTTAACGACATATTTCAATAATAAAGGTAGTAAAAGTAGTTTGTGGAACAAAAAGATCATTTTTACAATCTCATGTTATTAAAATAGTAACATTCAAAATTAACGAATAGAACATGATAATGTCAAATCGTGTTTTTTCTTTATTAGGGGAGCACAAGAACTATGGGGTAAATAATTGAATACCTCTGCCACGTCGATTCTTTAACGAGACCTTTCGAATGAAACAAATGTAGGTAGTTAAATATTTAGTAGAACATTAAAAATTATTTTTAGAATAGATAACTTTCAGTTAAATAGTAAAATTCCAAATAAATAAAGATTAGTATAAGAAAAATTGCAAGATCTAGATCTTTGTATCTATTGCTGAGAAGTAAATAATTGAGTAACTGAACTACTACACCAATTTTACTAGATATTTCCAATAAAACACTTGATAGTAAAGGTATTAAATAAGTTTGTGAACCATTTAATATCAGTTTAATAATAAGTAACTTAGTGTCGGTTAAATAGTAAAATTCCAAATAAAAATTAAATGGCAAATTAGTTCAAAATCTAGGTCATTGTGTATTAGGGCCACAGGTATTGACAAAATGTAAATAATCTAGTAACTAGAACTACGTCACGATATTTTACGAGATATTACCAATAAAGAATTAAATAATATAGGTAGCAAAATAGCTAGTGAAACATCTAAGCTTCGTTTCACAATATCTCGTTAATGTTTTCGTTATTGATTCACTTGATGGGTAGGAAAACTTTAGAATTTAATTTATCTTCAGAAGTTTCATCCTTTGGAAAAATTCACGTAATAATATTAATAATGTCAAAGGCTTGTAATAACCGTCAAATTCAATGAAAATAACTATTTGATAGTGTTATAAAATCTCTCTAAATCAAACCTGGCATCACTTGTTTTAGCCGAGGAGGTTTCAAATTGGTGGATTTATAATAATGGTCTATAAGCTCACCCAGTTGAGTGAGTTAACCAATATATCATCTTTGTATACCACCCCTCAAACATCCGCGTTGATGAGTTAGTTGACTCCATTTAAAGCAGTTCTGACTTTAGAGAGGGATAATCTGTTCAAAAATTGAATTAATTACCGATAGTTTGTAGATTCAGCATAAAAATATTCACACTCCGTTTAATATCTAAGGTAGCAATCTTTACCTTGATGGACTACACTAGGGCCCTATTTTATAAACTACAACATAGGTAAAAACGTTGCAAGATATATGTTAGCCAAAGGTATCAAACATATTTGACATTGTATTCACAGGTGTGGCGAATGAGAAGTGAAATTCACCACACCATGTAAAAATTGAGAAATTAGGTGGCTCAATAAAATATTTAAAACAACACGAACTGTTCGAACAAGTTAATTACACTATGACTACTCCCTAAACACCTCATACTCGAATGATTGAGATTAATCAAATTGAAAAGTTGAGTAAATTTAATGCACAATTTAACAGTTATTTTGTCTGGCAAGCTGCTGAAACATTTGCTGTATATTTGAACTTAATGCATATCTTAGCTCCGCCTCCAAATTGACATCAAACATTCGAGATCCGTATTTTGACTTGATGACTCATTCAGAGAAAGGATTACTTCCAATAATATGCAGGAAATATTAAGTTAAAACCAGCACACGCATTGAGGAAATAGTTTATTATACTGTGAATGTTGGAAAACTTAAATTCGCCACATTTTGTCAATTCCCCACTTGTGGCAATTGGCTACAAGATTTCCCACTTCGGCATTAAGATATATGTTTTTAATATTTCACTTTTTAGATACTATATCAATTTGGAAATATTAAAGTTGATGATTACGATAGGGAATGCTGAATATGTTTATTAATTTTTTTATTTTTAGCACCGCGTCTTACTACTGGTTTGGGTTATACGCCTATATACTAATTGCACGAAAGTATTAGGAATTAGGAAGGTGTTAACTTAGAGGAAGTGCACCCAAACTTGCATGGAGGGAGAGTGGAAAAGCATTAAATAAAAAACCACCCTCAGCAGACCTGACCGGTTTCAAACCTTCAACATCTTTGGCAGGCTAGTTTAGCACGCAAATGCCGCGTTAGACCACGCGACCACCGAAGCGAATATGTTTGAGTTATTTTTATACATACTGGCAGGCCTATTATTAAAAGGTATTTTTACTTTCTATCTTATAGGTAGAGAAAGTATTGTGATCGCCAAAAAATTTAACTCGAGATTTTGATGAATCTCGACGTTTCATGACCCCCTAAATCCGATTTTTTTTTTTTTTAAATTTCCGTCTGTCTATCTGTCTGTACCTCCGACTAGAGCTTAAACTATTCTACCGATAGGGATAAAACTTGTCATATAGGATTTTCATAGGGTTGCCCCGAGGAATTTTAGGAATTGGATATCAAACCCTAAAATTAAGGATAGTTTACTGAGGGGCAAAAAGAGAAAAAGTCGATTTTCTCAAAATAGGCTCTAACGATTTTGATTAAATTTCATTTCAAAACATTTATAAATATTCTAAACAAAATGGTTACTCTCAAAATTTCGCCAAAATGACTTTAAGAGCTCCGGTCTGAAGCGTAAATTTTCATTTTTTATCATAGCTCTAAAACTACATGCGATATGAAATTACTTATCATTTCAAATATGTAGATCTATTTAAAATTCAAATCTTTTATTTGTAACATATTTTTATGAAACCAATAACTTTTAAGCTATAAACATATATATATATATATATATATATATATATAATATATATATATATATATATATATATTAACTTTTCGAACACTAAAGATAAAGTATTGCGCCCGTAAATAAAATCCAACCTGAATTGTTGATGATGTCAACGTCTCATGACCCCCCTAACCCTAAAAAGTGGTCTTTGCAATGCCGTCTGTCTGTGTGTCTTTTTAACCCCAAAATTAAGAGAGGTTTAGTAAAAAGTGAAAAAGGAAAAAATCGATTTTCTCAAAATCGATTCTAACTATTTTGATTAAAACTTGTATCTAGGTGTTGATTAAGATTATAAATAAACTGTAAATTTTCATTTTCCCATGAAAATGTGTTTTAAGGTACTTTACAGAAGCGGAAATTTCCATATCTCCGCAAATATTTGAGATACTAAATAACTTTTCATTGCAAAATTGTAGTATTATTAAAAATTAGAAACTTTTATATGAAATATATTTTTATTAAACCAACCTTACATAAGATATTGGCAAATCTATTAATACAATTTTGTGAGCTTTAGTTGTAAAACGATACTACTTGGTATTTGCGCAATAATTCCCCTATGCCATAGAGTAAGAAATGAGTAAGTCTCTCAAAAATTGTATGTTATTTTACCTTAAACATCTTAGGAGAAATATTTGTACAACAATGATCTATCTCCTTCATTTTAGACTCAATAGTCAATATTTACATTTTTTTGGTCAAAATTTATAAATGAGGAATTTAATGGCAATGCAATAACCATAAGGTGTGCAACCCCTAATGTCGAAAATTTTAAACCGGAAGTCGACATTTTAATAGGAAGTGTTGACCCTTGTGGACCCAATATTAATATTTTTACTTTCTTGCTGCCTTACAGGTAAAGCAAGTATTATTATGATCGTAAAAAAAATTGAACTGAAGGTTTTGATGGATGTCGACGTCTCATGACCCCCAGAACCCTAAAAGTGGTTTGCCCAATGCCTTCTGTCTGTCTGTCAGTCTGTACCTCGAGCTAGGGACTATTTTACCGATTGGGCTAAACTTGGTATATAGGGTTTTCATAGGTCTACCTCTTGGAATTATCGGAATTGGATATCCAACCCTAAAATTAAGAGTAGTTTCCTTAAGGGCGAAAAGAGAAAAAATCGATTTTATCAAAATCAGCTTTAAAGATTTTGATTAGATTTCATTTCTAAGTTTTGATCAATATTTTAAAGCAAATGGCTACTCTCAACTTTTCGTTAAAATTACTTTGGGGTTCCGGTCTGATGCGTAAATTCTAGTTTTTAATTTTATCTCCATAAGTCTTTGAGATATGAAATTACTTATCATTGCATACATGTGGATATATTTATAATAAACATCTTTTACTTGAAATTATACTACTATAAAACACATGGCTGACTCACTCCCTCACTCACTGACATTAATGTTTACCCACTTCCAGTTGAGCTAGAAACTTGAATTTGGCAAACTTATTTTATAGCTTCTAATCTGTAACTGACGCGAAAATTCCAAAAAATTAAAAAATTTAACCCCCGAAAAAAATTCAAAATGGCGGAGCAATTTTAAAGTCAGTGTGGACCTTTCTTTAGGGGTCTCTTGTGGCTAAACGCTAAGACCTATCAAAAAAGAGATTGCACCAGCAGATACGAATTGGCGAGATCCACAAGTTTGGTCCTATTACTTTTGGTCGTGTCTCCATCGTTTATACCTTAGATAGAGCTATATTTTTTTAAATTTTAGGTCAATTTTGCACATTTTTAAAACATTTTTTTAATTTCAAAACAACGCTGGAATTACATTAGTTTACATTAACATGCAAATAAAACTCAATGGGGACTTGGGGGCGGAGCCCCCAACGAGCAAAGTGAGTCTATTTTTATAAACCGGAAGTTTTCAAGCTATACACAAATATATTTTTCTTTTAACTCTGCCAACACTTCAAGGTAAAATATTACGACGGTCAAAAAGATTTAGCCCGAGATATTGTTGGACGTCGACGTTTCATGACCACCGGAACCCTAAAAAGTTGTTTTTGCAACGCCATTTGTCTGTGTGTCTGTCTAGCCCTAATATTAATAGTAGTTTACTAGAAGATGAAAATAGAAAAATTCTATTTTCACAAAATCGGCTATAACGATATTATCTCTCTCATTTTAGACTCAATAGTTAATAATTACCTATTTTATTGGTCAAAATTTTTAAAAAAGAAATTTAATAGCAGTGCAATAACCATAAGATATGCATCCCCTAGTAAAATGACAAAAATTTTAAACGGAAGTCAAAATTCTAATACGAAGTGTTGACCCTCGGGGACCCAATATCGTTACTGTTTATTGGTCTATATATACAAATGAAGACATTAATTCTTTTAAAATAAAATATGGAATTTAAAACCATGGGTCAAAAAATGTTTTACATATGTCTAGCGCAATTTTTTTCTCGGGTTTGCTGGTGTATATTAAATTCAAATTTTGAGTAAATATATCCATATCTAAACAATAGGGTGAGAAAGTTCGTGTGGAGTTCCGTACCATTTATTATAGTTATATGACTTTTTTTAATTCACTAATTTCGAATAAATTGGTAGGCCTATAGTTAAAAAAAAATACAAACCCATAGGACCATATGTACCAGGACAATAAACACTGCTAAGACGGTATTATATATAATACTAGTGGACCCGACAGACGTTGTCCTGCCCGAACGTTGGCTTTTCGTTTGGGTGGCGTTGTTGATTTCGATAATAAAACGAATACTATGTGATCATCACAATTAAAAATTCACAATGAACTCCAATTAGTGAGTTACACAAATATTACAAATTCAGTGTTTGTCAAGACAACATACAAAATAAAACATCTTTTCATTTTTGGAATTTCGCCCACAACTACACAAATATCAGCTGTATTGAAAAAAATTGCGAAGCTTGTTTACAAATTTGTATACCGGGTACCGTTAATTTTTTTTTATTGATCCCCCCAAAACCCCCCAAAAAATCCCTAAAAAATAAAAAAATCCTAGAACCCGATTTCAGCGCCACCTACCGGGTCCAATTGTCAATCTAAACCATCTACGGACTCACTCAAACACACACAAAAAATTTCAGCAAAATCGGTCCAGCCGTTTAGGAGGAGTTCAGTGACATACACACGTACAGAAGAATTATATATATTATAAGGGTGGACAACCCTTATCACTAAGGGGTATGAAAAATAGATGTTGGCCGATTCTCAGACCTACTCAATATGCTCACAAAATTTCATGAGAATCGGTCAAGCTGTTTCAGAGGAGTACGGGAACGAACATTGTGACACGAGAATTTTATATATAAGATATAAGGGTGGACAACCCTTATCACTAAGGGGTATGAAAAATAGATGTTGGCCGATTCTCAGACCTACTCAATATGCGCACAAAATTTCATGAGAATCGGTCAAGCCGTTTCGGAGGAGTACGGGAACGAACATTGTGACACGAGAATTTTATATATAAGATTATCAGGTAAATAAGATACATCTAAGGCTGTACGAGCTACTTTCAGTTATTAAATTACTAGATTGGGTATAAACAATATTCACTACATGCCCATACCATTTCAGCCTTGCTTCCTTTACTAGATCATGTACTCCCTATAACGCTCTTTCTCAGATAACTTCATTCGTAATCTTGTTTCTCCTTGTGACAGCTAACATGTTCCTCACAAACTTTATTCCCTTGGCCTCCACTTTCCTAGATTCGCTTACAATCAATGTCCATGTGCCTATCAGTACAAAGTACGACCTATACAACACTTTCTAATACTTAAAGGGCACTTCTCTACTATTATAGCAGGTCTCTTTTACACACCTTTAGAACAACTCCCCATGCTGCCCTCTTCTTATTAAATCCTTTTTACTCCCACCGATCGACTCATTCCCACTTTCAAGATATTTTACACTCTCTACCCTTCTCAGCTAAAATACTACTACTATATAAACTAATCATCATTGTAAAGACATTTTATCAAATCATAAAAATTACCAAATACATTATAATTGAATCACTGTTCAAGTTTAAATACTACAATTTTGAAGTTTGTAAGATATATTATTAAAATACCGTCATTGCCGTTACTCTATATTTATTTTGTGCAAATACTTAAAGAATCATTATTGACAATATGATACCAATAATTATCAATTTTATTGTTAGAAAAACAGTAAAATGCACAATGAACAAAATCAATAAAAGCTAGGTAAATTTCCAAACTATCGTGTATTAGGGAAGCAGGTATTGCTAAGAGGTAAATAATCAAGTAAATTAACTACGTCACGAGCTCTACAAGGTGTTTCGAATAATAAAATATTATTGGCAGTAAAATAGTTCATAAAACATTTAAGCTCTCTTTCAAAACGATTCGTTATGACTTATCAATGTGTTTAGGTCAAAGAAATCACTAAGTTGGCTTTTACATAAGTTATGTTAACTATTACATTCACATAAAAAGGTTTATAGTATTTATTAGCTGTAATATGAATTAATTTCAATTTATGTCCGTAAAAAATAAATGGAAAAAGACTATCACACAAACTTGTTCATATTGTGTATTATAGCTACGAAGAAAATTTTCAGAAAGAGGGTTTCAGTAAACTAACCTTAAATAATGTTTCCTCATAAAACAAAAAACATAATTTTGTTGATTTCAACAAGCACTCATCATATATCAATTATAAACCAAATTGTTAAAATATTATTTTTAAATTTTAAATTTTCAAAAAGAAGTTATTTTTAAACTACCTTTAAATTATTATGTAATTTGTAAAAATAAAAACTTATCCTAATTTAACATGAAAATGATTCTCCAAGTGAACTCAATCTTTAAGCACAATTTCGTAAAAGGTCAAATTTTCTATAATTTGTCGTAATTAAAACACCAATAAGCTGATTTATTTAAAAAAATTAATTTTATCATGTATAATAGTTTCCTGATACTAATTTTGAACAAAGTCCGTTAACGCTATTTAAAAAGATCAAATTTTACAAAAATTAGTCATTGGTAAGCCAATAAAAAATGTATTTTTTTAATTAAAATGGTATATAAGATCTTATAATGTAAAACCCTAATAGATACCTAATATGAACCAAATTACTAGAACTATTTTTTAAAATACCTTTTCAAATTAAAAAAAATTGTTATCCGTAAACTACGCTTAAACAAACTTTTCCTTTAAAAAACCAAGTATATTTTATGTGTCGGGTCTGTCAGTTCAAACCGTCCCCAGATATATATTTTAAACAAAATCTTAAGAGCCATTTCCAAAATTTTTCGAATTTTAGAAAATCACTCATCTAGAAACTAACCTTTAACTATTTTTTATCCAAAATACAAGTATGGTCTATACATAGTTAATTGTGGTCAATTGTTCTTTATATAACTATTTTAAAGCCATTTAGAACCATTACCCTGTCCTTTATATAAGGGCTAAAATCCAAACTCAAAAATCTTCCCGAGGTATAGCCTTATTAAATCTAAATATCAAGTTTCAACGAAATCCATCCAAAAACTTTTTGATCCAGTATCAAAGACATGAAGACAGACAGACACATGGGGACAGCCTGAATTTAAAAATCTACATTTTGGTTTCATGTTCACATAAAATATAAAAATTCCTCATAATTATGAGATAGATTATTATTAATGATTACAATACTTTATCTTGAGGAGGGAAAAAAATTCAAATTAACCAATCAAGAGGGTTAGATTATCTCACAAAATCAAGTATTTAATTTTTAATTCTGACCTAATTGTGTTTCAGATGAGTAAAAGGGCTAGAGGTTGATTTCCAAATATCCAGAAAAGCTCACATTCATTCTCCTGAATAATTATATGTAGCATATATCAGAAAATAATTGGCAGGATGCATCGTACAGACTATCTCTCTCTTTTATATTAAAATAATGACATTTATTAAAAACTCTTAGGTTTTTTAAACAAAAATGTAATAAACATAGTTGCAGAAACACTTCCACCAAATAGAATAAATGAAATAATATAGACTGTTAATAGTGAAAAAAGAGGAACATATAATATGTCAACCAAAGAGCATAACAAACAATAACACATTTCAAAGACTTAAAAAAAATTATATATACTTAAAGATAAAAAAGTAATGGTTTTATAAATATATATTTCGATTAAAATATTTTTATTCTAACATTACTACAACATTCTAGTAATAAGTTACTTTCATCTCTCAAAAGTACCTAGAGTATAATCAAAATTGTAAATGTCCATAAGCGTAAGGTGTCCTCAAATTCCTTTCTTATGTAAAAAATTATGGTTGCCATTATGTTTGTGATATTAAACAGTAACTATGTACAAAGTTTAACCAAAATCAATGGAGTGGATTTCAAGAAAATCTATGTTTATTTTATATTTTAACCTTTCTTTTTACTATCTTTAATTCTAAAAATTCCTCGGCGGAACTTATGATAACTCTATAAAGTTTTGGCATTATCGTTTTAATTATTCTTCTCTAGGCCGAGATACAGACAGACATACTGCGTAACGAAAACAATCTTTTCGGTTTTAATGAATCGTTAACATTTATCAAAATCTCGAGTTCAAACATTTTTTTTTGACTATTACAATAATTCTCTCTCCGACGAGTCAAGAGAAAGTAAAACAAAAACATCGTTGTTGAATAAATTGTATTGTTTAATTGAACACTTTGTTCCTTATTTTTTCATTTGGCATATTTAACCGTGAATGATGCAGTATCCAATTAGGTGTCCGCGAATGTAGAGTTTTAGCTGCTCTGAGGGAACAAAACATTGCCTAGGGTATACCTTGGAGGTTATCTACACGTCATACATGCATTAAGGTAATGTGATGGTGAATATGGAGGTGTGGATACTATGGAAATATAAAACATAACTTAAGTCTCATTAATCAGACAATGGTGACCACAGATACAGTCCTCCTTTCGGGGAAAGTACATATGGTACCACCGGGGATTGAACCTAGGACATTTAGATCAGACCAGTGGCGCTAGTCAACTACGCCACCGAGACGGGTGTAGTAAAACAGTTTATGAAGCATTGAAGCCTACTTTTACAAGATCTCACCATTGTCTTCGTTAGGTTATAAATAGTTAGGAGTTAGAAACGACTATTTTTGGTATTTAGAAAGTAGTGCAAGCCTCCACGTAAATATGTTCGTGGTACCTAGTAAATATTAAATTTAATTCATCTTTCAAAATAAAGTAACACCCACCAATCAGGAAAGTTACATATTTTTATGTATAAATTAGACTAATCGTTTCCACTTATAATCAAGGGGCATTAAAATGTATAGCATATTCTTGAAATTGTTACCAGGCCCAAAACTTTGATTCATATATAAAGTTGCAGGCATAACCTTTAAGATGACTAGTTAGTCGACAACATTTAAAGAAATCGCTAAGGTAGTAGATGTGTGAACGTATAAATTAATAGTGTACCTTACATTAACTCTAAACGTATATATATATATATAAATATATATATATATTAGTTTGGAGTATATATATACTAGCTTTGCTCGTTGGGGGCTCCGCCCCAAACCACCGGTGGGTTTTCTTTGCAAGTGGTTGTAAACTAATTTAATTCCAGCGTTGTTTTGAACGTAACAACTTAAAATTACCGGTATTATATTTTATATACCACACCAACTTTAAAGTTGCTCCACCATTTTGAATTTTTTCGGGGGTTAAAAATTAAAATGTTTAACGATTTGGAACTTTCCTGTCGGTTACAGCCTAGAACCTATAAGTTTGCTAAATTTCAAGTTTCTAGCTCCTCTGGAAGTGAGTAAACATTAATGTCAGTGAGTGATTGAGAGAGTGAGTCAGCCATGTGGCTTTAGAGTAATATATATAATTTTGGATGGTCGTGGAAGGAATCTTAAGGAGCGATTGAGGATATTGAATCAAAACTGGATATTATAGTTTTTATTGACAAAAGTACTAGAAAGAGTATATGACAAACATTTAGACTAATGTGAGAATAATTACGTCTATAATAAGAGATAGGTTAGAAATGAGACAATCGTGTCAGCAACCTGTGCTAGTGTAAGATGTAGTTCGATACCCGGCAGGTCCGTTCGTCTCCACTGATGCCCGACCATGCCTCTGCGTGGTGGCTTTGGTTGCGGTTCCTATGTGTGCCCGTTAATTAGGCATCTAGTCGTGATTCTCTAAATAAGTTACACGAAATCTGGCTTCAACCACTAAGTTCTAAGGAGTAAAGACATCAATATATTGTACTCCTACAATGTTGAGCCTCTGCTGTTGCGCCTCTACTGTTGAGCCTCTACTGTTGAGCTTATCGAGTGAGACATAATCATCAGAAAGGGGTATATAACACCTCAACGATCTAGTTACCGACCTATCAATAATAATTGCGTATTTTGGTGTGACTGACATTATTGTTTTAACACGTGCGGTAACAAGCTTATTCAGCATGGAATAGCTAAACACATTTACATGTTATTTAGAATTATTGTTATTGTTTTTATATTTAATGTTGTTGTTGCTGACAGTGGATGGTCTACTTCGACATTATTTACATTAGATAACTAGTAAGAGAGTTAAGTCATCAGCAAATACTCCTGAGGCAGTTACATAATTAACTATGAATGGCTGCCTTTTTTTTTTATGAACGTGTTTCATAACCACATTGTCATATTCATATAGTTAAAGATTTAGTACATACAATTTCCAAACAATCGTTCATTTAATGACACTGTAATACATAATGTTCTGCATTTGTCAATTTTTAAAGAGGCAATGTGTTTTGACTGTTAGGATGTAAATATGGTGAGCTAATAATATTACTAGCTAAAATATATATATTTCGTACAGGTCATTATAAGTTATTTCTGTTACAGTTTGAATCAAACTATCCTAAAATGTAAAAAAAATAGGAGAAAAAACAAATTGAAGGAAAATGAGGTCGAACTCTAGCTCATTATGTATTAGGGCAGCAAGTATTGTTAAAAGGTAAATATTCAAGAGGGTGAAATTCGTAGATATCTTTAAGAACTCCTTATGGTACAATCTATAACACGCCTCGGTGATGTAGTTAGATAACATGCTAGTTTCGTGTTGATCTAGGTTGTCCAGGATGGGGAGATCGAGGTTCAAATCTAGCTCGTGTGAACTGAGGGTGGCTTACCCTAAATGGTTTCCCACTCTCCCTCCACACAAATACAGGTTCGCTTCCTCTATATTCAACCTTCTCAATACCTAACCAATTAGCGCAATTAGTACTTAAGAGTATAAACCTACCAAGTAGTAAGAAGCAGGGCTAAGTATTATTATTATTAATATTACAATCAATAATAAAGATAATAAAACTCTTTATGAAACATTTACTCTCAATTTCATAATGTCTTGTTAAGGTATTTATTATGGTTGGTCGTTTGTGTTAGGTAATACTAACCATTAATTTTGTCTTTCCGTTTACTATAATAGTCACTACAGGTAGAAATGTTCATCAATTTGATGACATGTAGTAACCATCAAATTCTACCCGTCCGTCAAAATAAGTGCTCGAGAGGGTTAGGTTTTATCTCTAAAGTAAGTTATCATTATATCTTTAATGCTAAGGGCGTGTCAAAAGGGTTGACTTGCTCTATAATTACTACTAAAATTAGAATTAAGGACAAAATTAAATCCTAGCAGCTAAACAAATTCAAGTATCTTTATTCACATGTAACAACTGAAAAAAAAAAGAAAAGATCTTAGAAATAAATAAAATTGAAATTCATAAAAATTTTGTGTAACCCCTGAGTCACAGTGTGACAAATGTAAACGTCACTCCAGTGATTGAAATGTTCAAAAGCTTAGTGCCACCTCAACGTTTTTTGTGTATCTGCGGTCCATTTATGTTTTGTAAATAGTGAATATTTTTTTATGTTAAACCTTTGTAACTTTCAGTATTATTCAAAGTTTTTAATAGATCGTATTAGTACCTTGTTTATTTATTTTAGCCCTGCGTCTTTCTAGCCTTTCAGCTTATACGCATATGTACTAATTACACTAATGTGTTAGGGATTTGCAAGGTTTAATTTAGAGGAAGTGCACCTACAATTTCATGAAAGGAGAGTGGAAAATCATCTAGGGAAACCCACCCTCATTGCACCGAACTGGGATTGAACCCCGATCTCCATGTCGTTGGCATTCTATTCTAACGCGAGAGTACCGCGGTAGACCACGCGGCCACCGAGGTGGGTTAATTAATACTATATTATTAATTATTACTATACTATATTATTAAAATTGGTATATTTCAGTTTTTTGGTATAAAGTGCGAGAACGAGAGAAAGCTTAGTAAAATTGCAGTGGCTATAACGTAACGTCAATAAAATAGGTTCAAAATAAACCAATAGTATCAAATTATTTCAACATATGTGCCATTGACAGACGGCATTGCTACGAGGTAGCTAACAGACAACCTGAGCTACTTTACGTTTTTTACGAGATCTCTTCAATAAAAAGAATCAATAATACATGTAGTGAAATATTTTGCTAACCATTTAAACTTTAACAATGTATTAGCACTACTGTCTTCTTTATTGATTAGCAGGGTTGGTAGATAATACATCTATTTTATCTTTGGCAAGTTGAGTAGAAATATATATATATATATATATATATATATATATATATAATTCATAGCTCATATTATATATGTGCTGAAAGAGTCTCTCTTTCACAATTTGACACTTTTTTTTTTTGCCCAATTTATAGAACAACCGGTAAAATATTAGTATTGTATATTATGAGTTTTACTTTTCTTGACAGAAGTTGAGATGTCAACAACTTACTAACCGAGAAATAGCAGGCATTTCCCGACTGTATTATTTTCCTAATTTCCAATCTAATATCGTTATTACTAGTTAAAATTGTTCATAAATGAGCCCTGAGAATACAAGTGGTGTAAGTCACTTTTTTTCATATTTGAGTTAACATTGTAAGCATGTGAAGAATTATTCATTCTGTCAACTGGTAAAGTGGTGTAGGTCATACTTTATATGTTTGCCACTAGAATACACAAACGCGTTTGTTGACAGAACAAGTGGTGTAAGTCGTGATGTGCTTTTGAATTTAGATGGTCTGATTCAAATTTATAAGTTATAATGACCACACTTAGTGATTTTACGATCGAAAATGAATTAATCAATTCATCATCTGGCTCCGAGTATGATCCAGAAAGTGAAACAACCTCGAATGAAGGTAAGATAATACAATTAAGCTGATATTTAAAATGATTTTATATGAATAGTTTTGGTTATATTTTTATGTTGCTTAAATCTTTTGTAGGGCCTAGTTAAAAATAATTCATTAGGCATTGCTTATTACTAATGCTACTTACATTGCTTCATTATAACTGTTTGCTAACTGTAATTTTTATTTTAGGCGAGAATAATGAACAATAACAATTTCCAACTCAGGGGATAGTGCCAACTATTTCGTGTGAGAAAGTTGGGTTTTGTGTTTTATGTTGCTTTTTTTTTTTTTTTTGGTTGTGTCTTTTGACACATTAGATTTTTACTTTTTGTCATTAGTTATTTTCAAAATCTTGTTTAGTGTTAGTGATAATAAATCTTTATTGAAGTTACAGTGCTACTATGAAAAATAACTTTGTTTAGTCTTTCAAAGTGATGGGAGTGGCAATGGCCACGTAATGCGTGTCAAGTTAGAGAGATTTAAATTTAACATAAATAAGTTTTTTGATCTATAATTAACAATTAAAAAACTACCTAACTTAGACAAACAGCTTTTGAGTTATTTAATTGCCTAATTCTAAAAATTGTTCACAGCACAAATGTTCAAAGTCATCAAATAATACAAATAATTGTAAAAATAAATTCTTAACTAGATAAGTTTTTTATATTTTCTAATTTTGATTAGTGCATAAGTTAAGTTGAACCTTTATGTATGCACCTAATTATTTTGAAAATATCATAAAAATCGGTGAGTTTTCTATATGGATCTAACTTTACCTCAAATAATCTCAAAATGAGAAAAAATTACTTACACCACTTGTATTCTTAGGGGCTCAAATATTTAAACTTATTAACCTTGTCAAATGACATGTTGTTCTAAGTAATCTCTAAATTTAAGTCCCCATTTGGTGTTCTCTGTTTTATCATACACTTAGTCTTTTGGCGATCACTTCTAAACCTATTTCCTTTCTAGACTCTAGTAAAATGTATCCATTTCTTGCAACAGTTTCCTTAATATAGCTCAACAAACTAGATCGTCTGTGTATTCTAATAGCTGCAATGTACCGTTTAATATCAACCCTTCCCTACTTTCTTGCATTATCCTATTAGCATACTCCAAGGCAAGATTGAAAAGCTATGGCGAAAGTACCTATCTATGTTTCAACCCATAATGTATTTCGAAATTTTCCTGATAAGCGACATCCAACACCAGGGGAGTATCCAGATCATTTTCATAGGGGGGGGGGGGTCATAATTATAAATAACATAGTTACTTACAATGTTAGATTTCTGTTTAAAGCCATTTAATAATTTCTCATTCACATTTGATCTTATGTATGTTTTAAACCGTGGTCATCTTCTCCAATTTTTTTAAATCAGACAGTTTTTATAAGCTATATGAAGTGGCCCTCATTCAACAATTTTTTAAATAAAATGGTTCACTCTATAAGCTATGAGTAGTCTTCGACTTGGTTTTTTATAATTAGATTCTTTTATAGGCCATTTAAAATGTTCCTCACCTAGACATTTATGAAACTTGGATGCCCCTAGAAGCAATTTAGAGTGATCTTCACCATAGTTTTTAAGATAATTAGATACCTCCAGAAGATAATCTTTGAAGTCGTCTTCCACCGATAAAATTTTGAAAATTGAATTCTTTTAGAAAATTCAGAATTTGGACTTGTCATCCTCAAGACATTTTTGAAGTTTGGTTGATCTTGGAAGCTATTTAGAGCTTTCCTTCCACAAATTTTCTGCCAGTTAGGTGCCTCTAGTCTAGTAGATATTTGAAGAGATCTTCTCCGGCAAATTTTTGACAATTGAATGCACCTATAAGTCATTTGGAGTTTGATTTAAGGCCATGTTTCAGCTTCATGTTCTATAATATCAGAAGATTTGAAATATATCTAGGAGGGAATTTATTCCAGAGAGGGGCAAATTATTTCCAGGGGGGCAGAGCCCACCACAGTTCCACACATACTCTATATTCGGTAGTCTTGGACGAACTACTTTCAAGCGATTATTAGCCTTCTTTAATGTGTGATAGTATACCATCTCTATTCGGAACAATGTTCGTTACTAGCTATGCGCGACTAATATTCGTACATGAAAACGAATATTTTTTTCACACTTGCGTGAATCATATCAAACATTGAATAAACGTGGGAGAATAACACACGTGTGGACTTAGCTTAAGAGGTGTCTGCGCGTAAAAAATTAAAAATTGTGTAAAATTTATCTGTGCTGTAATATCTTTCTAAAATTTGAACTTTCATTTTGTTTTTTGTATTAATTTTCTAACTTACACAAGGGAGTCAACTGACCCTTTGACCCGCGCTCCCCCTGAATCCATGCCTGTCCAACACGTACCCTGCCTTTCGAATCAGTCAAACATACCTCAATTAACTTGACCAGTTTTTTGGGTATCCCAAACGTAACTAAAATTTCATATAATTGATTTATTTTAACATACTCGTAGGCCTTTTTAAAATCTTTGTATAATTGATAAACCATCATGTTGTATTCAAACTTTTTTCCTAATATTTACCAAGTAGAAAAAATCTTATCCATTGTCCATCTATTTCGTCGAAACTCACACTGATGATTCACAATTATTTCCTCTGCATAAGGTGTAAATCTCTTTAAAATGGTGTTTGATAAAATTTTATATTTTGTGAAATGTTTAAACTCATTTTTAGAATGTCTTCTTAGTGTATTTTTCTTATTAATTAACATGGTGACTAATTAATAATGACCACTTATTTGTTTTATATTTATAATGTTCTGGTAACACTAAGCGTTGCGTTAAGATATTCATAATGTTGATGATACGAGTCGCGATCCAAACGTTATCGGACCAAACCTATAAAATAATGATGGCTTATCTTAGACTTATATCACATCTGTTATCCTATAAGCAGGCGCGGATACAGGGGGGGGTCAAAGGGTCAGCTGACCCCCCTGTGGTGTTTAGAAAATTAATTTAAAAAATGTATATTTAGAAATAAAATACTAAAAAATTAAATCATACAAGTTTTTATCTTTCCTAGGGATGTGCGAATGTTCTTTTAGTCTCAGGTGAAGCAAAGATTGAAGCATGCCAAGAAAGGTTGAAGCTGAAACCAAATACAGTTTTTTTTATCAAATAACACTATTATTAATTTTTAAATTATCTAATAATACTTCTAAATAAAGAGAAAGTTTAGTAGGGAAAAAACACACTATATTATATTATTTTTATGCTGACATATCTGAGTTTATTCCTGCTTGCGTTATAGGTAGATATAATTCAATATCAAGTTAGTGTTAAAATACTTTTTATTGCTGTTATGTGATTATTATAATTTATTTAAATGGGTAGTAATTAGTGATTTTCAAATATTTTCGTTATTTATAGAGGTTTTATTTTATCTTCAAAACTTCTCAAGATGCTAAGGTGGTTGTCGAAGTGACGACGTCGAATCGAAGGTGACTTAGGCTTCAACTTTGACTTTGACATTTCGAAGATTTGCACACCCCTACTGAATTCCTAGTGCAGGCTGTTCACCTCATACACCTGTCTTCAACACAAGTAGTGGACCGAGTTAAAGAGGGGTGGAGTGTGCTATTTTTAGAAAGACTTACCCCCTTCCAGTGAAAAGTACGCTAATCTGTTTCAAACCAGTCAGAGGTAGCTGGAAATATTTACTTTTAGAATACCGGAACGATTCGTTCGAGTGGCCTTAGACGAGGAACATTTTACGTGTGTGTTTCGTTTTGTTAATGCTTATGTGCAATAAAGTGTAATTTATAAATATTTCAGTCTATTTGTGATTATAATGACCTATGATGGTTTTCTTTACTCTTAGTAAACTGTGAGTGTGGTATTTATGTTTTGTTTTTTATGGTTATTGTGCTACTGCCTATTGTCATTGTGATACTGTGACTGTGATACTTCCTCCTGCTATTCAATTTTGTGTTAAATTATTGTCTTTGCTAGTTATGTGATTTGAATGCAAGTATTGATATTATAATGTCAAAAAGAAAGGGACAGACGGATTTATTTTGTTTTTTCAAGAAAAAAAATCCTGAATCAACAGGAAACGAAACTGTGGATTTAATTGAAAATAGTGCGTCAGTGAACTTAGTTTGTGACTCACCCTCAACCAGTGGATTTAATTCAAATACTAAAATCTCTATAGAAAGTGTAGGACCAGAAAAATTTGATATTGGCAACTTTGTTGGAGCTGAAACTATTTCCGATGACTTAAAATACCACATGCTAGTAGAACCGTGGACTCCACCACTAAGCTACAAGTTCCCTAATGTTGTTCAGTCAGGAGGTATTAGACATTTTCAAAGATCATGGCTGGACAAGTTTATTTGGTTGACGTACAGTGCTAAGGACAATGGCGCTTATTGTATTGCATGTGTACTTTTTGGATCAAAGGAAGGAGGTAGGAGTAGAATATCTCTCGGAAGCTTTGTACGGACTCCGTTTCTAAACTACAAAAAAGGAAATGAAATGCTTTGCGGACACGCCTCCAATGAATATCATAAAACAGCAATTATAAGATGTTCTGAATTTAAGAATACATTTGAAAACAGGACACAATCAGTTGAAGTCAGACTAAATTGTGAAGTGAAAAAAAGAATTGAAGAAAATCGAGCACGTTTGATACCCATGATAAAGACAGTTATACTATGTGGCCGACAAAACTTTCCCCTAAGAGGTCATCGTGATGATGGAGAGCTTAGCGAAAACGATAGCACAGAAAATGGGGGAAACTTCCGAGCACTTTTAAGATTCCGTATTGATGCCGGTGATAGTGATTTAAAAAATCACATAAAAACAGCACCCAAAAATGCAACGTTTATTAGTAAAACAACTCAGAACGAATTAATTGAAGCTTGTGGAGAAGTTATCCTTAGTAAAATTGTTAAGTCCATTAAAGCAGGGCAATTTTTTTTTGGTACTAGCAGATGAAACAACGGATGTTGGAACAGTTGAACAGATGAGTCTTTGTGTTAGATTTCTGGACATAGTTTCACTTAAAATTCGAGAAGAATTCTTAGGTTTTGTGGAAGCGAGAAATCTCAGCGGCGAGGCTCTCACAAACTTACTTCTTGAAAAATTAAACAATTTGGGACTTAGAATTGAAAACCTGCGTGGTCAAGGGTACGATGGAGGGTCTAACATGTCTGGTAAAATCAAAGGTGTGCAAGCTCGTATTAGGGAAAAGCAGCCTCTTGCTATATATATGCACTGTGCTTCTCACAAACTAAATCTGTCCATTTCTAAAGCATGTTCTTTAACAAGTGTAAGGAACGCTATTGCTGTGGTCAGTAACGTAACAAATGAAGTAAGAGAATCCAGTAAACGAACAGATTTAATGAAAGCAAAAATACATGAACAATATCCTGAAGAAACAAAGTGCAAACTCAAAACGCTTTGTGAGACGCGTTGGGTAGAACGACACGATGCATTTTTACAATTCTTACATGTTTTTGATGCAGTTGTATGTTTCCTACAAGTATTTGATGCGGAAGCACCATCATCAAAGTCAGCACTTTTACTCACCTCAGTTCTCAGGTTTGACTTTATTATAACTCTGCATATTGTTTCATTTATCTTCAGTCTAACAGTCACGTTGTCTCGTCAGCTTCAAAACCCTTCGTTAGACCTGAAAAACTGCTATAATATGGTAGCAAATGTTTTAGAGACATTGAAAGATTATCGGAATAACCCTAATAAATATACAGAAGTCTATAATGAATCGGTGAATTTGGCTGTAAAACATGAAATTGACATCACTATACCAAGGACCTCTCGAACACAAACTCATGGGCCAAATGTTGCTGCATATAGTCCTGAGGAATATTATAGACTAAATGTCTACCTGCCATTTGTGGACTATCTTATTTCTGAACTGTCAACTAGATTTTCATCAACTGGACATGATAATATTATCACATTATACGGTTTAATACCAGCATTTGCTAACCAAGACAATGAAATTTTATTACAAGCAGCTCAAATATATGCTAATGACCTTCCTGGGACTCCGTCAGAACTTCGTGGAGAGATTGACTTGTGGCAACAACGCTGGAAACATAAATCTAAGGCAGAGTGTCCATCTAGTGCGGTTGACAGCTTAATGCATGCTTCAGATGGTTTTTACCCAAACATTAAAGTTCTTCTCCACATTTTGTCTGTTCTTCCCGTGACTACTTGCACTAGTGAGAGATCATTTTCTACCCTAAGAAGGTTAAAGACATACTTAAGGTCAAATATGGATGAGGAACGATTAAATGGTTTGGCCATGTTAAATATTCATCGAAGCATAGAAGTTCATCCTGATGAAGTTTTGGAGAAATTTGCTCAAAAGAATAAGAGGAAAATTCAATTAATGCATTTATAAAATATGAGGTACGTTTGAACAATGTTTTGTATAGGTTTTATAGTTATTGTTATTATTAATTATTATTATTATTATTAGTAGTAGTAGCAGTAGTAGTAGTAGTAATTACTGTTGCTTTAAAAAGATACTTGCTATTGACATTATATAATTTTAATTTTTGTGGATTTCTAGAGTTATTTAGGTGACTACGCTGAGAAATTGATCAGACAAAAAAACTATCACATTGCTATAATGCATTTTCAAACGTTCTAAAATATTCTTATTTTACTTAAATAATAAGCTTACATTATTAGTAATTATGTTATTTATAATTAGCTTGACCCCCCTATGAAAATTTTCTGGATCCGCGCCTGCCTATAAGTAGTACATCTGGGTTTGATACAGTGATTTCAGCCCTCTTTTCATATCTGGAAGAGGCTTTGGAACTCTGTTGATGATATATTCTTCATTGTCTCCTGTGATTCCATTTAATCTCTCTTCTCTCATCAAATCTTCACCCTTTTAATATAATCTTTATCTAAGGAATCAGGAAAACGTTACAGGAGGCTAGTTCAGGGGAGTAATAGACCATGGGGAACTACTGATACGTATTTGGTCATAGACTGCTTCACATACAGAGAGCTATGTGCATGGGCGTGTTATCGTGATACAGTGGCCAATCCTACATGTGCCACTTGTCTGGATATTTTCACCTCACATCCTCCACCAAACGCTTCAAGATATCAGTTTACTAGTCCTGATTCACCATTTGGCCTAAAGAATGAACTTCTTCTAACAATTACCTCTGTGTTAAAGAAACAAATCATTACTCCGTACGTCCATCATCCCTAAATTTCTCCACACCTCCCTATCCTTGCAACCTCCCTTCTCTTTAACAATATCACTGTACCGTTTTAAAACTTTTATAATCACCTTTTCACATATTCGTCTACAACAATTAGCCACGTCTTACGTGGCCTACTCCTTCCTTTTGATCCACATTCTACCTTCATATATTTTCTCCACCACTCAAACCCCACTCATCCTCTCAACACGCCTAAGCCCAAGTAGGACACTTCCTTCACATTGACCTATTGGATTCCCTTTCAAACCATACTCCTTCAGCACCCATTCATTAGTAGCTTAGTCCATACGAGTTTTTACACATATATTAAAGATATCTCATATTAACCATGTTCAACCTGCTCTTGCGTTGCTCCTGATAAACCCACGATTCACATCCATAAAACAATATTGGCGTCAACCCACTTTTATTTACTTCAATCTTTTCTTTGCCTCTTTTGATACAACATAGTTCTTCGCAGTGGTCCACATACATTCAAATACTCTTTGAGATGCATTCATCCGTCTGTCGATTTCACCATTTATCCTTCCATATTTACAGAACATTAAACAGAGATTAAAGATAATTTTACAGCGTCCTAATGTAGATTAGTTAAATTTTAAAATTTCAAGTAAATAGGGTATGTAAAAACGAGTTCAAGCTATTGGTCGTTGGTTATTATGGCACTAGGTATTGTTAAGTGGTATATTGGGTAAGAATTACACATCGTCATAATTTTTATGAGGTCTTTCCATTGAAATAATCAAAATTACAGGTAAAAAAAATAGTTTATGAAACAATAAAGATCATTTTTACAATAACCGAATGTCAGTAATAATATAGTAACATTTCAAATGAACGATTAGAATAAACAAGGTAAAAATCGTGGTCATTGCGAGTTAGTAATGGATATATTACCAAGAGGTAAATAATTGACTAACCAAGAAACGTCACGACATACATGACATATTTACAATAAACAAATTAATTATAATGATGGTAAAATATTTTTGTAACATTAAAGATTTTTTTACAATATCCTAGTGTCTGTTAAATAGTAAAATTATAAATAAACAAAGATAAAAAAAGGTCAATATCCAGTTAATTGTGTTAATTGGGTGGCAGTTGAGGTGTAAGCTCAAGGAACTAAATTACATCATAACTTTAACGATATCTTTCCACTATAACAATCATTCAATCAATAAGAAAGGTAATAAAACAGTTTATGAAACACTAAAGATAAGTTAATTTACAATAGCCAGGAAAACATTTCACATGAACAAAGAGAATAAATAACGTCAAAATCATGGTCACTGTGTATTAGGGCAGCAGATATTTTTAGGAGGTAAACAATCGAGTAACCAAGCAATGTAACGATTTTTAATAAATATTTTCAATAAAACAACCGATAATAAATTTATTAAAGTAGTTTGTGTCACATTAACGATCACTTTTACAATATTTTTATGTCAGTTTTATAGTAAAACTACCAAAAATTAAGATTATTAAAGTGAAAATTAAGTTCATAGTGTATATTGTCAAGTTCCTAAGCTACGATATAACTTATAAGAGCGCTTTCAAATATAGCAATCAATAATATACGTAGTAGAATAGTTTATGAAACATTAAATATAATTTATTTTAACTATCCAATAGTTAGTAAAATATTAAAATTCCAAATTAACGAGAAGAACAAATAAAGTCAAAGTCATAATCATTTAGTATTAGGGCAGAAGCTATTGCTAAGAGTTAAATATCAAGTGATTGAGAAACGTCACAATTTTAACGACATATTACCAATAAAATAATCAATAATAATTAAGCTAGTAAAATAATGTGTGAACCATTAATTTTCATTTTTATATTATTCTTATGTCAGTTATATAGTAAAACTATCAATAAAAAGGTGATACAAAAGGTCAAAATCAAGTTCATTGTGTATTAAAACGGGAGGTATTGTTAAGTGGTAAATAGTCAAGGAAATAAACTACATCA
Source organism: Timema podura (assembly GCA_033556935.1). Lineage (NCBI taxonomy): Eukaryota > Metazoa > Arthropoda > Insecta > Phasmatodea > Timematidae > Timema > Timema podura. Next base: position 78,725,286 of record JAVRXN010000010.1, read on the forward strand.
TATCTTAAACGATATCTTTCAAATATAACAATAAATAAGAGAGGTGGTAAACTTGTTTATTAACATTAAAAATATATTTTACATACATTTATGTTAATAAAATACTACTAATGGGTCAAATGAACGTAAAAATAAATAAGTTCAAGATCGTGGTAATTTTGTATTAGGGCAACATACATTGATAAGAGGTAAATAATAGTGTAACGAGCAACGTCATGATTTTTACGATATATTTCAAATAAAACTCTCAATAATAAAGGTTGTAAATGATTTAGGGACCGTTAAAGATTATTAATAAAATATTCTCATGTAATTTATACAGGATGTTCCCGGGTTAAACGGCTAAACTTTGGGAAGTGGATCAAAAGACTAACTCAAAATGTATTTTGGAGATTTGATCGTTTCCGCTCTTTTTTCGCGCACACAGCAAAGAACTAAATAAATACAATAAAGTAGGAATTAATTAAATATTTTATTATTTAACCTGTTCAAAATAACGGCCTCAAGTCCGGAGACAAGTGTTGTAACTATCAATGACAGAATGAATGGCTGACAGTTATCGTGCGACTGTTGTTTCTTCGCACGCTTGCGTTATTATTTGTCGTAATGACTTAAGGTCATTAACAAGCACTTCATACGCTTTTTTCTCGAGAGCTCACCATACAAAAAATCTAAAGGGGTTATATCAGGTGAATGCAAAGGCCAAACCACAGGTCCAGCCAGCACGACCGATCCATCTTCTAGGAAAACTTAAATTGACGACAACTTCTGCAGAAAAAGGTGTTTTTATTTGGTTTTTTGCTGTTTGTACGAAAAGGAAGCTAAAACAAGAAAATCTCCAAAATATATTTTGAGTTAATATTTTGATTCACCACCACCTCCTGAAGATTAGCCGTTTAACCCGGGAACACCCTGTATAGTAAATATACCAACAAACACAGAAAAAGAGTGAAAAAGCGGTGAGGATCTACTTCATTGTGTATTAGGACGGCAGGTATTGTTAAGAGGTAGTCAAATAACTAAACTACGTCATTTTATTTACGAGATATTTAAAATATAGCTATCAATAAGACTGGTAGTAAGATAGTAGAAAATTATTAATGAACATTTTTACAATATCCTAATGTCAATAAAATAGTTAAACTCCAAATGAATGAAAAGAACAAATAAGGTTAAAATCGTGGTCAATGTGTATTATGGCAGCAGATATTGCTAAGAGGTAGAAAAAATCTTCAATGTGAGAAACGTCATTATTTTTTCGACTTATTTCAAATAAAACGTTCAATAATAAAGGTAGTAAAATAATGTATTGAATATTAATTTGCATTTTAAAAATATTCTAATGTGAGTTATATAGTAAATATACCAATAAACCACGTTAATGAATAAGAGGTACAATGTGTATTAAGGCAGGAGATATCACTAAAAGTTAAATACTCGACTAAGTGAGAAACGTCATGATTTTTACGACATATTTCCATAACACAATCAATAATAAAGATAGTAAAATAGTTTGGAGAACATTAAATGACTTTTGCAATATTCTTATCTTAGTTATTTAGTAAAATTACCAATAAAAAATGATAAAAAAAGAGGTATATACCTTTTCCAATGGGTTTAAGCGTGGAAGGTATTAGTAAGACGTATATAGTCAAGGAAATAAGCTATGTAAAAACATTTAAGAGATCTTTATAATATAACAAGCAATAATATATGTAATACAATAGTTAATAATACAATAAAAATCTTTTTTACATTATCATTATGTGAATAAGATAGTTAAATGCAATATGAAATGAAGAGAATAAATAATATCAAAATCGTATTCATTGTGTATTAGGGCTACAGATAACAGATAGGAGGTAAATAATCGAGTATCTGAGCAAAGTCACGATTTTTACTACATATTTCCAATAAAACTCTCAACAATAGAGGTAGTAAAATAATTTATGGGACATTAAAGATCATTTTTAGATTATTTTTATGTCAGTTATATAGTAAATATGCCAATAAACAAAGATAATAAAAACGAAATAAAGATCCTGTTATCTGTGTATTATGGCGGCAGTTATTTAATGTCCATGGTTACTTAGTCAAAGAACGTCATGATTTTTACGAGATCTTTCTAATATGACAATCGATAAGACATGTAGTAATTTATTTTATGAACGCGTAAAGATCATTCTTACAATATCATAATGTCAAGTAAAATAGTATTCTAGACGAATGAAGTTAATAAATAGTGTCAAAATCGTGGTCAATGTGTATTAGGGAATCATATATTAATAAGAGGTTAATAATCTAGCAAATGAGAAACATAATGGTTACTACGACATATGTTTAATAATACAAACAATAATGGAGGTAGTAAAATAATTTATTGGATAATAAAGATCATTTTTACTGTATTTTTATGTCAGTTATATAGTAAATATATAACTAAACAAAGATAATAAAAAAGAGGTAAATATACAGTTATTTGTGTATTATGGCAGCAGGTATTGCAAAGATTTATATAGTCGAGGAAATAACCTCCGTTACTAATTTTAAGAGGTCCTACAAATAAAGTAATCAATACGACATTAAAGCATCAAAGAACAAATTTACAATACATTAATGCGAGTAAAAAATATTATTATTCCAAATGAACGAAAAGAATAAATAAGGTTAAAATGTTGATTATTATGTATTAAGGCAGCAGATACTAAGAAGTAAATAATCGAGCAAGTGAGAAACGTCACGATTTTTACGACATATTTTAAAATACCTATGAATACTAAATATAGTAAAATAGTTTTTGCAATATTAATGGTCATTTTCGTAACATCCTTATGTCAGTTATATATACAAACTACCAATTTAAAAAAATTAAATAAGATATAAAGATCTATTTCAATATGTATTAGGGTGGCAGGTATTGCTAATAGGTATATAGTCAAGGAACTAAACTACGTCATTAATTTTACGAGATCCTTCAAATATAATAATGATCAATAAAACTGGTATTAAAATAGTTGAAAACAATTAATGAACATTTTTACAAAATAATAATGTTGGTAAAATATTGAAGAAATTCCAAAAAAACTTAGATAATTAATACAGTCAAAATCTTGGCCAATCTGTAATAGGGCAGCCTACATTGGTAATCGTTAAAAAAATCGAGTAACTGAGAAATATCATGATTTTTACAATATATTTATAATGAAACGATCAATAATAAAGATATTAAAATAGTTTTTTCAACATTAAAGATAATTTTTACTATATCCTTATCTTGGTTGTATAGTAATTACCAATAAACAATGATATTAAACGAGAGGTAAAAATTTATTTCATTGTGTATATAGTCAAGGAACTAAACTACCTCATAACTTTTAAGAAATCTTTCAAATATAATAATCAATACGGCTTGTATTAAAAAACGTTAGAAAGATTACGGATAGTGTTTACAATATTGATGTCAATAAAATAAATTCCCAATGTACGAATATAATAAATAAGGCTAATACGTGGTCATTTGTTATTAGGGAAGCAGATATTGTTAAGAGGTAAATAATCAAGTAACTGAGTATTGATACGATTTTACTACATATTTACAATGAAGCATTCAATAATAAAAGTAGTAAAATAGTGTGTGGAACAATAAATATCGTTTTTACATGATTCTCATGTCATTTATATAGTGAATTTATTAAAAAATAAACAAATATGATAATAAAAAAGAGCGTTCATGATAATTTTCTTTGTGTTTTATATCAGCAGGAATTTTTAATGGGTCGAGGAATTAAAATACGTTCGAACTTTTAGGAGAATTTTTAAATAATATAACAATAAATAAGACAAATAGTTAAATAATTTATGAAACATTAAAGATCACTCTAACAATCAATATCCTCAGTCTATTTAATATATTTGAATGTGAAATGGACGAAAATAATAAATAAGGTCAAAATATTGGTCAATATGTATTAAGACAACAGATATTGCTAAGAGGTAAATGATCGAGTATCAGAGAAACGTCCCAAATTTTTCGACACATTTACGATAAAACTATAAAAAATAAAAGTATTAAAATTGTTTGTGAAATATTAAAGATAATTTTTACAATATTCTTATGTCAGTAAAACTATCAATAAACAACAATAATAGTAAATATCTCAAGATCAACTTCATTGTGTACTAGGGAGGTAGAGCTATACTGTCAAATAATTAAATTACGTCATATCTTTTACGAGATCTTTCCAATATAACTCTCATTAAGACAAAAAATAGTTTAAATAACATTAAAGATCATTATTACAGTATCTTAATGTCAATAAATAGTAGATCCCAATGAACTAATAGAATAAATATAGTCAAAATCGTCGTCAATGTATATTAGGGCAGCAGTTATTGTTAAGAGGTATACTGTCAAGTAATTAAACTACGTCATATCATTTACGTGATCTTTCCATTATAACAATCATAAAGGCAGTAAAATAATTTGAGGAACATTAAAGATCATTATTACGATATCCTAATGTCAGTAAAATAGTAGAATTACCAATGAACTAATAGAATAAATATAGTCAAAATCGTGGTCAATTTGTATTAGAGAAGGAGATATTGTTAAGTGGTAAATAATAAATTAATTGAGTAACGTCTAGCGTTTTAGGACATATTTCCCAATAAACATTCGATAATAACAGTAGTAAAATAGTTTATGATACATTAAAACTTATTTTTGCCAAATTCTTAAGTCAGTTAACTTATATAGTAATTCTACTAATAAACATAGATAAAATTAATTATAAAACCCAACTTAATTGTGTTTAAGTACGACAGGTATTGTTACAAGGTATATAGTGAAGGTATTAAGCTAGGTCATAACTTTTAAGATATATTTTCAATATAACAATCAATCCAAGTAATAAAATAGTTAATCAAACATTAAATATCATTTTTACAATGTCCTTATGTAATTTAAATGGTACTATATCAAATGAACGAAGAAAATAAATAAGAACAAAATTAAGTTCGTGTATTAGGAAAACATATGTTGATAAGATATAATAAATCGAGTGAATGAGAATCGTCACGATACTTTAGAATTATTTCCAACAAAGTAATCAGTAATAAATGTAGTAGAATAATTTGTTGAATAATAAATATCATTTTTACAATATTATTATGTAACATTATAGTAAAATTATCAATAAAAAGATTTTTAAAAAAAGAGGGCAGGAACCTTTTCATTATGTCTTAGGGCGGCAGGTATTGATTGTTAAAATTTATATAGTCGAGTAACTAAACTACGTCAAACTTTTACGATAACGTTTTAAGAGAATAATCAATATGACGGGTAGTAAAATAGTTTATGAGAAATTAACTAAAGTAATATAACTTTACAAGTAAAACTCACAAAATTGTATTAATATACTTGCCAATATCTCAAAAACTGTTGGTTTTATAAAAATGTATTTCGTATAAAAGTTTTTTTTATTTTTAATAGTACTACAATTTTGCAATGATAAGTTATTTATTATCTCAAATAGTTGTGTAGATACGGAAATTTCCACAAAAGTCATTTTCATGGGGAAATGAAAATAGCCAGTTTATTTATAATCTTAATCAAAGCCAAGATACGTATTTTAATCAAAATCGTTTGAGCCGATGTTGAGAAAATCGACTTTTTTTCTTCTCGCCATTTATAAAACTATTCTGAATTTTAAGTTTAAACAGACACACAGACAGACGGCATTGCAAAGACAATTTTTAAAGGTTCGGGGGGTCATGAGATGTCTACTTCCATCAATATTTCAGGTCAGATTTTTTTATGGTCTCATTACTTAACCTTTAGTGTTCGGACCGGAGCCCTTAAAGTCATGTTTACGAAATATTGAGAATGAACATTTTGTTTGGACAATTTATAAATGTAAAGAAATAAAATTTAATCAAAATTGTTAGAGAAAATCAACTTTATCTCTTTTGCCCTTCAGTAAAACACCCTCAATTTTTAGGGTGGATATCCAATTCCTAAAACCCCTCAGGGCAACCTTATGAAAACCCTAGATACGAAGTTTTAGCTCGATCGAGAACATCGTTTTGGCTCTAGTCGGAGCTACAGACAGACGGAAGTTCAAAAATCATTTTCTGGGATTCAGGAAGTCATGAAACGTCAAGATTCATCAAAATGTCGAGATCGAATTTTTTGACTATCACAATTTTTCTCTACCTGTAAGATAACGTGAGAGTTAAAATGAGGTGATCATTTATGTTAAGGACGTATCAGAAAATGTGTTTTGTATCGGTATAAATTTAAAATTGATATAGCAAATAAATGCTTATCTCTCTCTGGATACAATGTTTTGTAAAGATTAAAGGATAGTTGAGGAAATCGATGCGTCCTGGAGATATATGTGGACTATTGAAAATAATGAAGTAGTATCGAAAGATATAAAGATGCCAGTTAAGTATGTAAAAGTGTGTTAACTCTAATATTGCTTTATGGATGTGAAGCGTGGGTTTGTCAGTAAAAAAACGAGAGCAGGATGAATGGGGTTGGAGTGTGATATCAAATAAATGCATTTTGAAACATTGATATAGTCAGGGTCAGTAATGAATGGCTATTGAAGGAATGCGAATTGAAAGGCTATCCAAAAGGTAAATGATAAAGAAGTGTCTTACGTGGTTTTGGCATGTAGAAAGGATTAGTGTGATCGAATGACGAAGGATAAAGAAAAGGACGTGGATCAAAAGGATGGAGTATGCCAAGGAAGACGTGGCTTAACATTAGATATTATGAAAGTGTGAAAAGGAGATTACATTAATAGTTTTAAAAATGAAACAACATATATGTATGTTTGATTCGGTGTAAACATTTCTGTAGAAGCGAGTGGAGTATGCAAGGATATGGAAATGGGTAAAAGTCATTAAAGATGGATTGAGTACGCAGTGGTTAATTTTTCAGATGAAAGAACAATACAATCCTAACACCTTAAAGGGAATGGGTGATAAGTTATTCGTGTATATGTATGTATTCTTTCACCTCATAAGAAAGATTAAAATACAATAATAGCCTTGCATTATCAACAAGCACTCACAGTTTTATATTTATAATATTCCTGGAACAATGATAAAACTTACTACTGTCACCTTATCACAAGCTTGAATAGCTCAGTCATAGAACATTAGACTCTTACCCTAGAGGTACTGGTTCCAATCCCAGTTGGAGCGATTTATTTTAGTAGTAACATGACTATCGATACTTTATATCAATAACCCACCACAACAGAATTACTGAATAATCCCACATTAGTTTATAATTTATGTTGATAATTTATTATCGACTTGTGAAATTATGATGTTTCATCTCTCTTAACGGTTTTCGTTGTTCATTTATTTGAAATATTTATTGCGTAGCTTCTTATTATAATGTACCCTTATTATTCATATCAATTTTGTTATTTGATTAGATATATAAATATCCAATAATCTACTTATTAAATTTGGAAAGTGGAATCACTTTGGAATATAAATAAAATATAACTGATATAACAATTGTTGCCGAAACCTGGGATAGAACCAGAGACCTTTAGAGCTTCAGTCTAACGCTCTCCCAGCTTAGATATTTCGGCTTCATTTTGTATAGTCTGAAAACAACGGTTAAGGTTTTTTCAATATATTTATTATATATTGATTATCACATTGATGTGTTTGTATTTTCTCCAGAACATTATTTCTAGACTTATCTTAAATGGGTTTGTGTTTTTTTATATATATAGTATTTAGTATAATTTAAATATTTCAAATTTACTGTAAAATCATAATATTAAAATTATATATCATACATCTCAACACATGTGCCAATGCAGATTGCTACACTTAGCAAATTGAATGTGTCTACAGACAGAACGGACCTTCTTAAAATATTTTAAAAAAATGAGGTCATCATATTTCTTAAGAACGTATTAGGAAATGTTTTTATTTCGGTATATATTTAAAATTGATATGACAAATAAATGCACATCTCTCTCTGGATACAATGTTTTTCTAAAGATTGAAGGATAGTTGAGGAAATCGACAGATGGGAGAATGAATGCATCCCGGAGAGTATTTGGATATATATGGACTGTTGAAAATAATGACTTTGGCTATCACGCTTGTTTCGGTTAGAGCCAGACAGCCGAGGACGGGGAGATTGAGGTCCGAATCACGGCAGAGTGAACTGGGGGATTTTTCTTAAAATGATTTTAATGCTCCCTCCACGCATATACTTGTTTACTTCCTCCTAATTCACCCTTCCCAATTTCTAATCCATTAGTGTAATAGTACTTAAGCGTATAAACAAAACGGGTAGTAAGACGTGTTGCTAAATAAATAAATAAGATAGTTCCTAAAAGGAAGAATCAAGGGGTCTGATAAAAAGGCGATAGAGACAGGATGAACACTTTTGATTTACTAGGGACAAACACATACACAAAAACTTATAAACCAACTTAACCTAAGACTAGAACACCAAACACTACTACAATGATGTATTACATCTGGGTAACAGAACTGAACAAGCCCTTATCGGAATGTACAGTATATATACATATCATTTACAGGTATGTACATGCTACAGTGGGCCAAAGAAACAATACATGTTGATTTGGTCCACTTAAGAACGCACATGGCTGTAAGACTCGGCTGTGAACAGGACAGATCAAAGCGAATATAAAATAGAAAGTCACTAAGAAACTGGCATGTAAATTTCAGATTCATGAGGAGGGAGAAGTTAAGGAGGGAGTTAAAAAACTTCTGATACAATCAAGTTATAGGTTATAATAATCAAGCCGCAACTATTAAAAGTGAACTAAAATGAAACGATGAAATAACATAGCATTCTCAAAGAGTGCCGACTGAAGATACAAAGGAGGGGGAAATAGGAGAATAGCATGTTTTATTCGAACAATACATCGCAATCCTTGGGAAACACCCGGTGATTCAATCAATAATAGTAATTTTGGCTGTGTGGGAATCAGATAAGAGAAAAAAATCTTTTGGAAACTAGCAGTTGAGATGCATAAGAATATGTGATTGATTACAATAAAAATACAATAATTGGTAAAACATAGTAAAGAGGAAAGCAAGTAAATGGATATCAGTATTAATATTTTTTAAATAGTTTCCAATAAACTGATATCAATTAATTATACAAGTGTTCCTTAAATAACGTTATAATTTTGATTCTTCCCTTATGGTAAAATCTGATTGCCAAACCCTTCCTTCACCTCTGACAATTAAGCGTCCAAAATCTAATAGTAAGCCAAAACTCAAATTCAGTGACATGGTGTGTGTTAACAAATCTAAAAATCTGTTTGAAAAGGGCTTCGAGAGTAATTGGAGCGAAGAAATTTCAAAGTTAGCAGTGTCATGTTGCGACAATCTGTTGTCTACAGGTTGACCGATCTTGATGGAAAGGAGATGGAAGGAACGTTTTACGAGCCCAAATTGCAACGCGAACGTCTTCTCAAAACTTTAATAGTTAATAAAATACTATGGGTCAAGGGTAAAGGCGCCAGAAAGAAAGTGTACGTGCAGTGGAAATGTTACCCCGCCAAATTTAATTCTTAAATTCCTGCCAGTTACATCAGCGCCCTACCATAAAGGACAAGTTTTACGTCACTTTTTCGAGTGATAGCTCTATGGGATATTTCCCGAAAATTACCCTCGCGAATTTCACCACGCAACTACCCTACCTTCTTACACTCGTCGGACAATGAGAAGTCGCTCTCGCCGAATTCCAATATCCATGTTCTATCACCACCGTAACCGAAGTCCAAACTCTTGTATGGTACAACTGGGTTGACGCTATTGGCGGGAAACAAATATTCAAGGATCATATTCCACCTGGAAATTTCAGCACTATCCATGAATTGATCAAAGCCCTAAGCGATGTAGAAGGGATTTTGGAGTAGTATTCAAGTACACATACACTAACATAAAGTGAACGTTATTTTTCTTCAACAAATATATAGCTGCTGACTCTATAGAGTCATCTAAGTCTACAGCTCGGTTTTGATCCTAATACTAATCTGATCAAAGTAGCATAGTCACCGTACGCCACCAACATTCTACTAGGCTTGCCCTCGCAAATGTACATCTACATGGATATCGACGATCCTCAGCCCGTGGGTAACATTGTGGCACTGCTTTTACGTATAGTCGGTATCAACAATACAAAATATCTCTACAGAATACTTAAGACAGTTCGTTATACTCCAATGCACTACGTGCCCTTTTTTAGAAGGGAAATTGAAAGCCTGGAAATCAATATAAGAACAGATACTGGTGAACCTGTACCATTCGAGTTTGGAAAAGTGTGCGTGAAACTTCATTTTCAATGCTGCTCAACATGAACTGTCCCTTCCAAAGATACTACGTCAACCAGACTAGAACAGGAATATCTTCGATCTACCACGGTGTACCCTATCAATGCAGACATGGACTAGGAAGTTTTTCAGTGGCCTTTTCAAGAGCGTCATACCATTGCAAAGAAGCGGTGCTAGAGCCATTGGAAAATGGGCGCTTAATATTAGTATAGGCGTACACTTCGACATCGCTAATCATCGCCGTCCTTTCAAAGAGGATCTACGGCAGAGTGTCGGTGAGGCTGGAACAAACCTGAAACGCAAGGCGGAGTAGAAGACCGACATACTAAAGAAAGAAGCTGTAGATATTTTCAGTTTAAATGTCGTTTCTACACCCTAGCCCTGCGAGTGTGCCATCAGTGAACTCGATCTCTTTTCCATCCCACCCACGCAAACCAGTCTTGAAAGTGGACAATGGGTCCAGTACAAACCTTGTTATCCATCCCTTCGACTTGGAGGGTAACTGGTTGATGTAGTTGATGTCCCGACGGCGGTGACGTCGTGGTCAGACACGCGTGGGTAGGAAGAAGGTAGGCGAGTGTGTTCCGGCAACATTAGTCGCGGTGGAACATAAGGATGTTCCGGCAACGTGAGTCGCGGTGGAACGGAAGGATGTTCCGGCAACGTGAGTCGCGGTGGAACGGAAGAATGTTCCGGCAACGTGAGTCGCGGTGGAACATGAGGAAGTCCCGGCAACGTGAGAGTCGCGGTGGGAGGTATGGTGATGGTGGAGAGGGAGAGAGGGTTAAACAAATTGCTCTTTCTTAACATATAACAATTTAATGAGCTCTCTCGAATAAGTGTGGTTCCCCAAGGTGGGCCACCACTGATTTGCCGAGGCTAAATGACCGAGTCTGACTGGCTGACTGGTATTGAGACCAAGGAATCACCGTGTTAAATACCCTCCACTGCTGCCTGGCCTTGTCCAATGGGAGAAACAGAGGCTTCCCATTGGTGCATGCAAGTGCCCATCAGGCGAGCCAATAGAGGCAGAGTTCTCTTTGGCGCTGTGTATAGAGGTGCACTCGTCACGGACGTCTTCGAAGACATGGACTGTGGAGCGGTCCAGGCAGTAGAGAGGTTGGATGGCGCGGCCTGTGCAAGTGCGGAGGAAAGAGACAAGGGGCTGACTCAACAGTGAGGGACAACAACCTGTCTCTTCCCTCACCGATGATTCGCCCACCGAATTTACCGTTACTGGTCAAGGCGAGTTCTATATCGATCTTTCACAGACCTTGCTCTATATCAGGGGGACTATTATGAAACCCGACGATGGCACTTTCACCAAGGTGGATCAAATCTCTCCCGTCAACAACTGGTTGCATTCGTTATTCCCACAGGTGGATGTGTTTTTAAACCAAAAACTAGTGTCACCGCCCATCAACACGTATGTTTACAGATCTTACATTGAGACGCTGCTCAATTACAAAAGTGAATCCAAAATCACTCATTTTACTTACGGTCTGTGGTTCGCAGACAGCCCCAGAACCTCTGAGGAGGCAAACGCCAGCAACAAGTGGTTTGAGGCTCGTCGCAGTCTCACTGCAAATAGTAAGACGGTGGATCTTTTGGGGTATCTACATGGTGATGTGTTTAAACAAGAGAAATACTCTTTTGAACGGCATCAATCTCAGTGTTAAGTTGGTCCGTTCCAGAGACGTTTAATCTTATGGCCTTCCCTGCAATCCCGCACTTTAAGGTTCACATCGTTGAAGCCAGTCTACTAGTGCGACGTGTCAAAGTAGCACCTATACTGTTGGCACATGCCAAGGCATTAAACATCAGCCCCGCAAAGTATCCCATCACCCATGTGGAAGTAAAAACACTCACTATTGCTACAGGTGTGCAAGGGAAATCACTAGACAACGTATTCACCGCACAGCTACCCAAAAGATGCATCGTGGGATTTGTATTAAACGCTCCATTCAACGGAGACACCACCAAGAACCCGCTCAGCTTCCAAGCCTATGGCATGAAACATTTCTCGGTTTAGGTTGACGGGGAACAAGTTCCGTCGAAACCGTTTCAGCCCAATTTTTGAAATGGCAACTATTTCATGTCCTACCACACATTGTTTTCTGGGACGGGTATCCATTTCTTAAACGAAGGTAGTGACATCACCAGGGAAGCCTTCCCTAAGGGATATCATTTCATGGCTTTCGATCTCACACCTAATCTGTCCGCCTACATGACATCGCATTGGAATTTGACGAGGCATAGTTCTCTGAACAACCAAGTAACCTTCACCAGAGCTTTCAGTGAAATCGTCAACTGTATCGTGTATGGGGAGTTTAGCAAAACATCACCACCGATAAGAACATTTATGTCGTGAACTATTATGGGAGTTAATATAAGCGACTTCCTGCCCCTTACCCCGTCATTTAAATCATGGACGTCATTGTAGATTTATAGAGCTTCATCGATGACAGCAAGAGTTTATCGTCAAGGAACTAGGTGTTTTATCTCTATGCAGTACATTACTTCAACATTGGGTGTTAAAACCCCCATACGTTATCGAGGAACCTTCAGCCGCTTATAAAGCAAGCCAACTATATTGTCAACAAACTGCATGGTATTGCCTGGGATGGTGGTGATGTGGATTACAGCCTGCTCAAATCCCTCATCTCCCATGCCACAACGCGTGCAGAAATCATCTATGTCAAGGGGGCAGAAAGAAATATTTTCTAATCAAATACACGCCTACGCCTGTCGTAGAACTGTAAAACAGAGGTTGTTCATCTTTGAAAACTCTTAAATTGGAATTTCTGTTCAGCCTCTATCGTTTGGGGAATTCGAGATTGAATGATTGAAGATGGACACGCACACCATAGGACGTGCGCTGAAAACAAACCCGTGGTTCCGTTTTGTACAGTCGGGTGTTTTCCCTGCTGGTCAACTACCTGCAAGAATAGCGTGACCTGCCACTCTCGTCATCAACACGGATCACACACCACGCCTAGGATTAGGTCGCCCTCTTTATCGACAAAAATGGTGTGGGAGAATACTTTGTCAGTTATGGTCTCATAACACGATACAACTTCAAAGGATAGCCTCAGAATTTTGCGGCCATTACTGTCTCATGTACCTTCTCTGTCACGCTCAGAAAATTCAAATGAAAACTTACCTAACCCTATTCTCACCCACCAATACACAGGCAACGATGATAAGCTGGTGAGATATTACACAAATTTTTCAAGAGGCTAGGGTCCTGCCTCCCCTCAAGAGGCTTCGTCCAATCATCGTGCGCCTATAAAAGAGGCGTCCTGGCGGCGTGCCAGCCATAAACATGACAGTCTTCGAAGCGATCAAACATCATGGAAGGCCAAGACGTTTGCACCTGCAAAACAAAGCCGGTGAAGCCTCTCGCCATCACCAGTATTTTCAACACTTTGTTTCCGTTGGACGAAGTCAACGCCAAGCGAGTCATCATCGGCATGAGCATCGAGAACAACTTTACGCACTATGTCCAGATAGAAAAATGCGGAGGGAACTGTGTTGTGTCCAATCGTACAGAGTGGCAAGAGCTGGGCAGCTACAATTCGGTCACATCAAAGTTTTTCAGCAACCCGCAGCCTCCTCAGAAGATTAGTATGACTAATCATTTAAATCTCTCTGAGACGCATGTGTGGTGACCTATGGTCGTTATCAGCTAGAAACAACTAGAAACAAGACGCCGGACTCAAATGAGTCACATATCTAGCATCTAGCTGAACGCATATTTGTGTTATGTGCGACCTATCGATGTCACCGTCAACGACGGGATTGGTGGTCAACACCCATCTTACGCTATTGCAACGATTTGATCGACACACTCGTCGTGAATATATGTGGCAGGTAACAGAATCAGTGGATGTCATCGACCTCGAACAGCCTAAGGTTAAAACGCACATCAGAAACCTGGATCTTATCAGTGCTACCTACTATACACGTCAAGTCGTCGGTTTGAACTATTACATCCTGGATTGTGAACTAAAATCAATTTTACTAACACATCTAAGAGACACTGTAGAAAAACGTAATTCCTGTGAAACCTTTAATGTACAATAAATATATGTTTTGTAATATCGTGTTTTATTCACGCAAAACCTGTTTTTCCCAAACACTTAGTGTAACCAGATACGAGTCTCAACTTGTCAAGCAGAAAACTGGCACCAAGCACCAACAGGGTCAAGGACCTCACGGTCACAATTTATTCCTCTCTCAACCTGTTTTGTCGATCCGCCAAACTGTCACCAGGTATGAGTCATAGGGTTGCGACAGTGCAATGACGTCATCGTAAAAATTCATTGCCACTTAGAAGTAGGAAGGGGTGGTTGTCAGGGTCAATGACCTCATGTACTAGCTCACGGTTTCAACGTCACGATCTAGTCATGTCTCAACTTGTCTTGTCGATCCGCCAACCTGGCACCAGTGTTGCGATGACGTCACCGGGAAAACCCATTGCTACATAGATGGGGAGGGGGAGGGTTGTGATACAAAATAGAGTCAGCGGCTTATGAGAGGGAGCCATTGCCAGATGCTCACATTCTACGCTACGCTGCCGTCGTGCTGCGTGTTCCCTCCCTGGTCAGCGATGCGACACGCAACGGGAGGAGTATCCAACGACATGGACTGCACGTTCCCACCTACCAATAAATAAAATAAACTACCACACCCGTCTCAATCCTGCCCAGACTTACGATCCGGTGAGCATACATAAAAACCAAATGAGACAGAAACAACAAGTTTGGAGAAGAACCAACATGTTTGGAATACATACAAACCCTGGAAACGGGGGGTAGAGCAGAGGGTAGGCGTCAGGAGGAGGGGAGTTGGTCAGGGGGAGGGAAGGGGGGGGAAAGCCAACAGCCAATCAGAGAGTGAGGGACGTGGTCATGTGACCAGCTCTAAGTCAATCCCAGCCTGTTTTCAACGGTCAACCACACTACTCAAGTGAGAAAGGGAAGCACAACCCACAGTAAAAAGTGTCGCAGTGTGCAGAGGATGGGACATCATTACGCCGATTGTCACAGTAGATCAAGTTCTATGTGATGATGTGTTAAGGAGCAGCTAAGTAGGCAAAATTCAGACCATAGTGACAGTTGTACACCAGTTGATGGAGCCCGATCACATCAAGATGTACGTTATTGCGGTTGGATCCTCAGTGTCATGGAAAGAAGCCCTGGAATATTGACGATGACTTGGTTTACCGATTTTTAATCTCTCAGGATATGTGAATTCCCACAACATGAGAATTGAGCGTCAGAAAGCCCTGATGGAATCCACGGACACTATTTACTTCTCAAAAGGTGAGCGTGTGGTGTGCATTTTCGCTAAGAAATCATTGGACCAATTTCCTTTGAAGATTGTAAGAAGAGATTGAAGAGATTGTAAACACTGATGCGTACAGGAGCATTTTTATAGCCTTCGTGAGCAGCTAGATGACATTGATCTTATGCAGGTGTACCTTTAGCAGATTCGTGCCACATCCACACCTCCACTGAGTCCATGGCGCTCATCAACAGTTCTTTGTGGACTGTGATATCTCCAAAAACCTGTGGCCCCCAAGGTTGCAAGACTTGATGTCAGCGAACTACTTCTTGTGGGGCCATCTATGGAAAAGTTTACAGTAACAGTCCACAGATCATTCAGGATATCCGGGCAAACATCACGACTGAAATAAACAATATCGACCCACGGACCCAGGCACGTTGAAGCCTGTATCAGAAAACATGGTGAAATGTGTGCAAACATGTCTCGAAGATTAGAGATGACACTTTCAACAATTGATGTGGTGAAGATTCATTATCCCATTATGAACCACTCATTTACACGCATTTACGTTACTATTTCATTATTAAATCGAGCGAATGACTTATTTAAAAAGTGGGATCTGCCTCTGAAACATCCTTCATATGATCAACATAATAATGAAACTAGAGTTTATGGTCTAATATAACGCCTAAGTCATTAATATATAGACACATCGTTCATTAATATCAATATCAAACTTATAAGTGAAAAAAAAATAGGGATGGTTTTCCTGGTGAAATCTATGGATTTAGTTTTATATTTATTGATTGACATTTCATTTTCAGTAGACCATCGTATTATATGTAGCATTTATACATATTTGCAAATCTAAGCATATCAGCAAGTTAATGGATTTTTTGAATGTTTTTAGATCATCAACAAACAGTATGTACTTACTAATGTAATCAATAAAAACATTAAAATATGACCTAAATTTGAACCTCGAGGAAAGAGTTGGAGGTGATAGAATCAATTTCGATGGTAAAAGACCTATTTTTCAAGTACTGTAGCTCCTAAACCAGTTTACATGTAAGGGCGATAGGTCAAAATGACAAGGGTTTGAGAAAATAATACATTGTTGACACAGATTAGAAGTATACTTTGATCAAAATAAATTGCATCAATCTGACCTTGAGTAGAGACTTGAGGGGTAACATATAATAGAAATTCTACTTATTTGATTAAGGTAGATTTATAGTTTACAACCCCATGTTGGTTTTCAGAAAGTCTGATTTTCAGGTGGTGAAACATATGCACAAGTATTAATTTTTCAAGGACTTTAGCGAAAGTATTTAGTATTTAAATAGGCATTTAATTACAAACAGGGGTTTAAAACCCGTTCTTATGTATGGGAACGTATATATAATTTTTTCATGCTTCAGGGAACGTTTCACTTGACAAACTAAAGTTGAAAATGTATGTTGGCAATGGATAAAGATACTAGTAGAACAATTTTTAACGATAATTTTTGGGATTCCATCCACCCTGCACACCTGGATGAATAAGTATTTAATAGCAAGATATACATCCAAAGGACTAATGTGGTGATGTCCTGTTTTAGCTAGACCGTTTGTCATTTCGTTTGTATGTCTGTTTGTTCCGCAATTGCTTCCAATTGCTTGGATCAATTTTAACGAGATTTGGCAGGGACATTATTTCAACCTAGGGTGAGCGACGTATGGATATGGTTTTGTAAACTGGTTATTAGTTTAAATATCGTAGCGGAGTATAATGCGAATGGGCAGTAAAACGCAATGCTAAAAAGTTTATATTATGGTGGCTGCTTGGAAAGTGTTTTGTTTAAAAGGTAATCCCAAGATATTTGGATTTAAAATTCTAATGAATAGAACACCTTTGGCATATATTTTTTAATTTTGACATCAATTATGATACTGACGTCTTAAACTACGTGAACAGCGGTTATTCTCTATGCTTATAAATTATAATGTAGGCCCTACTACTGAATATAGTAGGCCTATTTGTTTTTTATCTAGCTTAAACACCAGGTAAAAATATCCACTCCAAGTCTAAAAATTAAAGGAGATATTTCAACTTTAAATCCAAAAAGAAATTTGAAGGCTGAAGTAGGTCTCCAAAATGCATTTAAGTGGAAATACCATAACTTAAAAACTAGGGGTAGCGAGGACTACCATTCACTACTACTACTACTACTACTACTACTACTACTACTACTACTACTACTACTACATATAAATAATAAATAATCATACTAGATTGACTAATATGACAAATAATCTATGAAATGAACTCGAGACTGGTTTTCGAATATTAGATAAAATATATAAAATGTAATAGATTTAAGGAACTAAATTAAGTGTTAAAATTATGTTAGTTGTAAGAATATACTTAAAGGAATGAAATGTATTTATTACATATTTACACTATTACATGTGTGTATGACTTTATGGTGAGGCACCAGCTGACAAGCAAAATTGTTCTTAGCTGGACCATGTTTAGTGATTAAATATGTACTCCTGATACAATAAAAAACTACTAATACTTCTACTAATAAAATAATAAATATTAATAATATAGTAATAATATTAATGATAGCAAAAATCTCACCTATTCGAAACATCGACAATTTCTTTATGGTCGAAAGAATCAAGCCTGATAGAACTCTCGGTTTTCTATCGACCAATCAATTAATTACCTACCCACTTTATTGGTCAAATGGTCTATAATGCATCATCCTTTCATTAGGCTGGACTACCGAGGACGGTGAGATTGGCATTTAAGTCCCGGTCCGGTGTATTAAGGGTGGTTGTGTTTTCTAAGGAATTCCCTTTATTCCATCCCGAAATGTTGATGTATGTCGACGTTTCATGACCCCCCGAACCCTAAAGAGTGGTTTTAGCAATGCCGTCTGTCTGTGTGTTGTCTAACCCTAAAATTAAGAGTAGTTTCTAGTTTAATAAAGGGCGAAAAGAAAAAAATAGATTTTTTTAATCGGCTCTAACGATTTTGATTAAAATCGTATCTAGGCGTTGACTAAGATTTTAAATGAAATTTCTATTTTTATTTTCCCATAAAAATGACTTTTAGGGTACTTTACACAAGCGGAAATTTCCGTATTTCTGCAACTATTTGAGATACAAAATAACTTATCATTGCAAAATTGTAGTACTACTAAAAACATCTTTTATTTGGAATTATACTACTATACAACCACACGGCTGACTCACTCACTCGCTCACTCACCCCCTTCCAGATGAGCTAGAAACTTGAAATTTGGCAAACTTATAGCTTCTAGCCTGTAACCGACGGGAAGATTCCAAAAAGTTTTTAAAAAAATTAACTTTTAACCCCCGAAAAAAATTCCAAATGGCGGAGCAACTTTAAAGTCGGTGCGGACCTTTCTTTGGAGGTCTCTTGTGGCTAAACGGTAAGACCTATCAAAAAAACGGATTGCACCAGCAGCTATGAATTTGGCGAGATCCACAAGTTTGGTCCTATTACTTTTTGTCGTATCTCCATCGGTTATACCTTAGATATAGCAAGATTTTTTGATTGTAGGTAAATTTTGTCATTTTCCACACATTTTTTAATTTCGAAACAAAGCTGGAATTACATTCGTTTATATCCACTTGCAAATAAAACTCACTGGGGTTTGGAGGCGGAGCCCCCAGCGAGCAAAGCGAGTATCATTATAAAATCAACAGGTCCTGAGATATTGGCAAATATATTAATACAATTTTGTGAACTTTGGTTGTAAAGAGATAATACATAGCCCTAAGTTTTAACATAATAAGTCCCTAATGCCATAGATTAAGTAAATAAGAAAATATCTCAAAAAATGTATGTTCTTTTTCCTTTAACCTCTTAGGGGAAATGATTGTACACAATGATCCATCTCTATCATTTTAGACTCAATAGTCAATATTTACATTTTTTATTGGTCAAATTTATAAATAAAGAATTCAATAGAATTGCGATCGATAACCATAGGATGTGCAACCCCTAATAAAATGTCGAAAATATTAACAGAAAATCTAAATTTTAATAAGAAATGTTGACCTTTGTGGACCCAAAATCGATCTTTTTTTTTTTTTGCCCAAATATACAAATGAGGACTTTAATTCTTTAAAAATAAAATTATAAAATTTAAAACCGGGAGTCAAAAAAGGTTTTACATAAGTATTGCGCAATTTTCGCTCGGGTTTGCTAGTGTATTTTATTTCGTTTAATATATATTACGGGTTTTAAATAAACATTTCCATTTCAAAACAATGGAGTGAGAAAGCCCGTACGGAGTTCCGTATCATTTATTTTATTTATTTTTTCATATCAAATTCATCCTGCTATCTTGACAGATATTTCTTGAGCGAGTGGATGGAGTTGTGGGGGTTTTCCACCAAAATGTGGAAGCCACGTGCCTGAATACTTGTTCTAGCTTTTTTTTTTTATTTAAGGATGTTTGTATACTGACGGACGCTGGAAGTTCCACGTCCGTAACGCTGACGCCTCCTGTAATTTGATTAATACACTAGACGTTAAAAGCGCTGCGCTTTTGAAGTCGTGACAAAACTGCTAACTTCAATGGTAGGTTCTTCAGTAAAATGGACATCGGAAAGATAGGATGTATTGGTGTGATTCATGTTTTGAAAAGTATTATGAAAAAAAATTAAATTATTACTAATAAATAAATTGGTGGATACATTTCAATTTCATAAACATTTTCCGTGTCAAACATCACAAATACCATACACTTTCACTGAAACAAACACAGAAATGCGAGCGAAGTGCCTCTTGGCTCTTTGAAACTGCTATGATAACTCTCCGTGTAGTTTGACCAATAATTCCAACGTCAGTACTGCCAGCGCATCCATCAGTTGCGTTGAAAGCGCCAGGCACCCGGAAAACGCCAACATAGTAGGCGCTTAAAGCGCTCATATGGATTGAACAAAATTCTATACCTTTCTGAACTGATTTATTATATTATCCTACAAGACTTAAAAACTAAATTAAATCTAAAACAGACATAACATACAGACCATCGGCCGTTAATTCTTCATTGTGAGAGGGGAAACCCCAATTTAACTAATAAATGTTTCAGCCATGTCGGGAATCGAGCCCGTGGCGATTGACTTATAAGACAGACACGCTACCAACCGAAATAATGTGTTGAACTGACTATATGACTACATTACATAGTGAGTAGTGAAGCATTTTAATATCAAATATGTATTTTTATACCAAGTTTTTTTTAGCATCGCTTCCTACTGCCCGTTCAGGTTATACGCTTACGTACTAATTACGCTAATGGTTTTAGGGATTAGGAAGGTTATATTTAAATTAAGTGTACCCACATTTGCGTGGATAAAGAATGGAAAACCATTTGGTGAATGATTCTAACCTCGATCTCCCCTTCTTCGACAGTCTAGTCTAATGCGAGAGTAGCGCCTTAGACCATGCGACAACCAATGTGGGTTGGATCAAGCTAATTTTGTAATTGGTTCAGAGTTAATTTCCCTAGTGATTTGGGTTTTTTCTTCAAAATGTATGATCAAAATACCAACTTTACAAATTAATTTGAAATGTTTAAAATAATAATATAATTATTATGTTTTTGCCCAGTCCTATACTTGGAATACTGAAGGAAAGTTTAGCGGCTCCACAATTGTTTACATCCATTACTGTTTCCATCCTATGGCCTGGGTCAGTTTTTTTATTCAAGCCATATGTTTTCCACTACCGGCTTCCTAGGCCTGTCGTAGCTTCATATGTCTTCCAATCTAACTTTAGAAGAGGACAGGTACAACATCCAGTCTTCGGCCGTTAATTTATCGATGTGATAGGGTTAACCCATATTTTTATTAATAATAAATTATTTGGCTATGACGGGAATCGAACCTGGGACTCTTAGATCAGTAGATAGACACGCTACCAAATGATTTAAGAGGCGTTCAAGTATTACGTAAGCACATTTTTGGCCATTTTTAACCCCTCTCTCCTTTATAAACAAAAATAAGCAAATGCCTGACCCCCTTCTTGCTTACGTAAGATTTGAAGACTTTTTCATTTGTTTACAGGAATAACCCTTCTTTTCATTTAATTTTGCTTATAATTTGAACAGGTAATAAAACGCGATGATTAAAAAATTATTATTATTATTATTATTATTATTATTATTATTATTATTATTATTATTGTTAGGGTTTAAAGACCCATCGACACATTGAGGTCATTAGGGCCTTGAACGATATTAAAAACATAGTAAAATCCCCATAGGGGAGACAATAATTCACCTGCAGAATATACAAGTGAATACACAATATACAAACAATAAAATATATTAATATAATATAATATTTAGCAATATAGTAAAATACCCATCTTAGACACTCCATAGGAGTGCTCAAATGGGCTCTTAGTACAAATTTAGTGATACACCTTTTAAAAAAACCACAGGTGTATCACTCCAATAAAAAGACAAAACAAACATATTAAAATATAACACGTTAAAATGACAAAAACATGTTAAAATAATAATGCTTAAAAAGACAAAACAAACATGTTAAAGAGTACTAAAATTGTTAAAACGACAGAAAAACATATTAAAGTATAATAAAATGTTAAAAAGATCTCAATATGAGATAAAATCCAGATGAGTCACTTTATAAAAGTGACACAAATGGCATTAAAAAGATTCGCCTGGCGTATAAAATGGAGTAAACAAATAACTCCCTTTGCACTGTCACGTAATAAAAAACGAAGGTCACCTTTAAAATCAAGGGCCAGGCGAATAGGGGCATACTTGCGACACTCCACCAAAATGTGGTACACGCTAAGGGGAGCATCGCAAAATTCACACACTGGAGGTGGGTCCCCTCTTAATAAAAATCCATGGGTTAAAAATGTATACCCGACGCGGAGTCTCGTCACGATGACCTCCTCTCTTCTAGACTTTCGTATAGAAGAGGGCCATCACGACACACCGTCCCTGATGGACCGCAGCTTGTTCTGAACTGGGGTCGAAGCCCACTGCTCGTGCCAGTTGCGTAAGACCCCACGCCGAACATAACCCTTCAGGTCTAAAAACATTACACCCAAACCCGCCTCAGGAGGCAGATGGAGCGCCTCCTTGGCTACCTGGTCCACCAGTTCATTTCCTGAAAGACCGGCATGACCAGGAATCCAGCAGAAGGCGAGCTGGGTGTTTAATAGATCAATTTTTAAAATTTGCTCTTGTATCATCTGCACGAGTGGATTCCAGGAGTACAGAGTGGACAATGCCAGCATAGCACTCATGGAATCCGTGCAGATGAGAACTGAACGGTGATACTTACGGTAAACAAAACACAGAGATTTAAAAATGGCATATAATTCAGCTGTAAAAACACTGGATTCACCAGGTAAACCAAATTTAAAATTGTTTTCCTCCAAAACAAATGCGCATTCCACGGAGGCCCCACACTTGGAACCATCCGTATAGATGCGCTTAAAGCCCTGAAAACGAGTGGAGAGGACCTCATTAAAGGTCCTCTCATATATAATCGGAGGGGTGGTCGCTTTAGGGAACTTGGCAAGATCAAAATGGCATTGAGGTAGGCGTATCTTCCAGGGAGGAACTCGACCTGGGGATGTGGAGATAGCCTTTGGCAGGACTATCCTACACGTGTCGAAAACAGATAGCATCCTAATCCCAACCGGCCTTGTACTATGCCATTTGGTTTTATACAAGACACGGTTAGGGGGATGAAACACAGGACGGTAGGCAACATGCTCCGGTGTGCAGTGTAGTTTCGACACGTAAGATGCCAGAAGATAGGACCACAGGTAAGAAAGAGGGGGCTCACCGGCGTCGGCACAGATGCTGACGACTGGACTGGTACGAAAAGTACCAGTAGCCAGTCGTATGCCAGCATGGTGGACACTATCCAGCATCTTTAACGCCGAGGGTCTCGCTGATCCATACACTAAACAGCCGTAGTCTAGTTTCGATCTTACCAAGGCCTTATACAGGTGCATCAAGGTTTCCCTATCAGCACCCCAAGACCGACCGCTAACCACTTTGAGCAGGTTGAGTGCTTTTATACACCTCGATTTCAGGTCTTTGATGTGGGGGATCCAAGTTAATTTAAAATCAAATAGAAGTCCCAGAAACCTTACGGTCTCTGAGACTGGTAAAACAACATGGTTCATTAAAATACTGGGGGCTGGTTGATTTCCACGTAATCTGTGGAATTGGACGACCGTCGTCTTGGCTGCAGAGAAGCGAAAGCCATTTCGCGATTCCCACGACCACAGATTGTTTACAGAGAGTTGAATCTGCCGTTCAGCCCTGTGGAGACTCGACGAACTGCAATAAATTGCGTAGTCATCCACAAAAAGGCATGAACGGACAGGTAGACGCACGTTGTCCCCAATGCCATTTATTGCGATGGCGAACAACGTACAGCTAAGAGTACTGCCCTGAGGTACCCCATTTTTTTTAATAAAATCATCGGATAAGGTGTTGTTTAACCTTACCCGGAAGTGTCTATCTGACATAAAATTAGCTATAAAAACAGGGAGGTTCCCCCGGAACCCCCTATTAAAAAGGGTTTTCAAAATGCCGTACCACCATGTGGTATCGTACGCCTTCTCCAAATCAAAGAAAACTGCCAAAAGGTGCTGTTTATGGAGAAAGACGTCACGAACAGCAGTCTCGAGACGGACGAGATGATCCACCATGGATCGATTACGGCGAAAACCACATTGAATATTTGATAGCAGATTGCGGGATTCTAAATACCATATTAATAGTTTAATTATAATTTTTTCCAATATTTTGTATATACAACTAGTTAAGGCTATCGGTCTATAACTAGTTGGCTCTAATTTATCCTTGCCACTTTTATATATTGGTATAACGGTTGCTTGCCTCCATAGTGATGGGAATTGATGAAATCCCCAAACACTATTATAAAGGTCCAACAGATATGCCTGTCCAGCAGGGGGTAACTGGCGCAACATATCGTAATGAATGTCGTCGGGGCCGGAAGCTGTGCTACCCGCCTGGGACAAAGCATATGTCAGTTCATCTAAAGTAAAGGGGGAGTTATAATCCTCCCTCCGGTTCTGACCAAAGTCAATATAATGGCACTCTATGTTCCGCTTATGCGCTGCAAACTTATTAGAGTAGCTTGCAGTGCTAGAAATAGCGGTGAACATAGAGCCCAATACATTGACGACCTCCACAGGGGAGCAGACAAGCGAACCATTTGACATGAGTGCAGGTATATTATTAATGGTATTTTTGCTACTACGTAATTTACGAATATTGTCCCAAACTTTAGTTGTGGGAGTGGAAATAGTAAGGGTTGAAATAAACTGTCTCCAAGACTCTCTTCTGCTTTCACGAATGATACGGCGAGCTCGAGCACGTAGAATACGGAATGACTCCAGATTATCTTTAGTGGGACGTCGATGGAAGAGACGTAGGGTCCTTCGACAGTCAGAGATAGCCAACCGACACTCCTCGTTCCACCAGGGAACTGGACGGTGGCGCGGGTAAGGCGAGGATTTAGGGATGGAAGCCCTCGCCGCTGCAATTACCGTCGAAGTAAAATTTCCGACCCTAACATCGACGTCAGGAGAATGGGGTTGATCAAATACGGCGAGCTCGCGGAATTCATCCCAGTTAGCATGTTTAAGCATCCATTGGGGTACCCGTGCTATAACGGGAGGATCTTGAAGTGGTGAAAGCAGAATGGGAAAGTGATCGCTGCCACATAGGTCCGAAAGAACCTCCCAAAGGAGGTTGGCAGCGATTCCGGGGCTACATAGAGTAAGGTCGATGGCAGAGGATACACCATTGAAGGTGGAAAAGTGTGTCTGGGTCCCGGTGTTCATTAACACCAGGTTTCCCGAGACAAGAATATCCTCTACCACCCTCCCACGGGCGTCTATAAAATTAGACCTCCACACCAGGTTATGAGCGTTAAAATCCCCCAAGATGATATAGGGGCGGGAAGTTGTATAAAGAGGGCCTCTAGACTCCTCTTTGAAACGCGTTCACCTGGTGGGAGGTAGATGCAGCATACTGTCACTTCCATAGTAAGGGAGATTCGGACAGCGATCACTTGGAGATCAGAAACTATATTAATATTTTTATGGTATACATTGCTTCGTGCGAGTATAGCCACACCTCCGCTAGCCCGATCAAAGTATGGCTTGTCGGTACGATATACATCGTACCCACGAAGCATCGGGTTATCAGTTGGGCGGAAGTGGGTCTCCTGCAAACACAAGATGGAAGGATGCAGGGAAGAAATCAGTTGTCTAATTTCCTCTACACGAGCATAGAAACCCCTACAGTTCCATTGTAGCAGCGACATTTAAATAGATTAACTATATTAATCCGCGCAATTCATAACGCTATCCCTTAAAAACATAAATTGGTTTAAGACCTTTTTAGGTCCTCTTGCCTTTCCAAGTCTCTCCTGGACCTCTCTTTTCAAGAGAGGCTTTTGTTTTTCCAGAAGAGACTGAGTCACTGGGTCCTTGCGTGAAGGCTTTGTTATTGCCTTCGACGCTTTTTTTTTATTAAAATTGTCTCAGAGGTCCCTCGCTGGGCTTTCTTTAGAGCACCACTGAGACTCGCTTTTGCGTCCTCTCTTGTTCTGGCAGGCACTCCTACCTCTGAAGACCCAGAGACTAGAGCGGGCGAACTAAAATCGGACGAACGTGATTTAGTTCACCAAGGAGGGCTCGGGGGTCTTCCCCGAAGAGGGCTCGGGGGGGTTCCCCGAGGATGGATCCTTGGAGGTACAGGTGGTGGAGACGACCTCATAGGAGGTGTCACGTCCCGTACTAATTTTGGCGCCATATTGGGCACTGCTTTTGTTGGGATGTCTCGAGTAGGCACAAGTGGCATTGGTCGAGAAGACGACTTTGCAAGATTAACCGCGCAATGGCAGTTGGGGCAGTTTATGTTCTGACTTACAATTTTGCTGTATGAGGTCTGAAATACCGGAGCCTGAATGGATACGTATTCCTTGCGTGCCTGGGCATAAGAGATCTTTCTTTCGGATTGAATCTCCAGGACTTTTTTCTCTACCTTCCATTTCGGACAGGCCCGAGACCAGGCAGAGTGTGGACCCTTGCAGTTTACGCAGAATTTCGGAGACTCACATGGTGTGTCGTGAGCCTCTTGTCCACAATCTGCACAGGTCAGCTTACCACGGTATCGCAGCTTCGTATGCCCAAATTCCTGGCATTGAAAACAGCGCCGAGGGTTAGGGAAATACGGCCGGACCCTGAGCACGTGGAAACCTGCTCGGACCTCCTTCGGAAGGGTAGGAGCCGCAAAAGTAAGGATATACATATCCTCTTTTTTTCTTGTCCGTTCTTTTTTGTGACAATACGGTACACTTCGGTGACATGCTGGGGGGAAAGCTCCTCACAGATCTCCTCAATGCTCACGCAGTCGAGGTCAAAGAAAGTGACCACTCCCTTGCAAACACTGATGAACCTGTGAGGTTCCACCTTCACCAGTATATAAGCCGTATTACTCAACGGTATTTCTGTAATAGCCATAACGTGTGACGACTGGACGTCAGTTGCAGTCTGAATCAAAATAGTGCCATCACGCAATTTCCTTATTGAAACGTCCGATTTTGCTGCACCATTTATCGCTCTTTCGAGGATAAATGGGCTGACGCGCTTAAGGTTTTCATTGGCATCGAATCGAGACATCACCAGGAAGCGGGGCTGGGGGCTTACCACTTCCTGGACCTTTTCCATTGTTGGGCTGGACGGCCTTACCCGTTTCCGCCTCTTATCAATATTACGACCCTGTGAGGGGCTGGGCAGTGAGGTGCCAGCAGAATTAGGCAGTACGGAGCCAGCGGTGACAAGGTTATCGGCCATGCTGTATTAGGGAACAACCTACACAATACTCGGATCGTAGACCCAGGGTGATCCAAGTTGGTTCTATCACATATGGCCCTGTTAACTGTCCTGACGAGAGGCCCCATACGACGCTAGACATGACAGCCTTCGCATAGGGCATCGCCAAGAGAGAGGTCGTCGCAGCAAGTGGGTGTAGGAAAGTGCCAATTTTACGTCCGGGCCCTCGTGAACGCAACCGGTTTTTTCTCAAAGTAGGGTACCCGGTTATTGTCATCCCTAAGGCCCTTCTACTAAGATATTACAACCGGCGCACTTTCACTCAGGAGCTCAAAGCAGTGGTATCCAATAATCGTCCAAGGAAAGCCGTGTTAGATGCCAAGGTCGTCAACGGAGGGGCCAAAAGTATCTCTACAAGGCTGAACGGCAGGGGAAGGGAAGAAAGAGGTAAGGAGAGAGAAAGAGAAGGGAGAAGAATGAAAAAAAGGAATGATAGGGAAGGAAGGAAAAAGGAGGTGAAAGGAAAGATTTAGGATAGGATTTCCTGCACGATATACGTCCTGCACAGAAGCCTCCCCTTTTAGTCGCCTCGTACGACAAGCAGGGGTTACTGCGGGACTATTCTAAACCCCGTCCCGCAGGGGGGATTAAAATTTTTTAATGGAATTTATAAACTGCTGGTAAGTATTGACATATAGATGTAAATTAATATTGCGAAATAATTGATAATTAACACTGTTATGCACTAAATTTAAATTTATTGAACAAGTTATAACATTATAAAAGCTTAAAATTTTAATTTACTTTTAATTGAAGTCATAAAAAAATTGTTATTAGTGAATGCATGTATATAATATTTATTTAAAAAAACCTAAACTTTAGTTAATCTGATGACCGAGGTCCTTTAATCCACGTCACAACACTTTAAATTACTATGTTTCTATTTGGGGGGGGGGGGGGGAGGGGCCCTAGGTCACTCAAGCTTTGGCTTACTTTTATAGGCTAGGCTTCTCCACTTCTTCCTCGTTTAGCCACTCAGCATGTTCATTGCTGCCCGAACTTCAGGCTTATTATGCGCCTTCCCTCAATTTTGCCCATCTTTCTTTGTCTTGTATAAGCATTTCTCTAAAAAAAAAACCCACTCCCTTGTCAGCAAAAATAAGCAAATATTGAATCCCCCTCTTCCCCTAAGATGCCTACGTAATACGTGAACGCCCCCTAAGGTGTCGGTCGTGTTTACACATGTAGTAAACTATTATTTGACTGTGTTCGGGAGAAAGAGACAACTAGCCTCATTTCCCATCAAATAAAAAATATCTCCAAATAGGATCTAGAATCGTCAAATTTTCAAAAATTTGCTGGAATAGGATACCCCAAACCCACATTTTCTTCGGGGACTTAATCCCCAAACATCCTTAGATATATACTTTTTTCTTTAGCACCACGTCTTATTTATTACCCCTTCGGGTTACACACTTGTATACTAGTTAAGCTAATCTTTTTCGGGATTAGGGAGGTTATATTTAGATGAGGTGTACCCACATTTTCGTGGAGAAATAGTAGAAAACTATTTTGGTAAAACCACCCTCAGAACACCCAACCTATATTTGAACTTTGATAGCCCCACCAACGGCACCAGTCTATTGCGAGAGTAGCGCCTTAGGCCATGTGGCCACCGAAGTGGGTTGATATATACATTTATTTACTAACCTAGAAAATTATAGAATTAATTTATAAATCAAGCATTTAATAAAGGTGTTGATGCGTTAAGTGAAATTGATAAGCACAAAAATGTACAATTTAAATAATTTTTTTATAAATAAATATAATGTATGATAAATCAATACGTTTGAAACCCGCTTCGGTGGCCTCGTGGTCTAACACGCTACTAATCATGTTAGACTAGACTGCCGAGGACGCGGAGATCGGGGTTTGATCCCGGTCAGGTGCACTGAGGTTTTTTCCTAAATTATTTTCCACTCTCCCTCCACGCAAATGCTGGTGCACTTCCTCTCAATTAAACCTTCCTAATCCCTAGCTCATTAGTGTAATTAGTACATAGACGTATAATCCAAACGGGTAGTAAGACGCGGTGCTTAAAAAAATATATATACATATATATATATATATATATATATATTGTTTGAAACAAGGTGAGAGACAACCGATGAAGTTCAAGTTTCAATCCTAGATTGGGGAATTTTAGAATGTTACCATCCATAGTGAAAAATAAGCCTTTCGCTATATTTATTGGTGTATGTCTAGATGATTAATATTGGTTTCGTCTTTTAAATTAAGTTATAGGTCTGTCTATTGAGTTAAGGGTCCCGGGTTCGATTCCCTGCATCGACAAAAAAATAATCATTGATGAAAGTGGGTTTTCCCTTTCACAGTGATGAATTAACGACCGAGGGGTGGGTGTGGTGTCTGTTCTATATTTAAGTTAGTTTATAAATAGTGTGTTGATATAATCAGTCGGCTTAGAAAAAGCAAGTTGAATACCTTTAGGTAAAATATAGGTCATTTGTTCAAATAATTTTAGATTTTGAGGTGAAACATTAAATCCCATGAATAAAAACATAGAAGTTTATCTAAATATCCTCGATTTCTCATAATTTCTCAACAGCACTGTGAATAATATAATGGAAAATTCCCACAAAAGAAACATACATAAAAAATAAACTTGAGTCAAGTTGAGACTCTCGTCAACTTTTCAACTCTTATTTGATTGTCTATTTTTGAAAAGGAAAAAAGAGTTTGGCAGAAATTTGTCGTGATCAGTTTTGCGTGTGCGTGCCATGTCGTAGTGAATCTATATACATTTGGGCAGAGACGGAAGGGAAGGGGAGTGTACGGGACGGAAACAGGCGCGAGAGGGAGAAGGTCGGTAAAGGGAAAAGGGTGCAGACGGGGAGACATAATGGGTGGTGAGCTTACTAGGGGATTGGGGGGGTTGGGGTATGGAAGACATTTGGAAGGGGGAGGAGTGAGTTAGGCAACCAGCACGAAGATATAATAAATACACGGGACTTCAGTGGCAGGGCCGACAGTTGGCCTACAGAGACCAGACCGCTGATTCCGTTTCCAAATCAAGGACTAGCGCAGGCGCGTGGGCATCTTGAGAACACGATGGTCTGCGTTTAGAAGTGGAGTTGGCATGTGGTCTTCCCGAGAACAGCATTCGCCACTGGGTACTCTTTCATTCGTAGTTAGTCAGGTGATTCCTAGAACACCTATATACATTGGAGCTAGTAGAAACGCATGCGTCCGAAATGATCGGGCATCTCGTAACCATGATGTGAGGAAGGGCAGGAGTAGTCAAGTTGTCCCGCTAGATAATTGATAAAGTAATAGTTATTTATATCACTAGTAGTTGTAGGAGTAGTCAAGTTGTCCCGCTAGAGAATTGATAGTGTAATAGTTATTTACATCACTAGTAGTTGTTGGAGTAGTCAAGTTTCCCACTAGAGAATTGATAGTGTAATAGTTATTTACATCACTAGTAGTTGTAGGAGTAGTCAAGTTGTCCCGCTAGAGAATTGATAATGTAATAGTTATTTACATCACTAGTAGTTGTAGGAGTAGTCAAGTTGTCCCGCTAGAGAATTGATAATGTAATAGCTGTTTAAATCACTAGTAGTTGTAGGAGTAGTCAAGTTGTCCCAATAGAGAATTGATAGTGTAATAGTTATTTACATCACTAGTAGTTGTTGGAGTAGTCAAGTTGTCCCGCTAGAGAATTGATAAAGTAATAGTTATTTACATCACTAGTAGTTGTAGGAGTAGTCAAGTTGTCCCGCTAGAGAATTGATAATGTAATAGCTGTTTACATCACTAGTAGTTGTAGGAGTAGTCAAGTTGTCCCGCTAGAGAATTGATAATGTAATAGCTGTTTACATCACTAGTAATTGTAGGAGTAGTCAAGTTGTCCCGATAGAGAATTGATAATGTAATAGTTATTTACATCACTAGTAGTTGTAGGAGTAGTCAAGTTGTCCCGATAGAGAATTGATAATGTAGTATTTATTTACATCACTAGTAGTTGTAGGAGTAGTCAAGATGTCCCGCTAGAGAATTGATAGTGTAATAGTTATTTACATCACTAGTAGTTGTAGTAGTAGTCAAGATGTCCCGCTAGAGAATTGATAGTGTAATAGTTATTTACATCACTAGTCATGAGTGCTGGAATATTTTTTAGCTGAGGAGAGGGGGGTGACAAAATGAAGTTATATCCAGGTTTAGTTGAGTTGAGTAAAAAAACACTTTTACTATATTTTTCTCTTATGGTATGTACCATAACCAATCAAAATGCGAATTCTCAATTTGTCCTCTCCGACAAGTAGTTGGACGTTATTTCTGATTGGTTATAGAACGCGCTAAAATAGTAAAGTAAAGTGAAAATCTTGTTAAATTTGACAAATAGATGTTTAAAAGTAAAGCATTTTTTTAATCACTGAGTTTTATTACCCCTTCAGGTTATACGCATATGTACTAATATTACGCTAATGAGTTAGGGATCAGAAAGGTTGAATTTAGAATAGGTATACATGCATTTGCGTCGAGGGCTAGTGGAAAACTATTTTGGAAAAACCACCCTCAGTTCATCCGACTCAGATTCGAGCCCCGATCTCCCTGTCATCAGCAGTCTAGTCTAGTGTGAAACTAGAGCCTTTAACAGGCGGCCATCAAAGCCGGTGTAAAGAAAACAAAAATGTCCAGGTCCGAACGACGACCCGCCTCGGTGGCGTAGTTGTCTAACGCACCAGTCGTGTTGAGCCAGACTACCGAGGACGGGGAGATCGAGGTTCGAGTCTTGGTCGGGTGAACTGGTTTTTTTTTTCCTAAATGGTTTTCCACTCTCCCTCCACGCAAATGCAAGTTCACTTCCTCTAAATTCAACCTTCCCGATTCCTCATCCATAAATGTAATTAGTACTTAAGCGTATATCCCGAACAGGTAGAAAGACGCGGTGCTAAATATTAATTAGTTCCGAATGAGAAAAGCGGTATTTATTTATATAAGAGTTTCAAAATTTTGTTTGCCTAACTGTTCATTATTGCTTTTTTTTAATTGATTGTTCCAGTAAAGAGTAATAATTTTGATTGATAAAAACATCTAAACTTGTTTGAATTAATGGTTTGCTTTCATATCGGCTACTATTATTTTTCTTTCTCCTAAACAATTACAAAGCAATACACTAGAGAATCGTTGGACTCATGTGTATGATGAGAAGTCTTAAGTAATGCAAATAAAAGAATTAGTCTATTTAAGTTTGTTCAATGTTTCAAGTCGCGACAATCATAAGTAAATCTTTGCACAATATTTATTAAACCTCTATTTATCCCTCTACCCCCACCCCAAAGTCCCCTATAAGAGAAAATAGGGGGGATGTACCTATGACTCCCCTAGTTCCAGCTCTAATGTCACTGGTGGACATAGGAGTAATCAAACTGTATCACTAGATCATTGATAATGTAGTAGCAATCAACATCACTAATAGCTGTATATATACGCTAAGCTGTTACACACTTCATTCGTGTTGAATAGAATTATCAACCGACAACTTCCCTAGTAGGAGTAGGGTTCGTTTAACTTGATCCACATTTCATGCATATTGAATGCAACTACCAATATCACCAACTGGCCTCGTGGTAAAGTGTTCAGAAAGCCTATAATTCCTGGATTAAATTCTCGGCTGGTATCGGAGGATTTTCCTCGAAAGGGGAATAAGTCCCACGGTCACGAGTGTTTGGTTAATTAGGCCTAGTTTGATTTGAGATCATCATTAGCTCCAGATCATCATATTCTCTATCATCATCCCCTCATCTAATCGGTACATGGAAAAAGCCACTATGAAATAAATGTACGATCAGTACATTCGGGTTTCTTGGAAAACGGCATATTAGTATTGGATCCGCAAACCAAGCTACAGATTGCATTATCTCAGACATGTCATTATTATTATCATTACTATTATTATCATCATCTCATCATCATCATCATCAATAACACTAGTAGAAAACTAAGCTGTTCCATATTCCATTCATATTCCATTGGATAATCAACAACAATAGTAGTATAAGTAAAGCTAGAATAATTCACCCCACGGTTTTATTAATATTAAAAATAACTATTAACATCATTAGTGCTCGCTTCGAAGGCCGATTGGTCTAAAGCGTTACTCTCACAATAGAATGGACTGCCTATTACGGGAAGATTGGGGTTCGAATACAGATCGGGTGAAGTATGAGGGGGCTTTTCCTAAATGTTTTACACTCTAACTCAACGCAAATTCGAGTACACCGCCTCTTAACTCAATCTTCCAAATCTCTAGCATATTAGTATAACCCTATTGGTTAGCAAGACGCGGCGACAAAAAAAACCCATCTTTATTTGGGTTAGGCAAATCTGTCCCACACTTTATTCTAGCTGAATGAAATTATAAACATCGCTAGAGGCAGTAATCATTATTATCACTATTAGTTGCATGATTAATTGTTATATTAATCTTTACTCCAAAATATTATGGTTGTATGAAACTTATAATATCACTAATAGTGCAGGGGTAGGTTAGGCTCTCTCTCAGAGCATTAATATTTCTTTGCATGACTAACATTTAATAGTAGGTGCAGAAATAGTATTTAGCTATCCCATCTTGTCTCCATATTGTGCGAAAGGCTTCACATTACTAGGAGGCGTGGAGGTAGTTAAATCTTTCCTCCATGTCCATGTTTGTTTTTTTCATTGCCGCGTCTTACTACCTGTTTAAGTTATACGCATATCCAGTATGTGTAATTAACAGGGCCCGGATTTTGATGACATGTAAACTTTTTTGTTTGTTACATACAATGCTCATAAGTATATATTGTTATTATTGTTATTAGCACCCGTCATACTACCCGTTCGGGTTATACGCACTTACGCTAATGTGTAATGGTAGGGTGATTGTGAGATGAAATAGAGGACCTACAGTTTAACGTGGAATCCGAACCACGGTGGAGGTCTATCATAAGTATATAGACTCTATTCATGATCGCCTTACTGTAGAGATGTACCGTATATTTTATAGTACATTTTTTGAAAATTTGAAGTCCTTTTTTAAAATGTTTAGGTCATTTTATAGGTAATTTTTTTAATCATTATTAGGTCATCAAAATCTGGGCCCTAATAATTATTCTAATGGTTAGAGATGAGGAGGGAAGTATTTTAGAGGTAATCTACTGGTATTTGCGTGGGAGTAGAGTGGTAAACCATTTAAGCTGACCGGAATTCGAACCCCGATCTCTCAGCCATCAGCAGAACTGCCTAGCACGAGAGTAACGCCTTATACCATTCGGCCACTGAAGCGGGTATGTTCATGTTCCGTGGAATAATTAACACTATCAGTGGGTGGCAAGATGGCACATTGGCAAGAATGCACAAAGTGATAATGGAGCACACTTATAGGAAATAGGATAAAACTTGGTCAAATGTGCCAAAACTTGATAGCACGGAATCTTCTTATTCCCCTTTAAGCAACGTTAATTCTTGCAGCCCACACAAAACAATATTTAACGAACTGACTGATTATATCAACACATACCCGCCTCGGTGGCGTAGTTAGCTACACGCTATTTTCGTGTTGAGCTGGACTGCCGAGGACGGGGAGATCAGGGTTCGAATCTCGCTCGGGTGAACTGGGGATGGGTTTCCTAAATGGTTTTCCACTCTCCCTCCACTCAAATGTGGGTTCACTTCCTCTATATTCAACCTTCCTAACTGCTAACCCACTAACGTAATTAGTACTTAAGCGTATAGCCCGAATGGGTAGTAAGACGCGGTGCTAAGTATTATTTGTATTAATATTTCATCACATGACCTAACTAACTTAAATCTAAAACAAACACAACATCCAACCCCCGTCCGTTAATTCATCATTGTGAAAGGGGAAACCCACATTTCACCAATGATAAATTTTTCGGCCATGCTAGTAATCAAACCCGGGACTATAAACTCAGTAAATGGACACGCTACCGACTGAGATAAGGTGTAGAGCCATAAAAAATGTATACTCTATGAAGGAACCGACTGAGATCTGCATGTCTATACAATTTTGAATCGATTCAACTTCATCTTGATGTCAAAAAACATAAAAGAAGTTTTCCATTCACGGTTTCTCTCTGGTCTGTATAGTATGTACGTAAACACTACAGGTCGTAAATCTAAACGAATTGACCCCAATATTTCTATCTACTTCGTATATTAGCAAAATAGAACCCACTTTAAATTGATTACTGACATCACAGTCGTTTAATTGTTGTGAACAATTTGTTCTATCATATTTTTGGGTGATTTAGCATTAAAAAAATATTTTGACTTTCATGGATGGCCAATAATTTAAAGATTTTATTTTTTTATTTTGATAATTATTTTGGCAATTGGTTTACGGTTTCATGTATTTATACACGCTACTGCAGTAAGTTTTTTTTCCTCTTATACACATTTAAAATATTATTATTATAATTATTAGCACCGCGTCTTACTACCCGTTCGGGTTATACGCACTTACGCTAATGTGTAAAGGTAGGGTTATTGTGAGATGAATTGGAGGACCTACAGTTTAACGTGGGATTCGAACCACAGTGGAGGCCTGGCATTCTACAGATTCACAAGTTGTGATTAATACACGTATTTTCAGAGGGGAAGGAAGGGTTTGGCATTCAGATAAATCTGTGCCGGGACTGAGGATTAAACCCCGGACTTCCAGCACAGAAGTCTGACAACTTACCCCTAGACCACCAGGTCACCAACATTTACAATACAATTCCAATTCCTTCACTAGTTCTTTATGTCTGCCACTGTGTATATTTTTCTGAGTTCCTTATGTCTTTTTAACTGATCGACGGATATCGGCCCAACTTTGTACACCCATGTACAAGGCCGTAGTCAGGGCCGGTGGTGGGGTTCAAACCCCCAAACCCCCCTCCCCCCAAAATGTTATGAACAAAATATACATGGCTTTATTTATTGTTCAAATAATATAAAAATTAATGTACAAGTACAAATTAGGGGGCTGTGTAACCGTAAAAAGCACTTCAGAGAGCTTCTAGAACTTTTTTTTTCCCTTAAAAATTTTTCTAGCCTCCAGCAATTGGGGGATATGCTCACCAGCCCCCCCCCCCCCCCCGAAATTATTGAGCCTCCGGCAATTGGGGGATATGCTCACCAACCCCACCCCCACCCCCCTTCCCA
This sequence comes from Timema podura, assembly GCA_033556935.1. Taxonomy (NCBI): domain Eukaryota; kingdom Metazoa; phylum Arthropoda; class Insecta; order Phasmatodea; family Timematidae; genus Timema; species Timema podura. The sequence continues at coordinate 78,762,059 of JAVRXN010000010.1, forward strand.
CCCCCGAAATTATTGGTTGGCTACGGCCTTGCCCATGTAAATAAATCTTAGGACTCTCTTCCTTTCTACCATATTTTGGCTTCAAGGATGTCCTAAACTCCAAAAATTACCATTTTGTTCATGTGTGTTATTAAAATAAGTAGGCTACTAACGTAGCTTGTGGAATAAATTTAGCACTGCGTCTTAATACCCGTTCGGGTTATACGCTTAAGTACGAATTACGCTAATGAGTTAGGGATTGGGAAGGTTGAATGTAGAGGAAGTTAACCCGCACTTGCGTGAAGGGAGAGTGGAAAACCATTTAGGGGAAAACCGCCCCAGTTCACCCGACCGAGATTTGAACCTCGATCTCCCCGTCCTCGGCAGTCTAGCTCAACATGAAGCTAGCACGTTAGCTAACTACGCCACCGAGGCGGGTAAACGTGGCTTGTGATCAAATGACGAGGGGTAAGGGTACTTATGGTTATTTTTCATTTATTTTATCAATTTACAATTTTATAATTTATACATACCACTACCGAATAACATAGGGGAGAACATCTCAACCCCACTTTGGATTTAAGAGACCTGATGATGGCTGAATAGCCGAAACATGTCGTGTCAATAAACTTCAACCCAACGAAAGAATATTAAGGTGAGGAATTATCCAACCTAGCTAAGGAACGGCCTATATGAGCACTTATTAACCTAATTTAGTTTTATCAAAAATTTATATATCTATCTTATATTTTAATACATTCTGATGTTGTTAATTGTATTTTTAGGACTACTGTTTTTTGATTAGCAACTGACTGATCATAAATAGGCTTAAATTTAACTTATCAATTTACTTTCTTATTTTATACTCAAAACTGTAATTTCACATAGCTTATGTCAATAATTTTAACATATTATATTTTAACCAAGTGTTTCATCTAATCATTATATTTCAATTTCTAATCTAATAATAAGGCCTATTTTGTATTAATAGGATTACTGTAATTGTCTCTTTCTCAATTATTGTATGTGGTGATCCTATCTATACTTTTAATATTTAACTTCAAATTTCTATTAAATTTCTATAATAATTTTTAACTTATAAACTGTTTCACATTAACCTATTTTCAACTTATCTAATATTCTCACAAGCTCGTTCCTTACACAATATCCTCTATCAATTTCTCCTTACTAAAGATAATATGAATATAAATACAATTCTATTAGTGATGTTTAAAAAATAAAACTCGAAATTAAACTGTACTTGAATCCAACTAGTTCACTGAAAGTATAAAATAAAGCACGTTTGCATTGTTTAACTGCAATTAAAACACTGACATTAAGGTATAATTAGTTCAAATTACCAGTTTGCTTGGACTTCAGTTACACATTACACCTTCAGTACACCTGACCGGACCAATGATCTATAGATTGCAATTTTGCTGAAGTGAAAAAGATGTGTCATTATGGGTGTGTAATTTAAACAAGTATATGGCATGGATTTAGTATCAATAATAATTATTCTTTTTTCCTCAGGTGCTCCATTCATATTCAGGATCAATGACAATGGGGGTGGGCCAAACTTGCTGTTACAGGTATGGATAACAATGTATTTATATTACCCATACATTTTAAATAATTAGACTTCCAGAGGTATCTTTCACTTAATAACTTAATAATAATAATAATAAATAATAATAATAATAATAATAATATAATAATAATAATAATAATAATAATCTACTTCATTGGTGAACATAAGGTGGAGTCAAAGGGAGCTTGAGTGAATGCTCTAATTTTTGTATATTTTATAACAAAGAAAATGTTTATGGCTGGAATAAAATTTTGCTTTAGTAAATACACAATAATCACATAGTAATCTCAATAGTTTTTGAATAATTATCCTGGGCATTGCGGAATTCAACTAGGACTTTTTATTTTTACTCAAAAGAGTTTCTCATCAACTGTCATGCCAGATATTCAATAACTGTTGAAATTATAAGTGTATGAAATTAAACTAAATTTATCTACTGGAGCAATATTTAATTTATTTTGGGCAAAAACAAAATTTTGTCAGAGAAACTTCAAAAATACTTACCTTAACTCACGTCTCCTGCCATCCCCCCTTCAGGAATGCGAATTCTCTTACACTTGAAACGTGTCCAGGTATTATTCTAAACATATATTTAAACTATGGTTGTGAATTGATCATAATCTTACTAAAATTATAAATGCGAAAGTTTGTGTGTTTGGATGTTTGTTACTCAATCACGCCAAAACTGCTGAACGGATTCGAATAAAACTTTGTACGTAGGTAGAGTATGTCCTGTAATAACATATAGGACTATTCCCAACCTTTGATTTTACAATACTAATGTTTAAACTAAATATTGTGATTTTAATTTAATTTTACGAGTAAATATGAATGTGATTATAATTAAAATATTACTTTACCTTACCATTTTTTAAAGTTAGTCAAGATCAGTTCAAAACGAAAAGTTAGCCTACTAACAAGTCTACCAACTCACGAAAAAAAATTATCTCAACTTTTACGAAAAGTTCAATAGTATTTTTTTTCGTAGGTTGGTAGAGTATTTCCTGGAACAACATTACATTAATTTTACAATTGTAATGTCTAAACTTTTCGTAAATAAGAGATACGTGATATATTGTGATTTTAATTTAATTTTACGAGTAAATATGAATGTGATTATAATTAAAATATTATTAACTTTATATTACTCTACATCACCATTTTTTAAAGTTAGTAAAGATCAGTTCAAAACAAAAACTTACGCACCATCTAACCTGTAAAATATTTCTACAGAGCGAAAAGTTGAGAGAAATTTTGTTGTTTTCACGTGTAAATACGAAGTTACCTTTATGATAAAAGTTCAATGGTATTTTTTGTGATTGAAATTATGTTATTTAAGAATTTGTGATTTAATCTCTTGTAATTAAAGTAAACAGTAATTAGTGTAACGTAGTTTCATACTAATAAATAATAAATACGATGTGATTTTAGTTATGTAGTTTGCAAAAAATATTATTTCATTTATTTATTTATTTATCTTAATAATTATGAAGGTAAAATTTTTAGAAAAAAATTTAAATTAATAATTGATAACTTAAATAATATATATTTCTTTTACTATGAAATATTTAAAAGTGAAATGTTTAAGTAAAGATACGGCAAAATTATTTACAGCTAGAACTGAGAAAAACGCATGGCTATTTGAAAACAATAAAGTTTGATTTATGACCAAAACAGTTTAGTTAAAAATTAAAAGATTTTATCAATTATTGCGGGCGAGGCCGCGACGGGTAAAAGCTAGTTTCTTCATAATATTAATCTCAAAAGCTTGGGTATAAACGCAAATCTAAAAAAAAGTGCATCATTCGAAAGTACAAAATGATGGTCATGTCCACACTACCCGACACTTTTGATGTAAAAAAAACTTCGCAGATATATGCATATATTATAAATACATATTTATAAAATGTTTTTCTTGTTTGCAGTTTATTACTACTTGGCAACTATCTCTAAAAAATCCAGCCCTAAAGTGTTCCATACTAGCCCCCATTCCCCTATTTTAGGAAATGATTTGACTGGCTTGGATTTTGAATAATTGTAGGTGATTAACATCTTAATATGCCCGTATTACCATTATTATAATATATGTGTGTGTGTGTGTTAAAATGAACATGGCTAAATCACGATTTAGTTGTTTTAGTTTATTGAAAGAATATTTTATGTTGTATGTAATTTAAATTCATTTGAATTATTATAACAATTATTTTGGTGCGATGCGAATCATCGAAATTACATTTTAGAATAGTAGGCCTATGTTAATGCTGGTAATTCGTTTCCATCATTGCAAGAAATCTAACAAAGTAATCAATCTTTTATCGAACTAAATTCATCAGTTATCACAGTCAATATCTAGTTGAATGCTCTTATCGTGGCCCTATTATGAAGTTTCAAGTCATCAAATGATTATCTTGTAGCGTTGTGTAAATAAGCTAGAATTACAAAATAAAATAAATGTATCCAAATGTCTGTGGAGATAGAATGGGAAACCATTTAGGAAAAGCTACCCTCAGTACACACATCTGGGATATGGATCCCAACCTCCCCATCATTGACAAACCAGACTAAATGAGCTTGACATTCATAGACTGCATGCCTAATGGCGCGGATAAAAATTTAGGTAAATGCGAATAGCCGTGGATGGGTAGTAAGATGTATTGTAAAATCAAATTCAAGGATATGTCTAAATACATACCTATAACCACAACACAATTACATTTAATTTGAATTTTTTAAAATTTGATTGTTATTTTTTCTTAATAGCTTACCCCAAATATAATATTTTATGATAAAATAAATGTTTAGTTTCAAACCATGCCTGTAATTAAATTCTTTATTCAAATCTTCCAGAAATTATTTTAATAAGTCATAAGAATAAATACAAATAAGGTTTTTTAAGGTTTTATTTTGAAGCAAAATGGTAAATAAGTTTTCATAATAATTTTAAAATGGATGCGGAAATAATCAAAAGCGAAGGAATGTTTCCTCGGAACGATTTTAACAATTATTATTAGATTTATATTTTTTTGTATTTATAAAACTTACTATTAAACAAATCAAAGTATACTGGTAGCCTACTTATTTAATTTCTAACTAACGTGATTAAATTCCAAACAAACCCTTGTTTAACATTATAATTTTACTAAATTAAATTCTAATATCAAGTTGAATATTTGGTTATCACAGGACATGCAAAGAATGTGCCCAGCTTATAATATGTAATTGTAAACTTTTGTGTCCCTACATAATATCTATGATCTTTGTAAAGTATATTAAACTAATATGATGTAATACTTATTTGTAAAATAATAATAAGATAATAATAATATTTAGCACCGCGTCTTACTACCCGTTCGGGTTATACGCTTAAGTACTAATTACGCTAATGGATTAGGATTTGGGAGGGTTGAATTTAGAGGAAGTGAACCCGCATTTGCGTGGAGGGAGAGTGGAAAACCATTTAGGAAAAACCACCCCCAGTTCACCCGACCGAGATTCGAACCTCGATCTCCCCGTCCTCGGCGGTTGAGCTCAACACGACTAACGCGTTAGCCAACTACGCCACCGAGGCGGGTAATAATAATAAGAATTTTAGCAAGATCGGTTCAACAATAAAAATAATAAGGTTAAAAATAGATGCGTACAAAGTAAACTTACCAATATTGATAAATATTAAAATAATTTAAAGTCGTCTAACTCTATATTTTGTAATCAAATTATGCATGCAACTATTGACTTGTGAATAGATTTATTAATTTATGAATTTAAGTATCATAATTAACAACCTAGTTAATTTAATGTGAATATCGTAAATACCTTTATGCTTTCCTCCATAGTAATATAGCTTCTTCGAGTAATATTTTATATTTGATAATTATTTTAATTATAAAGCTCATCAAAAAATATTTGTTCCTCTGGTAATCTCTTAGAAATATAATTAAAAATACTTACTGAATAAGCTACACAAACAATATAGTGTCGTGTAAATATGTTTGCCCAGGAAATGTATGGTTTCATATAATTTGCTCGCTTTGCTCGTTGGGGGCTCGGCCCTCAAACCCCCAGTGAGTTTTCTTTGCAAGTGGATGTAAACTAATGTAATTCCAGCGTTGTTTTGAACGTAACTACTTAAAGTTACCGGAATTGTATTGTATTTTTCACACATTATTTTAGTTTCTCCATACTTATAGGGTAGCTAGAATCATCAAATTTGGCACGCTTATGGCGATTGGATGTGCTAATACACCTGCCAAATTTTATGATTCTAGCTTCCTATAAGTGTGTCAGAGAATTTTAAAAATGTGTGAAAAATGTGCAAAATTAACCTAAAATCAAAAAAATCTAGCTCTATCTAAGGTATAACCGATGGAGATATGACAAAAAGTAATAGGACCAAACTTGTGGATCTCAGCAAATCCGTAGCTGCTGGTGCAATCCGTTTTTTGGTAGATCTTACCGTTCAGCCACAAGAGACCTCCAAAGAAAGGTCCTCACCGACTTTAAAGTTGCTCCGCCATTTTGAATTTTTTCGGGGGTTAAAAATTAAAATTTTTACCTTTTTGGAATTTTACCTTTGGTTACAGGCTAGAGGCTATAAGTTTGCCAAATTTCAATTTTCTAGCTCATCTGAAAGTGGGTAAACATTAATGTCAGTAAGTGAGTGAGTGAGTCAGCCATGTGGCTTTATAGTAGTACAATGTTCATCTTAGTTGTTAGCTAAATAAATAACTTACTATACTTAAACAGGTAATATTTAACATGAAATGTCCTCAACAATAAATACAGAAATAACATTTGATAGACGAAACCAACGTTTCATTGTTGAAACACTAAAAGCCTGCAGGGCCGCAGACATGTGACGTCACTACAGTGCAAGCAGGTCTTCTCTCTTGGTGGGGTAGGGTGGTAGGGTGCACTGAGGGTGGTTTTTCCAAAATGTTTTTCCACTATTCCTCCACGCAAATGCGGGTCCACTTCCTTTAAATAAAACCATCCTAATCCCTAAAAGCATTAGCGTAATTAGTACATAAGCGTACGGGTAGTAAGATGCGTTGATAAAAAAAAAGCTACAATAACACAGTCCGGCTACAACATTTATTTACGTGTAACAAAATTATTATATTATTATTATTATTATTATTTTGTTATTATAATTATTATTATTTTAAATATTAATGGGGTAGTAGGATTGAATAATATACCTACCTATATCTTAAAACCTTTGAGGGTCTATGTTTGACCACGTTCAAAGTTTCCTGGTCTAAACATATTTTTTTACTTGAGAGGAAATGTACACATTTAGTAAAATCTAAATACATTTTAAGTTAAAAAGTCATTCGAACTATAACACAATAGGGGTTTGAAGGAGGTTTTCTTGAAAGATAGTACTACATCGGTGGGCATGCAGAATGAATGTAGGGTTTATTAAGTATGATTTGCGGGAGAACAGTATTATTTTTCCGGCTGTTTTCTCATACAAGATTATCTTTTAAAAGAGAGCCGCTTTTTCAGACTTGCTCCAGCAGCTAAAAGAAAATGTTTGGAATAGCTTTTTAATTAGAGTTTGCCTTCTTTTAAAAAAAAAAGTCACGCTCCAATGACAAGAAGTGTACTTTTAATTTGTTATAGTTACTTTCAATTATTTCTCTTAGAAACAAGTTTATACTAAATAAGTTGTGAATGGTTTTTTTTTAAATCTCCCTCATAGATTGCCGATTTTCGTACAATTTTTGTTTGAACAGACTAAGAATATAAACACATTTGTAATTTTTATTTATTTATTTATTTGTGATCACATAACGGTCCTATTATGTAAATCAGACTGAGGACTCACTATTCTAAAGGATGAGACAGGATGAAAGGGGTAAACTATCTATTATAACTTATACGGACGCATTTGAACAAAATGAAAGTGAGACACAATGTTAGCTTAGTCAGTTTATTTTAGGCACCTGGTCTGAGTTATCGGTAAGGTCTAAGATGAGGAGGTAAAAAAAGATTGTATATGTTGATTTAATTAAAATATTTTATTTAAAAAAAACAGAGCTCTTTGACTTTGGTTTTCTTCTCACGCTTATTGGTTATAAATATTCCCCAGAAAGAATATTTCACTAACAAGTAAATGAGACGGCCAGAATTGGCGTTTTAGTAGAACTCGTTTGAATATATTTTTCCTTTGTTCTTAAGAATGATGTTTGAACTAAATGGTAAAAAGTATATAAACGACGCTACAGTGCTGAAAATATAATATTAATAGGATATTCGGGCGAATTCGTGCCAAAATCGGTATCAACTTAAAATGATACCAGATTTGATTATTTACGAACTCTAGTCTCTATAAATAATTCCAATGTGTGTGTGTGTGTGTGTGTGTGTGTGTGTGTGTGTGTGTCTTTCCACACCCGCCAGAAGTCCCTAGATAACCTAGAAATCTGAAAGTTTGCCCACTTATAGCAAATACCACGGGAGTCTAATGGAGTCAGATTGTCAATTTTTTTTCTGATTGAAATTTTGTTTGAAAACGATATCCACTATAATAATAACCAGTTCCTATGTCATTTGAAAAAATCTCGAAGCCTAGCAGACCTAGGAAGGTGAAACTTTGCAAACAGGTTGCACCTAGCTCTTAAGGGTGCAGGAATACTTCGTGTCGTACCCAAAAATTCCAATGGGGGCTCCCAAAATGAGGAAGGTGTTTCCCAAAAACCAAAGTCAACAATATCTCAAAGCCCAGAGACCAAAGAATCTGAACTTTTCCAAAATGGGGTGTTTCCAAATAGCTTAAGTCAAAGCAGCTCAAAGCCTTGAAGACCTAGGAAGCTAGAATTTTGCAGGCAGGTAGTCCCTAACCAATAAAGATAAAGAAATACTTATTGTCAGAAAATTCTGATGGGGGGGGGGGGGGGAGGAGATGGCTTCCAAAAAATCTTGAAGCACAGAAGACTAAGAAAACTGAAATTTTTCGGGAAGGTAGGTATTCCCTAGTCCAAATAAATATATTTTCCTCCCAACCGAAAAACCCCTAGAGGACCTATAAAGCTGAAACTTTGCACACAAATAGTATAGGCCACGGTACAGAACCTAGCGAAACAGGATTTTAGGATTTTTTTTGTCTGAACTATCTTTTTAAAAGTCTTTCATGGATTAAAAGAGCGAAATGAGGGGTTTGCGTTTTTCAGCTTATACTAATAGAGAATTTGCATCTTGAATATTTACGTTTAGTTCACCTGCTGCTAAAAGCCATATATACTAGTAAGTGATAAACTCGTAAAAACGTTTATTTGTAATGTATGTAATTACCGTTTATTACTGTTTACTATAAAGACTTTGTAACTCCACAGTTGTTGGAGTTGGTTAGGAATTAAATCATACATTCAACTATACCAAATAGAGTTTTGTTTTGAATCATGGCATCCACAAATAATTTCAGATAAAATGTCAAGTGAACTGACGACCAATGTCTCGGAACAAAATATGATTTGATAACTCAAAGACCAATCTACCAGTGGTTCCGAATCTGATAATTATTGGATGTTCCAGGGGTCAAGCTACTAGTGGTTCATAATTTGCTAATGTTGGATGCTCTAGGGACCATGTTAAAAGATTTTCAATATTTGCTTATGTTATTATTATTATTATTATTATAATTAGCACCGCGTCTTACTACCCGTTCGGGTTATACGCACTTACGCTAATGTGCAATGGTAGGGTGATTGTGAGATGAAATGGAGGACCTACAGTTTAACGTGGAATCCGAACCACGGTAGAGGCCTGGCATTCCTCACATTCACAAGCTGTGATTAATACACATCTTGTCAGAGGTGAAGGAAGGGTCTGGCAATCAGATAAATCTGTGCCGGGACCGCGGATTGAACCCAGGACCCTCAGCACAGAAGTCTGACACCTTACCCCTAGACCACCAGGTCACCTGCTTATGTTAGATGTTCCACTGACTAAGATACTAGTGGTTCATAATTAGTCATAAATAGAAACGTCCCCTCAGTACATTCAACCATGTTACAATTTTCGTAGCCTGTAAACCAGATAAGAGAGACTGATCCTTTATCCACGAGATCACTATCTTGGGAGTTAACTATTTTAATAAAAACGAAAATTTGGCCTGGAAAATATTTTCATCTACAAATAAAGCACCTTTAAGCATTTGGCACTTAAACTATTCTAATTGTTCTCTTTTTAACACTGCATCTTACCACCTGTTCAGGTTATACGCATATGTAATAATTACAATAATAATTAGGGATGAGGAAGGTTGAATTTAGAGGTGTACCAGCATTTGCTCAATACACTCTAACGGGATTTGAACCCCAATATTACTGTCATTGGCAGTCTATTCTAGCGCGAGAGTAACGCCTTAGACCATGCTGCCACTGAAGCAGGTTTATTCTAACTAAAGTGATTCGTTATTCAAATATATTTTGTCTAAGCACATTGTTAATAAATCTAGTTTTCAATACAATAAATACTTTTCAACGATCTTAATATGTAGATTATTTTAAAACAAGAAATCCTATGTATTTTTACGAGCTAAAGTCTCAACTCTCTGGGACAGTCAGATCAAATTTAAATACTCCGGTGCAAAAATGACAGAGGGACAAGTTAGAAAAATTGTATTGTAAGTCTTGGTAAATGAAGGGAAGAGAAGTGGTAGTTCCTTTCCTTCTGAAGGTATTTACGAACATGCAAGATAAGCTCTACCCTAGCAGGTCATTGTTGGCTGGTCACTGCCATTTGTCACCCTCTTGCTACCCATGTTACAATCACTACGATAACATTATAGCCTCACAGGGTCATTCCATTCTCAGAGAAGCTTGACTCTCGAATGGGTGGAGAGAAGTTAGTGATGCACTCCAGGCTCCAGCACGTTTATTTATTCTGGACAGCTCCGACAGCGAGTCAGTGCGACATCCAAAATGTATACGAACTAAGTTGTGATATTCTTACAAACTATAGGGCCTACATGAGTTTGAATTCTTTTCTTTTTCAACATACAGGTGAGAAGTAATTCACGTATACGGACAGTACCTACATGATTTGTTGGGTTAATATATGTCAAAAACCCTCTTTGCAAAAAAATACCTTATTTATTTTTTTTTTTTTTTTTTTTTTTAGGAAAAATGACATTAAAGTTAGAGAGTGGTATTATGTCAAGTTACAATGCTTTGCCTGAAACGTACATCAAACCTATATGTTAGTTCACAGTGGGTTTTCAAAAGTTGATTCTTACATGGCTGTGCATTCATCCAAATGGCGTATGGATTCAGTTAGCACGCAGAGAAACATGTTGAGGTCAACTGTCGTAACAGCCGCATGGATTCGTGCCACACTGTCCTCGAATGATCTGCGGTGGGTCGTCGGGTGGGCACATTAGTGCTTTGAGGTGACCCCACAAGAAAAAAAATCTAGTTTTGTGAGGTCCGGTGACCTTTGTGGTCATTCCACCAGCCCACCACGCCCGATCCACTGGTTGGAGTGGACTTAATTAAGTAGTCCCCGCATTTGCACCCCATAGTGTGCAAGAGCGCCGTCACACTGATAACACATCCTATGTCGCACAAGCAATGGTACGTCCCCCAGCAGCCCAGTTAGAATCGTGCCAAGGAACTGACGGTATTTGTTTGGATACAAACAATCTGGTAGTAAACAGGGGCCCATAATTGCATCCCCAACAATCCAGCCTCAAACATTAACGTGAATCAATGCTGATACGCACGAACCGAGTGGCATGCGAGTTAGCACTCTTGCCCACAGGTGATTGCTATAATTGTTATTCATTCCCTCTAGTGTGCAACAAGCTTCGTCAGTCCACAGAATGGTCAAAGAGGTCTATTGCAGCAGTTGCTGCTGGACCAATGCAAAACCGTATCGGATAATATGCTGCTTTGTTGCATAATGGTATGGGTGGTAGCTCTCATCACGCATCACCTGCAGATCTGACCTCCTTGACATGTGCAATGTGCTTAGTTTGTGCACGTCTCTGGAGCTACGCGCTGGTTACTGTTGGAAGGAAGTTCTTGCAGCATCTTCAACACCTGCTTTCCGTACGTTTAATTGCCAACCTGTATCCACTCGGGGAGCTGGTCCTATTTTACCTTTTTCTCTACAACGCTGTTCTGAACGGCGAAACACATTCACGCTCGGATGACATATTCCGGAGAAGTGAACAGCGTACGGCCACGCCGCAAGTCCAGCTTGGCTTTCAGCTGCCTCCATGGTCATTGCCATAATATCCCAGTAATCTACGTGTGTGTAGTTCATTGCTGCTTACACAATTAATATTAATCTCGCATTTCTGTCTAAGTCTAGCCGCTGGTTATTTTAAAACCTTAGGCACTGTGTTGACACATCACCTCTCTATAACTTTAATGTCGTTTTTATCAAAATATAAGGGAAGAATGGATTTTTTGCAAAGCGTGTGAGACTTATATTCACCCACCTAATCATGTAGAACCGTCCGTATACACGAATTACTAATCACCCTGTATATTATAAGAGATGCAAGTAACATTTATCTTACCGCCTCGGTGGCGTAATTAGCTAATACACTGGTTTCATGTTGAGCTAGACTGCTGAGGACGGGGAAATCGAGGTTCTAATCTCGGTCGGGTGAACTGGGGGTGGTTTTTCCTAAATGGTTTTCCACTCTCTATCCACGGAAATGTGGGCTCGCTTCCTCTAATTCATTCCTCCCAATTCCTAAACCATAAACGTAATTAGTACTGAAGCGTATAACCCAAACGGGTAGTAAGATGTGGTACTAAATAAATGAATAAAAAAACAATTATCAAACACTGTCGGAGAATTGTGTGTTGCTTTAATAAGATGGGATTTGAGACAGATGGGATAGTTTTCCCGTCAGAGTTAAGGTTCATATAGCTCAGGGACACTTTAACCAAGTGGTGGTTGAACTATCTAATCCCGCACCATTAATACATAAATTATTTAAGATGGAAACACCCCCAGGAGTGAACATGGAATAGACGCTGAGATGTCGAAATGGTGAGGATATACTTTGGGGCGTCAAGGTGCATACTATTGGCGGTTGGGAGAGTCAGGGATACAGGGTTTTAGTTTAGGCCATGGCTTCACAGAGTGCTATGAACGTCGGGATCAGACCGGAGGTTGGGAAAACAAACTTGATAATTTATTCTATTACATTTTCGTTTAGATAAGCTACAACCAACGATTATTCTCTGAAATATTAATCGACTACTCTTTCTTTAAAGTTGGATGTCCAGACATTGAAACATTTTATTTTGTTGTTTTGTATTTTCAAACCTAATGAGCTAAAAATGTCAAAAATGTCAGTTCCAACAAAATTTCATCATAATATGTTGCCATGATGTTTGATCGGGTTAACCTCCCTTGCTTAAGAACATGTAAACATTACAATTTGATAAATATGTGTTGGATTTCTTATCTGATTTATCTTGGCTTTAATGTTGACCTATTTAATTACAAGGTCATCGTGTTATTGCCATTTTAAAATTAAATTAAAGCACTTTATCTTACATACATTAAGATGCCAAAACTGTTTCTATGCTAATTATTTCTTCTATATTTAACAACCCCTCTCTAAACTATGACAGTGACACCAACTCTTGCAAAAATACGCCACCGCCAGATAACTTACAAACAAATCAAATGATACTCAACAACAGCTATTATATTTATCTCAACAAAATAATCATCAATGCTATAAACGTAATTTATTATATTTCTGAGTAATATTAAACGTGAGTGAACACTAACCATATCTCAACCAATAATACCAACATTAATTCATTTGCCAACTATGCGAGACTAATCTCTCCATTAACTTATTAGAGGTAAATCTGTCCTTTTCTGTGGTTTGGAGGCTAGAACAGGCAAATTTGGAGAGCTGGTAACAATATGGAAAATTAAAACACACAATATTGTATAGTCAGTCTCAAGAGGGGAAAGTTAGAAAATCAATTGGACAAAAGTATTTCCCCACTTGAGAGTTTGATTTTTATGTTTAGTCTACTAGTGTGGTGTTTTCATATTTTTTATTAATATTTAATTATAAGTAGTATCTTGATATTTTTTTCGGCTTTTTGTGGAAACGACCACTTAGCTCTCTAAGTTTTCTAAGAATTATAATAAAGGATAACGTATACTGTTAATAAACCATTTACTAAGTTTAAAAAAATCTTGCTGGAAAATTAGTCAATTTAATCTGATTTTTATGAAAGTTCACTGAGGACACGTGATACAAACTTGTAAATGATGTCATTAAACCTAATGTATAATCTTAGTTAAGGCGAAATGCTCCAGTGTTTTTTTTAGCCCCACGTCTTACTACACGTTCGGGCTATACGCTTAAGTACTAATTACGCTAATGAGGTAGGAATTGAGAGGGTTGAATTTAGAGGAAGTGAACCCGCATTTGTGTGGAGAGAGAGAGTGGAAAACCATTTAGGAAAACCACCCCAGTTCACCCGACCGAGATTCGAACCTTGATCTCCCCGTCCTCGGCAGTCTAGCTCAACGCGAAACTAGCACGTTATCTAAGTACGCCACCGAGGTGGGTTGCTCCAAATTGGATGCACGAAACCACCTAATACTGTTTCAGTCCCCTAAAACTAGTGCCAACGCTATCTTTACCATTTGTAAGAAAGACTGACTTCAGCTCATAAATAAAATATCAGGAGGGTTGGATGTGCATTCATTTAGTGTACCGACTATTTTACCTACCCAAGGGGTGATAAAAAAAAGGGGGTGGTGTCGAGGGGTTTCCACAATATGCTTTCCATCCTTTTGCTGACTCACTTGATTAAAATTAATTATTCTTATTATTTTACCTGAATTCAATAATAGGCTAAAATTAAGTTGAGATGTAAGAAAAAGAGAGTTGAGGCATGCATTTTTGTAGCCTTTATCATTTTTTGAACGCAATAAATAAAATATTATTTCAGTTAGATACATTTAGTTTCATTTTCTACACATTATAATCTCAACCATTTTTGAATATTTTCTCATGGGCATCTTGGAATAGGATGATAACATTTTTTATTAATTTAAAAAGTTTTTCATCAAATTTCATTACGTTCATGACAGAATCAAATACAGATGATAATACTATGTGTAGAAAATTAAACTCAATTATTATATCTATTGGAGCACTAGTTTATTTATTTCGGCAAAAAGAAACAGCAAATAAAAACTATTTAAAAAATTGCAAAAGTACTGGCCATAACTTGCTTTCTCTTATATCCCATCTTAAGAGGCTGACACGGAGTACCCCTAGATACACAGATATCACTAAATTGGGCTAATAAAAACACGCGGCCATCCCAGGTACTACTAATTAATTTAACCAACAAAAATAACTTAATATAAAATTAAACTAAAATACCGTGGATAAAAGTTTCTCCATTTGGAACAATTTAATTTAACTAAGACTCGACCTATTACTCTGTTTTATTTAATTTTGTTATCAAAACAATTTATTTCTTTTAATTTTAATGAGTTATATTTTTGGCAAAGTAGGTTATCTATCACATTGTCATTGGAATAATAAATATGTTTTGAGATACTAAACGGACTCATCGCATACGACCAAAAACGCAAGACGCAGCTTTTAAAACTTTCTCTTTGCCTTTTCCTGCAATTTAAATAACAAAAATCCCCCTCAGATCCACTCTGCCCTTTACAAACTTTGAAAAAGAAAACGTTTGCGTGACTGGTGAAAGCATAATGGTTTGAGTTAATACCCTCTTTAATTAGCATTTGCATATATATCACCGCAATTCTTCTTCATGAGAAGAATATTCGAAATTAATTACGTTACAACTGTCAACAAACTAGTTCTGCGAACACATTAACTAACTCACTATTTTATTGTTTAGAAACATTTGACTAAATAAAAGATTAGTTTGTAGAATATTCTGAAACGATGACTTGCTCGATGGCGGATACGCGATGGTACAAACATTTATCTTACGCACGTTTACAGATAAGAAAAGAAAACACATAAAACACAACGTCTTGTTAAAATTTGATTTATAAAATGTTTAGTTTTAGAATAGTAGAATTATTTTCTGAATAGTTTTATAACCTTATTAAAATACACTAAAGCGATTATCATAATTTAAGTGGGTAAAACCATAGTCCAAAGAATGTGTTAATAACTACATCCTAAGGGGGGAGGTCAAGCTATCTGCAGGGATAAGGGACCCTGGTTTGGTTCCTGCTATGGTCAAAAGGGTATAGTTGTTTGAAATTTGGGCTTCCTTTATCAAAGTAATGAATTTATGGTTAGACGATAAGACAACTTGGCGTTGTATTTTTTTCGAGAATTAAGCGAGTTTATAAAACATGCGCTTATACCAGTTGGTTCAGAGAATGCACGGTAGATATTGTACTCTATTCATTTAGGCTCTACTTGAAATGTTCATCCAGCAAACGAAAACAAATCTCCTTGAGATTCTAAGGAGTGGTAATTTAGAAGTCGGAGTGCCTCTATCCCGTGGACATCCATCACGCCTTTTAAATACTATGTTGTTCAAAATAAATTAAGGAAAATTGACCAATCAAGAAAAGTTTATAATAGTATGGTGGATGGCCTATTTGCCAAGTTCTATTTACAACACGCGCAGATAAACGTAGTCGAGCTGTCTATCTGAATATTGTATTTCTTTTCATTTTATATTTAAAACGCGAATACTATTTTTCAATGTTAGTTCACAAAAAGGTGTGACGATATACTTATGTGTAGAGCCCCGTAAAAATTGTTTCATTTTTAGTTAAATTTCGTTTTATAAATCTCACTTTTCGGTGTTATTTTGTCTTTATTCAAAATTACATGTTATCTGAGGTGTTTAAGTATTATTTACATATTGAGACAATGTATACAAAATTAAAATTTATTATTGAAACCTTATATATTTGCTTTAACATTCTTTGTCAAGTTTGTCTGCATTTTCACAATTTTGTAGCATAAAGCTAGCTTACACTACAGTAAAATACTAATCAGTAATCAAATTACAGCATGGTCAAAATTTCTGCTTAATTTATTCTTAATTTCGTGTTCATTTAAAGATTTATTTTTGTAAAAGCGGTGTTATTTCATTTTCTAGAAGGATTTCGTGTAGCAAGACGATTTCGTTTTATTTCGCTTTTCAAAAACATTGTAAATCATATCTAAAAACTATCAAAGGAAAAAGTACTTGATTCCATCCTTTTATGGCACTTTTCGCCTTATCGCGTCTCACCATTTTTACGGGGCTCTACTTATGTGCAATGCCAAGATTTGTGTTCAACCGCATTACTGGGAACGCGGAATAAATGTCAAACTCATATAGTCTGGATTTCCGGTGACGTGGAGGTTGGGGGTTTGAATCCCGGCCGGATGTACTGACGATGTTTTTCTTAAATGGTTTCCCACTAATCCTCCACGCAAAATCAGGTATTTACTTTAAATTCTACCTTTCCTATCCCTTTTTAGTGTAGTTAAATGAGGATTGCCTGGACCAGTTAGTTGGAAGAGCTAAAAAGGCTTTTAAGCTAGCTTTCCTATAGAACACAACAATGAGGACCCTGTCTCGGTGGTATCTGGTAGAAGGGCTCCCCACAAAAACGTCGTATGATCCATCTTAGTAATTTTACAGGAGATACTAAAAACTAAATAAAAATATATATTAGTCAATAATAAAGGGTTTATGTCAAGCCAGGAATCAAACCAGACCCCTAGCTCATTAGAAAGCTTATTAATAAAACTACCAGTGTCATCAAACTGACTAAGATATTTAGTTTTTAATATCTCCTCTAAAATTACTAAAATGGAGTATACAACGTTTCAGTGGAGAGCCCTTCTTGATCTGGCGGGCTAGTTTGTAGTGTTCCCTTGGCCGCCAAAAGACCATCTGGACGTGAGGGTCTATAGTCTATACTCTATACAGTCCGTTCAACATAGGGTGGTAACTGACAGCCAGCAGAAGATTTTTTGATTGCAAACATGGCTTGAAAATCACTTATGTCAACCTATGTAGAAATAATTATAATTTGCTTAGTAAAACTATTTTATCATAGAAAATGTTAACAAACTCCTCTAATAATACTTCCCTAAGGATTATTTTATAGTTGGCTTCGTGTAACCAATTTAAATTACAAAATATATTAATAAAACTATTATCTTTTTTGATGGATTGAATAGCAAAGCTATTATATTTTATCATTAGCTTAGCTATTTGATAATAGCAAAGCTATTATATTTGATATATAGCTTAGCTATCTAATCCAACATGATATTCTCATTTGTACAGTTGTAATTGTACCAGCAAAAAGCCAACTACCGAGTCGATGGTGGTTGCGTTATCTAATAGCTCGTGATCCTAATTGATTACATATTTGTAGCTGACTATTTTCAAACGTTCATCACAAACTCTGCCTTAAAATATAAGTGAAGCATGACCCTAGTCACGGGATGATTCCTGGATAGCTAAGTGGGTAGAACATTAGCGTACTAAGCCAAAGGTCCCGCATTTGATTCCCTTGTCCGGTTGTCATTTTTAAATTTAAAGAATATTATGTTTTTTGTTTCGTGGCTGTGGCAACAAGAGATACTATACATATATGTATTGTATGAAATAATAAATTAAAAACCATAAAGTATTAAATTCACACTTCTATCTTCATATGAGTGGCCACCATAAAATATAAAATAAATAAATGTGTTTTAGTAACTAAGAGAAAAAAAAACCATGAAAAATATTTGTGTCAAAATGTAAAGTTTAAATTTTCTATAAACCAAAGTGCATGAATACCAGTCGTTAAAACAGTCGCTATAAATCAACTGCCAGCTTAGTTTCGTCAGCCCACCATCTTTATTTTTGAAGTAAAGCCCACTTTTTCTTAGCTTTTGTATTAAATTTATTTTCAAGTGAACTACAAACGCTGCTTAAAAAAAACACCCAATTACTATTTTTCGTAAGTTAGTATTTCAATAATGTAAAAACGCTTCGAGTGAAAACATATTTAAAACAAATGGTTTGTTGTGAAAGTTATGACTGTCAAAAGTGACAACAAATCAACAGGTAGTTTTGCAGATCATATGGTTTGGCGAATGGATACATGAGAATAGGTCTGGTAGCCTTAGCTAGCTGTCACTTACCACCACTCCTACGGCGATTGGACTGTACATCACTACGCTGCTCTTGCGAATTCATTTCTTTGCACAATTCCTACCACTCTAAACACTTTATTATTATTATTATTATTATTATTATTATTATTATTATTATTATTATTATTATTATTATTATTATTATTATTATAGTTTTATATTTGAACTTAAGTACCCAGCACGTTAGCTCAGTCGGTAGCGTGTTTGTCTACTTAGATAAGGGTCCCGGTTCGATAGTGGAAAATATATGGCTTGAATAAAAAAAAGTGACTCAGTCCACAGGATGGAACAGTAATAGATGTAAATTTGAAACTAAATCAACCACATGTCTCATAAATTCATCAAATCCGTCTTATTACGTATTTTAATACATTAAATAAAGGTATGCTTTATAAAATCAACTACGGCATCATTCGTGAATCAAATCCGTATTATCTAAATCCACACACATACGTGCCATTAATAGATTTACAACTGAAAACAATCTTCAATAACTATACATTTATTTTATTTGTTTTTTTATTTTAAGAACAAAGAACTCGTTTAGCAAATGAGCCACATACAAAACTTGCTGCAAAACTCTTCTTTATATAATTTGTATTTGTGGTTTTAATAGTATTAGTGATATTAGCGTTAGAGCTGTGTGGATAACATGCTTGGACCTCCGCTCTACAAATATCTTAATGTGAAAATAGATCTAATCCTAACATCTACCCGTAAAACACATACTACTCACAAGTATTTGGCTACATATATAGAAATACCACTAGTCACCCAAGATTTTAAGCCCTGGGTACAGGGATGTCTTAAAAATGTAGTGGCTCTGGGCCCTCACGTTTTTAGAGGACCCCCTTTTTTGAAGAACCCATATTTGGTATAGTATTTTTTGTATATATTGCAACATTTTAAATTAGTTACATTAAGTATTATCAAGGAGTTAGGTGGTTGAATGCATTAAAAACTACTGCAAAAACTAAAACACAAAATAAGGAGGAATATCCAATAAACCCATGATTTTAAAGAAGTGTAACCATTAATTTTAAAGTTTTGTTTCAATGTTTGTTTTAAACTATTTTCTATTTACAAGAGAAGTTTGGATTTTTGTTGTGACAAGTTAAGAGACCTCTTTTTTTATATCACTGTGTCACTTGTTCAAATTATACTCATTTTTAAGAGACCTTAATCCACTCAGTATTCTTGATACTGATCGTTTATAGTATCCCATTGGCCTGTATAGGTGATCAGTTGATTCCTCAGAAACTGCTCTCGTCTTTCTTTTTTTGCTTTGAAAATTGAATTGTTTGAGGAAAGAGAAGAATTCAAAGGAACATCAAATTTTAACTGTTTCAGATTCAGATCCTTGTTTATTAAGAAAAAGTTTTTTTTAGTATTGTAATTGTGAAAATATTTTAATACCTTGAGATTATTGTGTATCTTGACCTTTTATGTGCTCTCGAACTCAAACATATGCGTCTTACATTCTGTTTGTCCATCTGAATGTCCGTCTGTACCTGGTGCTATCAAATGGTTCAATGGATTTTATTAAAGATTTATATTTATATGTTAAGGTGTGGCAGAAGGGAGCGCGCGTAATTTTACAATTTTTATAGCATTACATTTTTTTGGACAAAATAAATCAAATATTTCTCCAGTAACAACATAGAGTTTAGTTTTCTGCACGTGCTGATATCAACAGATCTTGAATATCTATCAAGATTTTCTGTAATTTTGTCAAAAATGTTTCTCTTTATTTAAAAGGTTTTAACAAACTTCCAGGACAACCTTGACAGATGATAAAGATCTGTTGATATCAGCACGTGCAGAAAACTAAACTCTATGTTGCTACTGGAGAAATATTTAATGAAATTTGGCCAAAAAATATATATTCTATAAAAACTGTAAACATAATTTCGCACCCTTCGGCCGCACCTTAAATGGTCTACCTGAATGCTAAATAATAATCTTGATTCTAGCTTTAAAATTAATGGTAGTTTTGAGCAGATGAATAGTTTTGAAAACTGGATATTTTTAAAAATAAATTGCTCTAAACTGCTTAAAATTTTTATGTATATAGTTTTTTCCATATGATTATCAAAATAATATGTTCGTCTTTAAGAGTAGAACATATTTAAGGGTAGTTACTGTTTTCGCCAACACCATTATTTAGACTATAGTCGGATTCAGGAAGATATGTGTTCAGGGTCATTTCAGTGCTGCCTATTGTTGCGGCACGTGGGAGATTGTTATCAAGAAGAGCGGTTCTCATTCACACACGTGCTTAGTGTAAATACATTTCAGAATACATTTACTCTTTTACTCTTAAGAGCCAACTCTAATCTGAGTATTGGAAGGCAATGTTTTTCATGTGGTCGTAACTTATGTATACCAAGACGTGGCTTGCCGTGTATCATAAACAAAGATTTTTCCTCATGACGCAACGTACACTCTGATCCTTGCACTCTGATAAGCTGACAAAGCTGAGCTATGAATGTAGGCATGAGGTGAGAGGGGGTTACATCCCTAGTATAACCTTGAAACCCACAAACAAATGACGACTAGTATAGTTTATATATATTAGTTTTAATATTTGATAGCCATAGTAAAAGGCCCATTGTATTTATTTAGCGTAGCTAAAACCATACTGATACTTTCATAGCATCAAACTTATCAATATTGTTGATTGATTGACCTTGAATATTCCTGTCTTCAAAAATTTCAATCCTAAGAGGATCAAAAGTCAAACCCACGGGTGTCTTAATAAGTACCTATGTGTTTTTAAAACTTTGACAAGATTTAAAAATAAGTTCGAAACATACTTGGGGTACACACATTAGTTATTTTTCCTATTGACTACGAAACAATATAAAATTCTATTTCAAACAAAATTACTTTTTTAGAAGCAAAAGAATAAAAAAATTGCAGATTACTTAAGGATCTTACTTTGGTAAGCAACAAGGAATAGCTGAATAGCTATTAGTACTTTCACCAATTACCACAATTATCCTTTATACGACAACTAGTGAAAAGTGGCCCGGGGTACGAGACAAACCAGGATGGCTCAGTGGTATATCAGTTGCACGTAAGGCCAGGTTCGATTCCCGTGTCCAGCTTGCCACTTTTCAATTCATTGAAGGAGTAACTAGCAATAACTTTGTTTCGATTTATTAAACGCATGTAATATCAGAAGAAAGTATAAAATTATATGTATGTAGATAAAATTGTTTAATTTATTTGTTGTAGATATTATAAATTTAATTTACAAATCTTTTCTTACTGTTGGTAATATGAAACAAAAACTTACAATTTCATAAAAAGTGTGTGTCATTTAAAACTTCAAATATAAAAAGATACATCAAGAATGTTCTTTCTCTTGGATTTTGAATTGTCTTGAACTGCAGGTAGGGGCAACTGCACTTAACGTGCACTTTCTGAACCGACTGATTATATAAGTACACGAAAATGTCTATGAGCGAGAGTGAAAGGGCCTACCACTTTTGCAGTGAAAGGTATTTTCATATATCTTCCAAGGTTCTTTTACACGCCACAATCGACATTGGACCAACGGCTTTATTTCCCCTTTGAAGGAAGTTACTACGGATTTTTACCGCTTAAGGCTGAGTGCTAGTGAACGCGAATTTAGTGCGCTAATTTTGCAGTTTATATAGCATAAACATTTTTTGAACAAAATAAGTCAAATTTTTCTTCTATAGAAACATATAGTTTAGTTTTCTGCACGTGCTAATCTCAACAGTTTTTGAATATCTGGCATGAGCATGGTGGCATTTGGTGACAAACTTTTTAAATTAAGAGAAAAAGTTGTCATTAAATTCTAGGACCCCCTTGACAGATATTCAAGGACTGTTGAGATTAGCATGTGCAGAAAACTAAACTATATGTTTCTATAGAAGAAATATTTGATTTATTTTGGCCAAAAATGTTTATGCTGTAAAAACTTCAAAAATACTTCCCTAAACTAACGCTCACTATCACCCCATCTTAAGAAAATTCCGTCAACCCCGGATGGGTTTGAATCCACGAGCATTGAGTCCTTTGGCGAGAATATATTACCTCAAGACCACTGAGGTCAGCCACTCGCAATTAAATTATATGTCTATGAATTTAATATATACACAGAAAAAAACATGAAATTATTTACAAGGTCATGTTATGAATACTGTACCAGCTAGTTACCTAAAATACGTAGCAAACGTTTAATAAGTCCCAAAACAATTTTTCGTTTGCCATTTTGATGATAGGGACTGGTTTATATGTCTGGTTTCTTAGCTAAGTCAATGACACGTCTGAATACCCAGACAAGGAGACCTTGTTTATATCCCTGATGGAGCTGAAAAATGAACAATTTTGAGAAATTGGCATTTCCTCTTGAGCATCGATAGATTGTATATGTCTCTTCTAGAATTAAATTAGTTTATTAGTTTTATGTTAGTACAAAAACTTGGATCAGAACGTACACTATAAATCCTTCAAACATGTTTTTTTTAATAAGATTCTTTTTGGTACAATAATTAGTTTTTATTTAGTAAAGTGAGAATCATTTCATAAAACAGACAAATAGACTCAATAATTTTATTTTAATCTTATTTTTATAATATTATGAGGTGTAAATCAACATGTATGTACTCAGGTATGTTGTCCTAATTAAATAAAGCATGATTTAAAGATTCATCTCATTTGGTAGCAAGTTGTTTGTAAAATATATTCATGTTCCACACGTATTGCGCCCTTGATAGGCCTGTAGGGCCGTAAAATGTCAGTACTTAATTTTTAAGACTCAGTACTAGATTAAAAATAGTGCCTATTTTCAAGATTTCTAGTGCCTGTTTTCATGCTTATTTTAAATTTTCTTAGTGCCTAACTTCCGGTCTCTACTTATAAGCTATGCCATAGTGAAACAGAGTAAGGTAAACTTCTTAGCCTTCAATGTTAATGGAGGGTACATCATGAGATCAAACCAGGATTCCATGGATCAGCCTCAGCGTGGGTAAAATAAGATATAGTTAAATGTGTTCATATTTCTAATGATGACATTCTTAGATTAGAATTAGGTACAGAAGTTCAGAAGTTAAAAATATCTATCTTAATCTTGAATGATTTTTAGATACATTGTGAAATTTTTATAGCACATCTTACTCTCTGTTCAGGCTATATGCATAGGCCTATATACTAATTAGAGAATCACGTTAGTTAGGAATGAAGAAGGTTGAATTTAGAGGAAGTGTACCTCACTTATCTGGAAAGAGAGTGGAAAAACGTTTAAAGAAAACCACCCTATGTACACACTACCAGGATTTGAACCCCGATCTCCTTGCTATCGGCAGTCTAGCCTAAGATGAGAGTGACGCCTTACAACATTCAGCCACCGAAGCGGGTTGTTTCATTCTTGAAGTGTCATTTATTATTGAGGAACTGCCGTATTGTAATGTGTTATGTTGTCCCACTAGAAAAACACTTACCTTGCCTTGCATGGTCTGCTAAACACGAAGAAGAATGATAAACAAATATGAATAAATCAAACCGTAGCTGTTTTATCGACTGTCCCCATCGCTTCATGGCGTGACCTATTGACCTTGATATATGTATCACTTTGGATAAAATTGGGTATAAACAGGATTTATATTCTTAACATAATATGAAGGTTTAGGGCCAGCACCGGCTCAAGGGTTTCACGCACCTTAGGTGAGACTTAAAATTTGTGCTTTAGTTGTATTATGTTTAGTATAAATAAACCGCTTCCCCCTGCTTGACGTAAAATCACAATAACAATAATAATAACAATATGGTGCCAAAATATTGGACAGAAAAAATAAAAATAATGAGAAAGAGATAAATAAATTTAAAAATAAGTGCTCCCCCCCTTAATTAAAGGTGTGCACAAATATTATCCCTTCGTCCCTTCCTTTTCTCTTAATACTTTCGGAAGCTTTTAACTTTTTTTTTCCACGGCGTCTTACTACCTATTCAGTTTTTACGATAAATTACTCTAATTGGGTAGGATGAGGAAAGAAGCATTTTAAAGGCAATCTACCTTCATTTGCATGGAAGGAGGGTGAGAAACGATTTTAGGAAAAATTAACATCAATATACCAGGCAAGAATTCGAACCCCGATATCCCTGTCATCAGCAAGCCAGTCTAATACGAGAGTGACGCCTTAGACCATTCGGCCACTGAAGCGGGTAAGCTTTTAATTAAATATCGAAGTAATCGCCGACAAAGCTACCCCGAATATCATACAACCATAAAAGCGAATATCTTCTTAATCTTTTTTTTTAATATTAAGATTGGATAAAATATTTAGATGGTATTTCTTTTTTAGAAATATTTATTAAATTGTTCAATCTAAATGATTATTTTTATAAACAATAAAAAAATTGATTTTTTGTCATTAATGCGTCACTCTCAAAATAAACTGGATCGTCAATTGCTGGGAGGTTGGGGCTCGAATCCTAGTCGGGTGTATTAAGGTGTTTTTCTTAAACATTTTTCACTCTCCCTCTACGAAAGTGTGAGTAAACTTTCTCAAAATTCTAAATTACTTATCCATAAAACACTGGAGTAAATAGCAGAGACCCGCTTCGGTGGCCGCGTGGTCTAACGCGCTACTTAGTTTTAGACTAGACTCCCGAAGACGGGGAGATTGTGGTTCGATCCCAGTCGGGTGCACTGAAGGTGGTTTTATTTAAAGGGTTTTCACTATCCTTCCACGCCAATGTGGGTGCACTTCCTCTCAATTAACCCTCCGAATTCTTAAACCATAAGTGTAATAATTATTAGTGCACAGGCGTATAACCCGAACGAGTAGTGAGACACAAACACCGCGTCTTACTACCCGTTCGGGTTATACGCACTTACGCTAATGTGTAATGGTAGGGTGATTGTGAGATGAAATGGAGGCCCGGCATTCTCACATTCACAAGTTGTGATTAATACACGTCTTATCAGAGGTGAAGGAAGGGTTTGGCAATCAGATAAATCTGTGCTGGGACCGAGGATTGAGCCCCGGACCCTCAGCACAGAAATCTGACACCTTACCCCTAGACCTCTAGTCCACCTCATGGATATTACTATCATTAACGAATATTTTTTGTTTTATGTGAGGTATTTCTTAATTGGCTAATTATAGCAGCACACAACTCATCAAAAAACTTGAATCCAGAACAACCACACAATGCCTCGGACCGTCACTTCATCTCTGTGAAAGGGGAAACCTCGATTTCACAGATAATAATTTGCTTAGCTATGCCAATAATTGAAACTGGGACTTTTAGATTATTGTTTAGTCACGATACCGCCTGAGCCAAGATGCCAGACGTAAGTATTTTGAAGTAGGGACAAGCAATAATAAAATAAATTGGCGTTAAATCCGAACGGGTAGTGAAATGTGTTGCATAAACGACTAACCCTATTCCCATGTTAAATGCCCTACCTGATTCAGATTTCTCCTAAGGTCATAAATGCTATCTGATATACCTTGCCCATTATTACCCTACTGAAGTGTACCCACATTTGCATGAAAGGATAGTGGAAAACCATTAATGAAAAAAACCTCTATATACCCGACTGGATTTGAACCCCAATCTCCCCACCATTGACAATTCAGTCATTGCGAGCGTGACGTCTTAGACCACCGAAGCAGGTAAGAATGAATTACGAGCATTGATTTCATCCGATACTTTTAAGCTTGGTGACTTGTTTTAGCGTGCATAAAAGGAAACAAATGAAATCAACAAATCAAGGGTGTGAATACCTCCAAGTGCACTCAGATCAAGAATGATCAAGTGAGGACTGTGGTGCCTTCAAAATTATTAAATCACAATAGAATGGTACACATTTTACATAGCTCATATTCACGGGCCAACTCTTGTTTAATTTAGTAATCAACATTTGTAAATGTCAACCTCAGTGGTCTTGGGTTAAAATGTTCGCCCCGGACTCTATGTTCGTGGGTTAAAACCCAACTGGAGATGACGGATTTTTCTTGAGCGATAAAAATCCTTAACACAACTTCCTCCGTAGGGGAAGTAAAGCCGTCGGTCCCATGTCAATTGAGGTATGTAAAAGATACCAAGAAGGTATGTGAAAATACCGTTCCCGAAAATATTAGTAGGCCCTTTCGCTCTCACTCATAGAAATTCTCGTGTGCTTATATAATCAGCCGGTTCAAAGAGTGCACGTTAAATACCTCAAATAAATATTTAAAAAAATCGTTAAAGTTCTACGTCACATTCGAATTGGCTATCGCATGATATAAATATAACTATGTCTCAGACATTTTATTAAAAGCCAAATACAGAAATTAGAGAAATAAAAAGTAAGGTCCCCAAATAAATAAAGCTAAAGAAAAAAAGCAAGTTATAGACATTGGAATGAAAGATCGCTCCATCTAGAGCAAAGAAGTGCATGCCTCGAACCCACTTCCGTAATTGAATGGTTTGCGTGCTGACTTGTGACTATGTATCGGTCGCGTCCTGCCTGCGTGTGTTGCCCTAATTCCATTTCACATCGTCTGGATAGTCCCGAGCGGATCAAACTAACACTCCCTGTCGGATCTGGGGGGGGGGGGGGGGATGGTTGTTGCTCCGTTGTTTGTTTCACTTCCTAAACGCACAAAAATACATTATTATAAGTATAACGTAACATTCTTTGAGTTACTATCATATTCTTATATTACACTATTTCAACCAAATATTCTATTTGTTACGATGTTTAACGTGCACTTTCTGAACCGACTGATTATATCAGCACATGACTTATAAACTAAAATCTAGAACAGACACAACATCCAGCCCCAGCCGTTAATTCGTCACTGTGAAAGGGAAACCCCACATTTCACAAATTATAAATATTTTGGCCATGCCAGAAATCAAACCCGGAACCCTTTGCTCAGCAGACAGACAAACTACCAACTGATATAAGGTGTCGGACAACTCAACCGAAGAGCAATAGGCTACTCAATATGTAAGGACTTGAGTGTTTATTAACACGTCTTACCCCTCACCCTGGCTATCCGCATTTTAATTTCACTAATGAAGTGGTAAAAGGAGATGAAAGTATAATTCAGAGGAAATGAAATTGTCTTTTTGTGGAAGGATATTAGAAAAGTATAAATTAAGGAAAAACACCCTTTTTACACCTATAGTCAAAGATAAGAACGCTGGTGAACACCCGACCTATTGAGTCTTAGATAAGAACGCCAGAGAACACCCAGCTCTGACAAGTCAGAGATAAGAACGCCAGCGAACACCGGGCTCTGACAAGTCGGGAGATAAGAAAATGCCAGCGAACACCTGGTTCTCACAAGTCATAGATAAGAGCTCTTAGCGAACACCTGGCTTTGACAAGTCATAGATAAGAACTTCAGCGAACACCCGGCTCTGACAAGTCGTAGATAAGAACGCCAGCGAACACCGGCTCTATCAAGTTCCAGTGATAAGAACGCCAGTGAACACCTGGTCTATCAAGTCAGTGATAAGAACGCCAGCGAACAACTGGCTCTGACAAGTTTAGTTCCGTTTTTAACCATATATATTCATTACGTAGTGTATTGTTAGGGATAAGAAAGGTTAATTTTAGTGGAAGTGTGTTCACACTTGCGTGAAGGATATTTGAAAACAATTTAGGAATAAAACACCCTCATCCCACCTGACCAGGATCCAAGCCTCGATATTCACGATATTGACAGCCCAGTATATTACAAGAGTAACGCCTTGGACCAGGGGTGTAAAACTTGTTTTATCATAAGGGTCACATTGAAAAGTGAAAGTACCAATGGGAGCACATTTTAAATAAATATTTATCTTAATTATAATTAATTCCAACTCATATCATATTATCATATTAAATAGAAAAAAAATGCCTTTATAAAATATTACTATGCTAAACTTATTTTTCTATCAAAAATTTGTAAAAGTTTTTTTCGCAACAATGTTGTGCCAAATTCCCTTTTATTAATTACTGCGTCTCATTTATTGTTGACAAATATGTGTCCGTCAACTGTTAACGTATGAATGAGCTGCCAAACATTGCACATATTGGGTTTAAAAATGGAATTCTTACTACCTGTTCAGGTTATACGCATATATAATAATTAATCTAATGGTGTAGGGCTGAGGAAGGAAGCATTTTATAGGTAATATATCCGCATTTACGTGGAAGGAGAGGGGAAAACCATCCTCACAGTATACCCAGCGAGATTCAAGCCCCGATATCCCCGTCTTCAGCAGGCCAGTCTGATACGAGAGTGACGCCTTAGACCACTAGGCCACTGAAGTTGGTGAAAATGCAATAGTTTCTAGGGTTTATTTTTATTGAAGAAAAGGTACAAATTTGTTACACCAACCGCTGTCGGTCTATAGAAAACTAACAGTGCAATGGTGTAAAGTGGAACTTAGTTTTGTTAAATTGATTGGATTTATTGATTGTTTGCATTTTATAAAGTAGTCTACAGTCAATTAATGGGTTGATCATTATTCCATAAAACATGATAAATTATTAAGTAACATAAGTACCGAGTACGTATCAATATAATTATTATAAAGACTTAATGCTAAAACTGAAAAACTGCCGTACAAAAGGGGGGGGGGGGGGGGGCGTCTCAGATTTTTTTTTTCCCCGGGCCTCACATTTTATTAAAAGGTGACGTGGTGAGGTGGTTGACGTAAATTCAATAAATACATATTAATATTGTAGCATGCTTATTCCATAGAAATAACGATGTTCATTTTTAAGATACAAAACGGCAACTTCTCTTGGTTTAAAAAAGGACAGCGCTAAAGGGGAAACCAATTATTCGGAAAGAGTTTAAGTGTTCATAATAACCTGTACTGCAATAATTTAAGAGTGGAACTGATTATAGTCGATCACCGTGTGTGTAGACTCTACACGTCATATCCGCAATGAGATGGTGTGGTCAATGGAAATTTTAAACCTAACTTAAGCCTAACTAACTAAACTATGGTGAACCTAGGAACAGTATCTAGTTCTGAAAAAATACCTGTGGTACTGCCAAGAACCGAACCCGGGACCTCTAGATCAATAGACAAGCCAGGTGGTTGACCACTAACCAAGATGCAGATAATTCATCCGTATCATAGATGATACGTGATGGTTGATAACGGAATCAACTAATTAAAATTAAAATGTATGTATTTGTTGCTTATAAAACTTTATAATTATATGTTTGGTGACCTGGTGGTCTAGGGGTAAGGTGTAAGACTTCTGTGCTGGGGGTCCGGGGTTCAATCCTCGGTCCGGCACAGATTTATCTGATTGCCAAACCCTTCCTTCACCTCTGACAAGATGTGTATTAATCACAACTTGTGAATGTGAGGAATGCCAGGCCTCCACCGTGGTTCGGATTCCACGTTAAACTGTAGGTCCTCCATTTCATCTCACAATCACCCTACCATTGCACATTAGTGTAAGTGCGTATAACCCGAACGGGTAGTAAGACGCGGTGCTAATTAATAATAATAATAATAATAATATAATAATATAATATATGTAATATCATATTTGAACGGACGAAAAGTACTTTTTTGTGACCAGCATCTTACTACCCAATCGGTCTGTCCACATATCTACTTCGATAATTGAAGTACTATCTATTTAAGAAATAAATTCTCTCACCACACACGGCCGGGATTCGAGCCCTGATCTCCCCGTCATTGACAATTCAGTCTAGCGAAAAAGTGACACCACAGACCATACGACCATCGAAGAAGGCAAAACTTTTTTTATTATAAGTTGAAATTGGACGTGCTTTTTATACTGGTGGATGCCAGCATAACCTAAAAGATTAAACCAAGGAAATAATTACACCTATTATGTTTTGTAGCTGAATCAGTGGTCGCATAGTCTAACGCGTCACTCTCGTGTTGGACTGCATTGTTGGTAATAGGGAGATCAGGATTCGAATCCCAGTCTGGTGTATTGAAAGTGTATTTTTCATAAATGGTTCCCTCCACGAAAATGTGGTTACATTTCCCCTATACTCAACCTCTCTTATTCCATTAGCGTAATTAATGTATGGGTATAGCCCAAAGGGGTACCAAGACACGGTGGGGGAAAAGGATTTGCCTAATCATAACAGCTTCAGTCAGAAACTAATGTTTCAATGACCTGCATCGGTGAGCAAATAGACTAAAAGTTTGTTATATCTAAACGGGTGTTGGTTATCGGGAGTTTTCTGGTAGGTTGTTGTAGATGGCTTTGGTGGGGTTGGTCTTCGTGGTGATGTTTTTCTTCAACTTCGGGCTTCTTGGTCGGTTGTGAATGTGGCAGTCCAGTTATGACAGGGAGTATGGATGGAGGAGGGCGGGGGATGGTTAGTGGGGGGAGGCCGAGTCTACTGCGTACGGGGGTGCTTAGGTGGGGTATGGCTTCGTTGAGGGTTTTCTTGGGGTTTAAAGGGTGTCGGCGAAGTCCAAAAACTGGGACCAGGGGATCGTGTTGGAAGGTGTTGTTGGGGAGAGTGGTGCTAGAGACCTGTTTATTGAGGGCAGGGGGTAAAAAAGTAATGAGGGGAGGGGGTAAAAGGGGGGCCATTTTGGGTGCCTGCGTCCCAAGGTTTTTTCCAGCTTCTTCCCCCTTACTTTTTAATGGGTATGAAAGCTTGTTTTAAGTCAGTGCCAGGGTG